>SJYO01018169.1:769855-924487 GCA_006410555.1 Capra ibex
TTTTTTTTTTTTTTTTCATCCGATTTCTACAGGGGACGAGCGGGTAGACACATTAATTAAACAGTCATTGGGAAGGGAGTACGAGCCATATACATTGCCTGATTCATCCTTTTCATAAATCGTCACTTTTCAGTTTCGCTTACAATTATATCTGTCAATGATTTGTAATTGCGATCACCATTTCTTGAACGGACGGGTACGTCCTCTGTACTCTCTACGTCCAAGCTAGGGACCCACCCCTTCTACGGGACCTCCGCCCGTACCGTCGGGTGAGGTCATAAGAGTGGACCTCTTAGGGTACCTGTCTCCTAGGACCACCCGATCTCAGGTACCCGAGTGTTTCTCAGTCTGTATCGACTTCTCTGAATCGTGCGTGTTTGCAATTACGTGTGTTACTTTTTTCAGTTCGTATGTGTATGTTGACTTTATTTATTGATAAGGTGAAACGAGTCTGACTCCCCAAAGAACTTTGTGTCCTAAAAGTCACCGATTTTGGTTCTTGTAGGGTCCATTTGGTTCTACTCAACCAGTGGTTGGGATGTATCGTCAATGATACACGGTCTGTGACAAGATTTGTAAAAAGTGTAAAATTGAGAAAATCAAACGTAATGTTGGGATATTTCATTTATGATAATTATAGGGGTAAAAATGTCTAGGAGTCCCTTTTGAGTTCGAGTCTCTCCAATTCACCGAAAAGATTCCAGCGTGTCGACTGACCTTCGTCTCGGTTCTACTTTTGGGTGGGTTATACTGAGATCACAAGGATTAACAATGTAGTATAGTAGAAACGAGGACTTAGTATAGAAACCGTGTACTGTCTCGACACCGGTCAGACACGGGTTCCGGTCGACCCGTAGTCTTCTGAGTTCGAACCGAGAGACACCTTATTATAACTCGTCGGGGGTCGAAGAGACTCAGGACCGAACGTCGAGTCACTTTACTTCTCCGACCAGACCTTATCACCAAAAGGGGGAAAAAAAATTCGTCCTCTCGAACAGTCTGTTAACCCTGGGGTTATGTATTTTGTCTGGTATCAGTCCTTTAAATACAGAAGCCCCAACTCGACTTTTAAGAAATCTCTTATATCTTAAGAGCTTTGAGACGGGGTATCGGACTCCGAAGGTCTTCGACCCATACTTTTGAGTACTAAATTAACGAGAGATTCCTGGAATCCGAAATTTTAATTTAGGTTGTAAATTAAATTTGTAAAATAAGTAAGTGTGACGTTTTTACAAACTCGTCCTATTCTAAACGGTCCACGACCAGGTCCGCGACTCCGAAGTCTCTACTCCATCTTTCCCAAAGAGGCGGCAGAAAACCCCGGCGTATCAAGAACCAAGACAGGACGCGCAACAACTTGCGAGTCGTCGCAAGAGTTGTGACCGAGCGTTCCGCGGCCCTCGTGGACGGGTCGGCACTGTCGTGTTCTGCAGAAGTCGACTACGGTTTATAGGGGACCCCTATTTTTAGCGGCGACCAATACTTCATGACTCGAACTGATTGCTTCTGGAGAATAGAGTACTCGAACACAAACAAGGGACCCTTTCTCTTTCTGTTGTTTGTATAAAAAAACCTTTTTTCTTTACTTACCCTTAAGGGACCGTCAGATCACTAATTCTGACTCGAAGGTGACGTTCTCGTGTTCCAAGTTAGGGACCAGCCTCTTGATTTTTAAGGTGGTAGGTGCGCCGTGCCAACTCTTTTTTTTTTTTCTTTAACAGTATCTTACTAGTTACATACTACTTTGATTTTACTCTTCTATCCACAATAACTTCGTGAAGAAGTCCAACCCAACCCACCCGGCTCTTCTACAGAGACTCTTCCACCATAAACTAGACTTACAAGTCGTCCTTCCTCGGTCAGTACGTTTGTGGACTTCCTTCTTACAAAACCAGTGTCCTTCTCACTCTCGTTTGCTATTCTCCTACCTACCTTGACCCGAACAAATTTCTTGTCTTGTTTCTGTTTATACCGTCCTCGTAACTCCTATTCCCCGTCTCCTCCCTCTCCACTCGACTCGACCCACACGTTCCGTTCATCTCCACCCCTCCTAGTCTAGTGACTCCCGGAGAATCCACCGAGTCTCCAATTTCGCAGACGGAGGTTACGCCCTTTGGACCCAAGCTAGGGACCCACCCCGTCTAGGGGACCTCTTCTTTTACCGTTTGGTGAGGTCATAAGAACGGACCTCTTAGGGTACCTGTCTCCTCGAACCATCCGATGTCAGGTGCTCCAGTGTTTCTCAGCCTGTGCTGACTCACTGAAGTGAAAGTGAATCCGGTTCCCTCCCTCCAAACTAAAATAAATTTTATATTCGTAGGAGATACACGAGGACCCGACCACGACCCCCTGTGTTTCCACTTATTCTATCAAAGAAACACTCGGGTGTCTCCTACTCCGTTAATTAAAATAGACCGCACTCAGATCCTTCCGAAGTACCACCTCCACTGTAGTCGCGAGTGAACTTCCTACTCATTTTTGGACAATATGCATCTATTTCCTTTCAACAAATCATGTGGAATACGTTCACTAAGAAAGATGTGTTCAACAATTTATTTAAGATTGAGGACCCAGGATAGGGATCTCCACGGTCCCGGGTCCTTAGACATAACTTGGTCATGACATTACTAAGACTACGTCCACCCCCCCTTGGGGTGAAACTATTGCCACGAGGCACCGAAAACACGGTGAGTAGATCCCGAGTCACCTCACACTTACTGCAGAAGAAGGTTCACCTTTTGTAAGTGACCAGAAAGGACATGGTCCTAGTCCCTATCTTCTGTTTCCTCTTCATGGGTCAAAGACGGAAAGATTTTGGGAGTCAATGAGTGAAGAGAACATATTCCTTTGTCTCTACATCTCTCCTCCCCTGAAGGGGTCACCAGGTCACCAATTCTGAAACGGAAAGTTACGTCCCCAACGTCCAAGTTAGGGACCATTTCCTCGATTCTAGGATGTACGGAGTACCGGGTGTTTGGTTTTGTATTTTGTCTTCGTTCTGATATTGTTTAAGTTATTTCTGAAATTTTTTACCAGGTGCAATTTTTTTTTCACACACACACACACACACATATATATATATATATATATACCTTCTTTCTTCGAATCTCTCGCATTCACATATGGGGGTCCCGGAACACGCACAAGGGTCCACCATGATCACCATTTCTTAGACGGACGGTCAAGACCTCTACGCTCTCTGAGTCCAAGTCAGGGACCCAACCCTTCTAGGGGACTTCTTTCTGTACCGTTGGGTGAGGTCATAAGAACGGACTACTTAGGGTACCTGTGTCCTCGGACCACCCAATATAGCAGGTACCCCAACGTTTCTCACCCTGTACTAACTCGCCGACTCGTGTCCCGGTGACTCGTCGAGTCTTCTCCGGGTAGACCTGTGACTTAAGTCCGGACACCTGGGGACCAGGTCGCGAGAAGGGGAAGGTGGTCGGTGTGTGTCCGGCGAGAAGGGACCTCTAGGGAATGTTCGGTGGACACTTCGGTCTCAGGTGGCCAACGTTTAGTCGGGACTGAGTGGGGTCTGACGGGACGCAATTCGGGGGTCCGGTCCTTGTTTCCTCGGCTCCTCTCGTACATGTGTCCCGTGATGCACGTTCCGGCCCTTGCACGTTCACGGGACTCACACCGAACGAAAGAAAGGTTGTGTGTGAATTTACAAGTCTGGTCTCCTTTATACAACCGTCGACAGTCTGCACATCTGTCCCCGAGAACGCTCTTGACCGACCATCCTCCGTCCTCGGTCCCTGCTCTCGCCCGGACCGACGACCCTTGCACTGATTCTCGGAAGGAAGGGACGTTAGGTTGAGAGAAAGGAACAATTGCCCCACAGAAATGTCGACCCCGAGGTGACCCAGACCCAGACCTGTATACATTCACCCAGTATTGCACATTAACCCAGTCTCACACATTAACACATTCACCGATGTGTCCATTCTCCCTCTCACTCGTCTACTCGTCCACTCATACACTGACACAATCACAGACTCTCCCATTCGTGCATGTTCTGTACTCGCGTTCTTCCATGCGCACATCGGATATTCCTCCATTTGTGTGTTCGACCATTCTGATATTGGCACATTAACTCATTGATCCAGTCCCTCATTCACACCTCGACATCTCTCAGTCACTTGTTTTTTCACTGACACGTAGTCACACATACACCCATGCACGTGTTTGTACCCGCGTAAACACACACGAGTTGCTCTCTGTGTGTCGTAGGTCTGTGCCGTGACCACACACGGTTCCAACGAAAGTCTTGAAGTCAGACTAACACCAAGGTCGGACAGTAGTCCACTTCACTGTTGTAGATTCTGGGTGAGACCTCATAAGACTCGTGTTTTATCGGAGTCCGACAAACCCTCTAATTCGGATGAGTGGTGGGAGGCCGTCCCGTGTGGTTCGGAGTCACTCAGTCACACGACCTCCCCACTACGGGGTTTCACCGGAGGGTACAGGTGCTTTACTAAAGTCCACGTTGTTCCTATTCGTGCAAAGGGGATAGTAAAATACACGAAATCTCCTTTTTAAATTTTGACCTGTAGGTTTGAGCACTAAAGTAATACCGACAACCAAAAACCCTTTACAAATAATAATAAAAAAAATTATAAATAAAATTTTTAAATACATAACTAAAGCCGATACGACCCAGAATCAACGTCGTGTACCCTGGAAGCGACAAACAACTCCGTACACCCTAGAACTCAACGTCGTACGTTTGAGAATTAACACCGTCCACCCTAGATCAAGGGACTGGTCCTTACCTTAGGTCCAGGGACGTGACCCTTGAACCTCAGAATCGGTGACCTAGTACTCCCTTCAGGACTCAAGTAATAATAATAATAATAAAACCAGTAAAGGTACGTCGATTACCCTAGAACCCGAAGGGATCACCGAGTCTACCATTTCTTAGTCGGACGTTACGTCCTCTGTACCCAAGCTAGGGACCCAACCCTTCTAGGGGACCTCTTCCCTTACCGCTGGATGAGGTCATAAGAACGGACCTCCTCAGGTACCTGTCTCCTCGGACTACCCGACGTCAGGTATTCCGGTGTTTCTGACTCCCTAGTATCAAGGGGTTGGTCCCGGACTTGGGCACCGTCACTTTCACCTTCAGGAGTGGGGAGCTGACGATCCCTTAAGGGTCCCACTCAAATTTAACGATTATCTATATAAACTCAAAACTTTTTCGCTCCACTTGAGTCAGGTGTCGACCCCAGATACGTCTTGACCTGGACGGTCGTCGTCGTCGTCGTCGTTTCGCTCTCCGGTGGTGTCGAGAACAAGGTGTCGGTCCGTGGCGGTCCACCAGGGTAGGTTGGGTCGCCGTCGTCGTCGCGTGCGCCTTCAGCGAGTCCGCACAGGCTGGGAAACTCTGGGGTGTCTGGTGTCGGGCGGTCCGAGGAGGCAGGTACCTTAAGAGGCCCGTTCTTATGACCTCACCCAACGGTAAGGGAAGAGGTCCCCTAGAAGTCGTCGTCCACCATACGCTTGTGGATGTCCCGAGTCGTCGAAGACGGGTGGGACTACAGACGGTGTTACTGTCGTCTACTGGGTCTTATCGTGCAGAAGGGGATGGATACCGTGGTTTTCCTTAACTTGTCTTCGGGGTCGTAGTGCTCTTCTCACTTTGTCTGTTGTTACTGTAATGTTCCTGAGTCGTTTTAATTCGACAGTAACCTTGGCTTCTGGTGTCTTTATCCGGTCTTGGATACGACTTTTTCCCACTAAAGATTTTATGTTCTAAACTTATCCGAGTTCTTAGAGGATTGTTTTATTGGTTTTACAGGTCCTACTTTATTTTTTAGTATCAAATATGGTTCTTGATCCTTTTAACGTTAAACTTAACCTTTTCTAGTTGTCTACGATTATAGTTCTACCTCATCTACAACCTTGATAAACTATTCCTAAAACTTCGTCAGTAGTATTTGTCCGAAGCTATTATTGTTTAAGAGACCTCTGTTATAAAAAATTTTTAAATAAATAAATCCGAGACGACCCAGAAACAACGATGTGTCCGAAAGAGATCAACACCACGATCCCCTCTACCGTACACCCTAGAAGGGCCTAGTCCTAGTTTGGGTCCAGAGGACGTAACCGTCCGTCTAAGGAGTGGTGACTCGGTGGTCCCTGCAGGGTCTCCTGTTTAAATTTTTAACTTTTAAAGTACAAAGGGACAACCAGGCCATCATTCCGTAGACGGACGGTTACTCCCTGTGACCAAACCAGGGGCCAGGTCCTTCTAGAGTGTGTGGAACCTCGTTAATTCGGACGCGTGGCGATAATGACTGGGACACGAGGTCTCGGACCCCTGGCGTGGACGACTCGGGCTCGTGGTGGCTCGGACACGAGGAGGTGCTCTCTTCGGTAGTGTTACTCTTCGGACACGCGGCGGTGATCTCTCTTCGGACACGTCGTTCTTTCTGGGTCGTGCCGACTTTTATTTGTGTTTGTTCAGTTTACGATTAGAGTGTTTTTTGTCTTTTGGAGTTGTTCCTTTGTCTTTAATGTCTTTGTTGGTTTATCGTAAAGATCTTGACTCTTTATGTCATTGATTTTGTTTTTGGAACGGGCTACCTGAGTCACCTCTACTGTTTCTTGTCTTAATCACTGAACTTCTACACAGTTACTTTAAGTTAGACGTGTTGTCTCTCTTATTTCTGCCTTTTACATGCCTTTTTACCTAGACTATTTACTGAGAATGGGCTATACATGTTTCTTGTAAGCTTTGAGTTGTTATTCTTTGGTTGGACTGACCCTTAAGGGACCACCAGATCACCAATCCTGAGGACGCGAAGGTGACGTCTTCCGGTCCCAAGTTAAGGACCAGTCCCTTGATTCTAAGGTTTTCGACACGTTGGTTTTTGTTGGGATTTGGGTTTTTGTTTGTTTGTTTTATGGTTGGTTTGTGTTAGACTAATTTTTTATCCGGTTTATAAAATTATCTGTGGAGTGGTGTCTTCTATATTTCTACCGTTTGTTCGCATGTTTTTCTACGAGACGTTGTATGCAGGTGTATATTTCGTATAATTTCGTTATCAATCTATGGTGATGTGTGAATCTTACAAGTTTTAGGTCTTACACCTGTTGTAGTTTACGACCTACACTTCGGTGCCCTTGAGAGTAAGTAACGACCACCCCTACGTTCTACCATGTCACTGAAACCTTCTGTCGTACTGTCAAAGAATGTTTTGATTTGTACAAGAATGATATATTAGGTCGTTAGTGAGAGGATCCATAAGTGGGTTTCCTCGACTTTTCAATACAGGTGTGTTTTTGGATATGTTTCCAAAAGAATCTTCTAAATGAGCATTAACGGGTTTGAACCTTTGTTGGTTCCACAGGAACACATCTCTTACCTATTTATTTATACCATGTGGGTCTGTTACCTTATAATACGTGACAATCTCTCTTTACTCGATAGTTCGGCCCTTTCTATATCTCCCTTGAATTCACGTATTATAATTCGCTTTCTCCGATCAGACTTTTCGGATATATGACATACTAAGGGTGAGCACTGTAAGACCTTCTCCGTTTTCATACCTCTGTTATTTTTATAGTCACCAGTACTCCTCAACCCCGTACCCCTACTTATCGGTCTCGTGTTTTCTAAAAATCTCGTCACTTTGATTACGATATTAAACCTGCGTACAGTAGTATGTGAACAGGTTTGAGTATCTTACGTACTTTGTTTTTTCACTGACATATTAAGCCCACTAATACTACACAGTCACACCTGAGTGGTCAACATTGTTTACATGGTAAAACACCCCTTACAACTATTATCCCCTCCAACACGTTCACATCCCCGTACCTCATACACCCTTTAGGGACAAGGAAGTAGAACTAAAACGAAACTTCGATTTTGACAAGAAATCTCT
The DNA here is from genome assembly GCA_006410555.1 of Capra ibex. Taxonomy (NCBI): domain Eukaryota; kingdom Metazoa; phylum Chordata; class Mammalia; order Artiodactyla; family Bovidae; genus Capra; species Capra ibex. Next base: position 777,751 of record SJYO01018169.1, read on the forward strand.
TTTTTTTTCCTAATTTTTTTTTAACTTATCTTAGAACGTCTAGACACCCTGTTATTGTTGCCTGAAGTGGAAACATAATAACCTCAAAGTCTTCTCCTCTTTCCTCGAAGGGACCACCAGGTCGCAGATTCCGAGACGCGAGGGTCACGACCCCCGGGCCCCAAACTAGGGTCCAGTCCCTTGATCTATGGACTACGGTGTTGATTCTGGACTATGTCGATTTATTTATCTTATAAAGAATTTTCTTTATCTCCTCTTTCACATCCTATTTTTTTTTTTACAAGTTCCTTTATTATAAGCCAGTACAAGGTTTAAACCACTTTCTGTATTTTTGTATCTATGTTCCTCAGTTCACTTAGGGTTTATCCTATTTCAGTTTCCCTCGGTGTCGTTCTATGGAGTATAAATTTGTAAAATTTTTTGTTTCTGTTTCTTCTTTCCAATTTTCGTCGTCTCTCTTTACTGCGCATGAACATGTCCTTATGGTGGAACCTAGTGTCGTCTAAAGAGTGGGTTTCGGTACCTTCGTCCGTGTAGAAAGGTCGCGACTTCTTTTACTCGACCTAGGTCACTTTGATAGAACGTCCTCACTTCCCCCTTTACTTCTGTAAGAGTATACTTACCTTTGATTCTCTTGAAGAACGATCGTCCGAACGGTTCCTGCTTACCGATTTCTTACAAGAGAGTAGTCTTTCCTTTAGTAGTGTCTTCAGACTTCGGAAACCTTCGCTTTCTTGTTACCTCACCCATTTTTATCTTCTTTGGATAAGAAGTGGAGTGCTAAAATTCGGTATAAAACACCAACTTCGTTTTAAATATTACGGTAGACTACGCCACCATAACCCTCCGTCTCTGTAACTTATTATAGGAGGTGTGACTCTTCCTTGAAACTCTGACTTTTTACTTCATCCGTTGAGGCATTTCACGTTAATACTTCAAATAACACTCATTGAACGTATATCCATCTTTCCTAACCCGCCTACCTACTAGGTCTCCGTAAGTGTCGATATAAAGTACGGTGACTCCCCATGGCCTTTAAACTTCTCGGATTTCCATTTTTACTTTATGCTGGTGATCGCTCTTCGTCTCAGTGTGGTCACCCTTGGTTCCCCAAAAAGGATGGTGATCCTCCGAGTACTGGTAATTGGTAAACACAAGCACTTTCCGTGAGAAGGTCCAAAGTTCAGTCTACTTTCGTTCCCATTTTCGACTACCCCTTGAGGAGACCAAACCCGTGTAAGGAACCACTCAATCCGATGTCAAGTAAGTGTACCTTCCCACTCGACTGTTTACACCCAGATTCTACCTTGACTGTTTCCCCTCAGTCACACCGCGACGGTGTTAATACATCTTCTTTACGAATTCTGTTAATGTAAATTTTTCACTCCCAACCAGTCAGTCAGTCAAGTCACGAGTCAGCACAGGCTGAGAAACACTGGGGTACTTAGCGTCGTACGGTCCGGAGGAACAGGTAGTGGTTGAGAGCCTCAAGTGAGTCTGAGTGCAGGTAACTCAGGCACTACGGTAGGTCGGTAGAGTAGGAACCAGCAGGGGAAGAGGACGGGGGTTAGGGAGGGTGGTAATTTCAGAAAAGGTTACTCAGTTGAGAAGTGTACTCCACCGGTTTCATGACCTCGAAGTCGAAATCGTAGTAAGGAAGGTTTCTTTAGGGTCCCGACTAGAGGAAATCTTACCTGACCAACCTAGAGGAACGTCAGGTTCCCTGAGAGTTCTCAGAAGAGGTTGTGGTGTCAAGTTTTCGTAATTAAGAAACCGCGAGTCGGAAGAAGTGTCAGGTTAAGACTGTAGGTATGTACTGGTGACCTTTTTGGTATCGGAACTGATCTGCCTGGAAACGACCGTTTCATTACAGAGACGAAAACTTATACGATAGATCCAACCAGTATTGAAAAGAAGGTTCCTCATTCGCAGAAAATTAAAGTACCGACGTCAGTGGTAGTCGTTACTAAAACCTCGGGTCTTTTTATTTCAGATGGTGACAAAGGGATAGATAAAGGGTACTTAACTACCCTGGTCTACGGTAATAGAAGCAAAAGACTTACAACTCGAAATTCGGTTGAAAAAGTGAGAGGAGAAAGTGAAAGTAGTTCTCCGAAAAATCAAGGAGAACTGAAAGACGGTATTCCCACCACAGTAGACGTATAGACTCCAACAACTATAAAGAGGGTCTTTAGAACTAAGGTCGAACACGAAGTAGGTCGGGTCGCAAAGAGTACTCCATGAGACGTATACTCAATTTATTCGTCCCACTGTTATATGTCGGAACTGCATGAGGAAAAGGATAAACTTTGGTCAGAGAACAAGATACAGGTCAAGATTGACAACGAAGGACTGGACATATGTCCAAAGAATTCTCCGTCCAGTCCACCAGACCATAAGGGTAGAGAGAGTCTTAAAAGGTGTCAAATAACACTAGGTGTGTCAGTTTCCGAAACCGTATCAGTTATTTCGTCTTTATCTACAAAAAGACCTTGAGAGAACGAAAAAGCTACCAGGTCACCTACAACCGTTAAACTAGAGAGCAAGGAGACGGAAAAGATTTGGGTCGAACTTGTGGACCTTCAAGTACCAAGTGTTTAACGACTTCGGACCGAACCTCTTAAAACTCGTAATGAAATGATCACACACTCTACTCACGTTAACACGTCATCAAACTCGTAAGAAACCGTAACGGAAAGAAACCCTAACCTTACTTTTGACTAGAAAAGGTCAGGACGCCGGTGACGACTCAAAAGGTTTAAACGACCGTATGACTCACGTCGTGAAAGTGTCGTAGTAGAAGGTCCTAAACTTTACCGAATTGACCTTAAGGTAGTGGAGGTGATCGAAACAAGCATCACTACGAAAAATTCCGGGTGAACTGAAGTGTAATGTCCTACAGACCGAGATCCACTTACTAGTGTGGTAGCACTAATAGAACCAGAACTTCTAGAAAAAACATGTCAAGAAGACACATAAGAACGGTGGAGAAGAATTATAGAAGACGAAGACAATCCAGGTATGGTAAAGGCGGGAAATAGTTCGAGTAAAACGTACTTTACAAGGGAACCATAGAGATTAAAAGAACTTCTCTAGAGGTCAGAAAGGGTAAGACAACAAAAGGAAATAAAGAAACGTAACTAGGGACTCCTTCCGAAAGAATAGAGAAAAACGAAAGAAACTTTGAGACATAAGTCTACGAATATAGAAAGGAAAAGANNACACACTCTACTCACGTTAACACATCATCAAACTCGTAAGAAACCGTAACGGAAAGAAACCCTAACCTTACTTTTGACTGGAAAAGGTCAAGACACCGGTGACGACTCAAAAGGTTCAAACGGCCGTATAACTGACATCGTGAAAGTGTCGTAGTAGAAAATCCTAAACTTTATCGAGTTGACCTTAAGGTAGTGGAGGTGATCGAAAAAAGTATCACTACGAAGGATTCCGGGTGAACTGAAGTGTGAAGTCCTACAGAACGAGATCTACTCCCTAGTACGGTAGTACCAATAGACCCAGTACTTCTAGAAAAATCATAGCAAGAAGACACATAAGAACGGTGGAGAATTATAGAAGACGAAGATAATCTAGGCATGGTAAAGACAGGAAGTAACACGGGTAGAAACGTACTTTACAAGGGAACCATAGAGAATTAAAAGAACTGCTCTAGAGATCAGAAGGGATAAGATAATAAAAGGAGACAAAGAAACGTAACTAGTGACTCCTTCCGAAAGAATGGAGAGGAACGATCAGAAACCTTGAGACGTAAGTTTACCCATATAGAAAGGAACAGAGGAAACGGAAAGATAAGAGAAGAAAAGTGTCGATAAACATTCCGGAGGAGTCTGTCAGTAAAACGAAAAAACGTAAAGAAAAGGTACCCTTACCAGAACTAGGGACAGAGGACATGTTACAGTGCTTGGAGGCAGGTATCAAGTAGTCCGTGAGATAGATAGTCTAGATCCGGGAATTTAGATAAAGAGTGAAGGTGACGTATTAGTATTCCCTAAACTAACTTCAGTATGGACTTACCAGATCACCAAAAGGGATGAAAGAAGTTAAAGTCAGACTTAAACCGTTATTCCTCAAGTACTAGACTCGGTGTCAGTCGAGGACCAGAACAAAAACAACTGACATATCTCGAAGAGGTAGAAACCGACGTTTCTTATATTAGGTAGACTAAAGCCACAACTGGTAGACCGCTACAGGTACACATCTCCGAAGAGAACACAACAACCTTCTCTCACAAACGATACTGGTCACGTAAAAGAACCGTTTTGAGATAGTCAGAACCGGGAAGAAGTAAGACGTAAGGTTCCGGTTTAAACGGACAATGAGGTCCACAAAGAACTGAAGGATGAAAACGTAAGGTCAGGGGATATTACTTTTCCTGTAGAAAAAACCCACAATCAAGATTTTCCAGAACATCCAGAAGTATCTTGACAAGTTGAAGTCGAAGAAGTCGTAATGACCAACCCCGTATCTGAACCTAATGACATTATAACTTACCAAACGGAACCTCTGCTTGTCTCTAGTAAGACAGCAAAAACTCTAACGTAGGTTCATGACGTAAAGTCTGAGAAAACGACTGGTACTACCGATGAGGTAAAGAAGACTCCCTAAGGACGGGTGTCATCATCTATAGTACCAGTAGACTCAATTTAAGTGGGTAAGGTCAGGTAAAATCAAGAGACTAAGGATCTTACAGCTACAAGTAAGAACGGTAGAAGACAAGCTGGTGAAGGTTAAACGGAACTAAGTACCTGGACCGTAAGGTCCAAGGATACGTTATAACGAGAAATGTCGTAACCTGGAACGAAGATAGTGGTCAGTGTAGGCGTTGACCCATAACAAAAACGAAACCGACGTAGGAAAGTAAGAAAGACCTCAATAGAGAGGTGACTAGAGGTCATCGTATAACCCGTGGATGACTGGACCCCTCAAGGAGAAAGTCATAGGATAGTAAAACGGAAAAGTATGACAAGTACCCCAAGAGTTCCGTTCTTATGACTTCACCAAATGGTAAGGGAAGAGGGCACTTGGTGTAACACAGTCTGGAGAGGTGGTACGGGCGGGTAGAACCCACCGGGGTGTCCCGTACCGAACCAAAGTAACTCAATCGGTTCCGACACTAGGAACAGATTTAGTTTCATACCAAAGGTCCCTGAAGAGACCACCAGGTCACAGATTCTGAGACCCGAGGGTCCCATCCCCCGGACCCAAACTAGGGACGAATCCCTTCGTCTAGGGTATACGTTGTTGACTCCCTAGGGAGTACGACGTCCATTTCTAGGATGTGCGGTGTCGCTCCTGACTTCTAGGACTCACGAGTTGATTCTGGGTCTCGTCGGCCTATTTTTTTATAAAAAATTTTTCATACCAAAGATGTAACGTGCGTTACACCATTCGTAACTGTGGTCACACGACACTACTTAATGTGTCACTATGGATCTTGTTCTTAGTCCCCCTTTTTCCGGATACATATGTAAATATGTGTCTACACATATATTTACGTATAAATATGTATGCAAATGATATTTTCGTTATATGACTTTTATAATATTTATACAGTGTAAACCTTGAGATTTTTATTATGGATTTACGAATCCATTAGGTGTACTTCCGTCCTCCTTCGTTGTCTACTCTTTGTCTTCCTTTTCTGGTTTTGTACAAATTTTACCGTGTAAATCCGGAAGTGTGCAGTTATCGATGAAATTTAAAAATTTTTTTTAAAATTTGAAAATACATAAATAAAACCAACGCGACCCAGAAACCTCGACGCCCTCCTCGACACCGCTCGCAACGCCGCGGGCCCGAAGGGTGACACCACCGAAGAGACGATCTTCCCGTGTCCGACATCCCGTGTGCCTGAAGTCTTCGACACCGAGTGCCCGAATTGACGAGGTGTCGGTACACCTTAGAAGGACCTGGTCCCTAGTTTGGGTACAGGGGACGTGGCCGTCCTCCTAAGAATAGGTGACCTGGTGATCCCTTCAGGTAGTTGTCAATGAAATTTACATTTACCACATCTATATGGTTTATTTTGTCTGACCGTCTCACACATTTGTTAATCCTAGGTCGACATATGATAGGTCCCTTAAGGGGACTGACATGTGGTAAATCCTAGTTACTCGGTAAAACTAAGTAATGACAATTGATTTCGAGAAGGAACCATCGAGTCTATCATTTCGCAGACGGACGTTACGCCCTCTGGACTCAAGTTGGGGACCCAGCCCTTCTAGGGACTCAACCCTTCTGGGAGACCTCTTCCTTGACCGTTGGGTGAGGTCATAAGAACGGACCTTTTAGAGAACCTGTCACCTCGGACCACCCGATGTCAGTAACCCCAGCGTTTCTCAACCTGTACTGACTCGCTGATTGTGAAAGTGAAAAGTTTCGGGTATCAAATAAATCTAAAAGAATCAGGAAGAAGACAAGGTCCTAGGGTAGGTCCTCTGATGAAAGGTAAGTTAACAGTAAAGAGGAGCCCGAGGAAATCCGACACTCAAAGAACATGAAAGGAACAACTACTGAAACTGTCAAAAACCAAAAAAAAAAAACCGACTCAGCGTACCGAGTACCCTAGAATCAAGGGACTGGTCCCTGACTTGGACCTGAGAGTCGTCACTCGAACCTCAGGATTGACGACCTGACAGGTCCTTAAAAGCTGGATCTGTCAAAAGAATTTTCAAAAACCGGAAGGGTATGTCGTACACCTTGGAATCAAGGACTGGTCCCTAGCTTTGACATGTAGGACGTAACTTTCATGTCTCAGAATTGGTGACCTGGTGGGCCTTTCGGGGTTGAAACCGTCAAAGCTCTTCTTGGCCAGTTCAGAAAACCTCAGACGAGGTTTTACCTAGGACCTAAACAGGTCACAAAAAGAGTATTTTGGTCCAATAGTCGCCCCCGAACCCACCCTCCCCACCCCTCTTTGGTGTCTCGAGAGGTAAAAGGTACTGTAGTATAGTTCGTGTGCCCGATAGTTGCACTAACTACTGACAACTACAACCGGAGCTAGTGGACCGACTGCATCACAAAGAATCCAAAGAGGTAGTAGTTTAATAAGAAACAAGGAGAGAGGTATAACATGCAAAACCTTTCTTCAGGGTCACGTGTCCGACCCGGATTATTCCCCTCTCAATACGAGGGGACGGAACTCCCATCTCATCGATGTACTTAATAAACCTTAAGAAAACACATAATCAAAGGAGTTCGACGGTATTGTTTAATGGTGTGTGATCTACCGAATTTTATTCTATACATGAGAGAGTCTCGAGACCTCCGATCTTCAGACTCCAGCTCCACAGATGTCCCGGTATAAGGAGACTTCCCTGGCCCCTTCCTTACAAGGAACGGAAAAGGTCGAAAGACCACCGGAGTCCGTAGTGAACCAAACACCGTTACCCCGAGGTCAGATGGCGGTGGACCAGTAGACGGGACACATAGAGATACAGGAATAATATTCCTGTGGTCAACCCTGAAGGGACCGCCAGGTCACCGATTCTGAAGAACGAGGGTTACGTCTCCCGGGACCAAGTTAAGGACCAGTCCCTTGATCTAGGGTGTACGGTGTTGATTCTCAAGAGTACGACGTTTATTCTGGACAACGTCGGTTTAAAAAAAAAAGGGATTTCTTGTCGTTAGTAACCTAATCCCCGAGTGGGACTTAGGTCGTATAAAACTCTAGGAATTGATTAATGTAAACGTTTCTGGGATAAAAACTTATTTTGGTGTAAGACTCAAAGGTCCTCTGGACTCAAAACCCCTGTGTGGAAGTCCGGTGAGGTAGGTTACACCCTATAGAGCAGAGACCGGGAGCAATTAAATCAGTTAGTAAATATAGTAATACTTAATTACCTATAAATAAAAAAATGAAACTCAGTGTTAGGTTACGATGAAATTGAAAAACGAGTTTAACAAAGTCGAAACCAGTAATTTTCGAAAAAGTCAACCAAGGACACTATCATAGTATCCTCGTGAAGGAACGAGAGCTCGTCATGTTCTACGAGCGAAGTCTGAGTAGAACAAATAAAGGATGAGGTCAGGATCTTAGTCGGTAAAGAGATTCCTCGGGACCAAGGAAAAGAACCTCTTACCGGAATCTTAGGTTTTAGACTCGTAATCAAGTCTAAGAATTCCAAAGACCTCACAGTAAATAAAATCCGGGAGAGTCGACTCTCACGCTTTTTACAAAAGGTATATATATTGTATATGTGTATAATTTGTGTAAATAATGTATTGTTTATGATAACAATATATTATTGTTAGTTTATTCAACAAAGTCACAGACTGAGACACATTGGGATACCTGACATCGAACGGTACCCTAAGAGGTCCGTTCTTATACCCTCACCCAACGATACGTGGGGGGGAGGTCCCCTAGAAGGACTGGGTCCCTAGCTTGGGTACAGAGAATGTAGAGGACGTGACCGTTCGTCTAAGAAATGGTGATCACGGAGGACCCTTCGGGTAATATATTGTACTCACTTACTATTAGCGAGTCAACACAGGTTGAGAAACACTGGGATACCTGACATTGGACGGTCCGAGGAGACAGGCACCTGAAGAAGTCCGGTCTTATGACCTCACCCAACGGTAAAGGAAAAGGTCCTAATGTATTGTACACACACACACACACACACATATATATATATATATATATAAACTTCTTCCGACTTGTGGTTTTTTAACTACGAAAACTCGACACCACGATCTCTTCTGAGAACTCTCAGGGAACCTGTCGTTCCTCTAGTTTGGTCAGTTAGGATTTCCTTTAGTTGGGGGTCATAAGTAACCTTCCCGACTACGACTTCGACTTCGAGGTTATGAAACCGGTGGACTACACTTTACTCCGACCCTCTCTAACTCCAGTTTTCCTCTTCCCCCGTCGTCTTCTATTCTGCCAATTCATCGTAGTGACTGAGTTCCTGTACTTAAACTCGTTTTGAACCCTCTGTCACCTCCTGTCTCCTCGGACCGAACGATGTCAGGTACCCCAGCGTTCCTCGACCTGTGCTGAATCACTGACTTATCGTTGTTTTTCCAAGACTCTAAGTCTCCCTGACAAGAAACCCGAACCTTTTAGGGGGAGGTAAGGGTCTGGTCCCGAAACTGGTGAACCGGTAAGGACGAGACCAGAGGGGTCTCCCGAAGTGATCGCAGAGTGACGAAGGATGAGGAGGTGGAGGTTGAGGAACTTGGAGTCTAACTTGAGTAATGAAAGAAGGAGTTTGGAGGTGACTTAAGAAATAAATGAGGAAGCCTCCCCCGTTGGAAAGGGGATAGTACGCACGGGCGGAGACGAAGGGGGGTATAGACCAGTCAATAGGTCGGACACTTAATTGGGACTACAGAGAAGGAGGAGGAGAGGTAGTGGTACCGACGAGGATTCCCGTCCTAGAAAGATTAGACAGGGACTGTGAAACCTGAACCACGAACTCTGTTTGGTACGAGAAAGTACGGAAACATGGAAGCGTGACTGCCAAGAGAGACGGCCAACATGGGAAGGGGAGTAATTGACGGACCTTTTAAGTATTAATAGAAAATTTTAAGACGAGCCCGTAGACCTTTCGAAACGAATAGAAGACAAATATGAGAACGATGAGTTTTACGCCAGACGTTTACTGGTGAAACCTTATAGTGACCCCTTGACCACTCACTCACTTTCACTTTCAGGGAGTCAGCACAGGCTGAGAAACGCTGAGGTATCTGAGATGTCAGACACCTTAAGAGGTCCGGTCTTATAACCTCTCCCATCGGAAAGGGAAGAGGTCCCCTAGAAGGGTTGGGTCTCTAGCTTGGGTCTAGAGGACGTAACGCCCTCCTAAGAAATCGTCGACTCGGAGTTCCCTTCGGGTCTGACCATCCTAACATCTGAGAGTCAAAGATAGGGTCTGGATGACTCAGATGTAGACGAAAAGTTTTCTACGTGTCCCCTAGACACACGTCCGACCTGAAACTCTTCGCAACATATGGTGAAGACTGGGACGGGAAGGTAACACTGGACTCCACGTAAAAACCATTAATGAACACAGGTAAAAGGGGAGTCCTGACACTTTAGGGACTCCAGTCCCAGTCCCAAGTACGGAGTAAGTCCCCAGTCAGGTTCGGAACCGTTAATTAACCAACTTGGGAGTCCCAAGAAATCTAGACCAGACTCGGGTCACCGTTTTTTCTTAATACCTTCATTGAAAAAAAAACTTGTAATAAAATGAAATAAGAGTGTTTTTATAATAGTTTGACACGTACACACACGTACGACTTAGCGAGTCAGTATAGGTTGAGAAACGTTGGGGGACCTGACATCGGACGGTCCGAGGAGACAGGATCCTTAAAAGGTCCGTTCTTATGACCTCACCCAACGGTAAAGGAAGAAGTCCCCTAGAAGGGGTGGGTCCCAAGTTTGACCTCAGGGGACGTAGAGGACGTAACCGTCCACCTAAGAAATGGTGACTCGGCAGACGTTTGACGGTTTGTTACGTATACGGGGGTGAAGAGGGTGTGTGGGGGTTGAATCCTACTTAAGTATCTTCTTAGTTTACCTTTTTACTTGTTCCCAATTACAAATTCTGCCAAATATTAATATTTTTTAATCCTTCCTAAATTAACAGGATAAAATACGTCGGTAATTTTTACCACAATCCTGAAGGGACCACCACGTCACCTATTCTTAGACAGACGGTCACGTCCTCTGTACACAAGTTAGGGACCAGGCCCTTCTAAGGTGTACGGTGCGTCGTTACTCCGGGCACACGGTGTTGATGACTCGGACGCGAGGTCTCGTACGTTCGGCGTCGACGGCTTTCGCCGCGTAGATTTCGGACACGAGGCGTTGGTCTCTTCGGCGACGCTACTTCTCGGTACCCGGTGTTCCTTCTCCTCGAGCGTGAGCGACGTTGGTCTCTTTCGGGCGCGTTTCGTTGCTTCTGGGTCGTGTTGTCCTTTCTTTCTTTTCAAATTTTTCCCTTTTTGTCACAATGCACCCTCAAGAGACCACCGGGTCAGCAATCCTGAGTCACGAAAGTGACGTTTCGGGCCCCAAGACGGGGACCAGGTCCTTCGTACTAGGGCTCTCTGTGTACCGCACCACTGTTTTTTTCACAAGACACTGATATATGTCTTTTCATTATTTCTGTTGAAATATTAGTTTTTTAATACATATTTAAACTGTTTAAGTATGTATATATGTATATTTTTATATAAGAAAAGGAAATATCCAATAACGTATTACAAATTATATCAAAGAACACGACTTATCATCCAGGAACAACCAACAATTTTTAATATCAAATACAGAGGTAAAAAATTAGTACATTCTTTAACTTGTGTGTCATACTACAACACGGTAAAAGAAAATCCAGTAAAGTCAGTAAACTTCGATCATAAGTCAAGTCAAATTCAGTTAAGTTTGCTTGTTAGACTTCAATCACAAAGTATCGACATACAAAACATACCGAACACGCACGTCTATAAGATTAACAACTCAAGGTATATAATTAAAAAAATCAAAGAACAAATGAACAAAGACCGAACTAAATAGAAGAAAATGACAAAGTACGTGATGACGGGACGTAAATTCACATTTTAATTTAGTTCTTTTGTGTCGATGGTGGTATTTTAGTGACCATTTTAATACATTGCGAACATAACAAAATACTACTGTACTCTTTTAAGAAACGCATACTCTTCACACAGATAGGTAATAATCAGTGTACACCTATGGTAAGCACATAAAGTTTTTATGTATCTTGAGTGTTTTTTAAAAAAATTGTTTAAGTTCGTTGTGTCTTAATACAACCATTCGTAATTTTCATTGTCAGACAAGGGGTCGTAGACAATTGACTACCCGAAAAGAGTGACTAAGAAGACTCAGTCAGGGTTGTCCCCATGAACAGGAGCCTCCGGACTACAGAAGCCTCGGTTTTTCTCTAGCTTAAGGGAAGTCTTCGTTTCCTTTCGAAATATTAAGGCAGTCTCTTAACTCTCGATCCTCGAACCTGAGCTCTCATGCGTCGAGGCAGAGGAGAGTCCGACACTCGCCCTACGAAGGACCCCGAGAACAGACACCCTTCGCCCCCGAGTCCCGCGTCTCTCCGCCGGCGGCGGCGGCGGTAGAACGTGACGCCCCCGCGCGCCGGGAACACGACGCGACTCTCCCACTCCGTCGGTAAAGCGTAGCCCTGAGCAGACGTCACGACACACCCACGGCCGACGACGCCCGGCGGGACGACACTCGTCCATTTTGATCTGGCTCATGTCTCCTTTTTCTTTTCCAATCCGCAATAATGGGTCTAAGATCAGAATAAAGGTAAATAATTACCCGAAACGACCACTGTGAAAGAAGGAGAATCTTGAAGACCATGTGTTGTAACATTTCGTTAATGTGAGGTTTTTTTTAATTATTATTATTATTTGAGAAGGGGGGGTGTGTGTTTTTACTATTGAATAAAAAGACGGTAAACGAAAGAAATTATAAAAAGGTTCAGGAAAGTGTGCAGATGGAACTAAAAAAAGTTTACCGATGTAGTAAATTTCCTCATAGTATTAAATAAGGTAAGGGAACAACTGTCTGTAAAATCAGCAGACAGCAACAAAGAATAATATACTTGTTATAGTATTTATAGGAAAATGTATATATCAACCGAAAGAAGATATTTTACAAAAAGGCTAAATTTTTATTGCGTATACGTACCAATTCAAGAATTTCTTTACATATTTTTTCACATTACGGATTTCCACTTTTAAAATTTCAGTAGGAATTCAGTCGTTGTACTCTATGACTTAGAGTCAAAGAGTTTTATAAAATTAAAGAAAAGGATCTTGAATTATCTTATTTTTCTTACCTTCATTTTGGTTTTAGAAGGAGGTTGTGAGAGGGTTAACGAGATATAAATATTTCACTAACACTTTATCATTCTCTACCCTTGTAAGACATAAACCAACTTGAAAAAGAATCAACCATATTGAAATTTAAAGGTACATTATTTTAAAACAGTGAACACCTTATGTTTAGTCTTTTGTTCATACTACCGATTTATCTGTCATTTGTGTGTTATATGCAAATTTTTTGAATGACTTGTCTCAAATTTTGGACTTAGGAGTCGTGAAGGGACCACCAGAACACCGATTCTGAGGTACGAGGGTTACGTCTTCCGGGTCCAAGTTAGGGACCAGTCCCTTGATCTAGGGGGTACGACGTTGATTTAGGACCACGTCGGTTTATTCACTTATTTTTATTTATGAATTTTTTTCTGGGTTTGGGAGATCTTCTTTCATTAACTCTTTTGGACCAGAGATTATAAGTTAGTTTCACTATTAATGCACATCCTTTTCTTTTTTTCTGTAGACTCCTTTTGTGTGGACAATAGATAATAAAACACGCACACAGAAAATTTTTTAGAAATCAATCTCCTATTAACGAAATGTTATAACACAACCGAAGACGGCATGTCGTCACACGTAGTCGATGTTCATGTGCATACAGGGGAGGGAGGGTTTAGACGGGGTGAGGGGTCGGACAGAGTGGGGAGAGCCAACAGTGGCTCGTGGTTCTACTCAAGGGACACGGGTATGTCGTGGAGAGTGACCGATAGACAAAGTGTTTACTATCACATAATATAGTTACGTTGAGAGAGTCAAACGGGGTGGGAGGGGAAGGGGGAGACACAGGTTTCAGGTAAGAGATACAGACGTAGAGATAACGACGGGACGTTTATCCAAGTAGTCATGATAAAAAAATCTAAGGTATATAAACGTAATTATATACTTTAAACACAAAGAGAAAGACTGAATGAAACACGACATGTTCGTACTTCGAGATCCAAGTACACATTTGAGATCCAAGTAGGTGGAGTGATCTTGACTGAGTTTTTGTAAGGAAAAATACCGACTCATTATAAGGTAACATATATCCATAGTATAGAATAAATAGGTAAGTAGAAGGTCACCTGCAGATCCAACGAAGGCACAGGATCGATAACATTTATCACGACGTTACTTGTGACCCCCATGTACAGAAAAAGTAAATACCGAAAGAGTCCTATATACGGGTCATTACTCCAACGACCCAGTATACCATCAAAATAAGGATCAAAATTTTCTTAGAGGTATAACAAGAGGTATCACCGACATAATTAAACGCAATGGTGGTCGTCACGTTCTCCCAAGGGAAAAGAGGCGTAACGGAGGTCGAAAATCAAAAACATCTAAAAAACTACTATCGGTAAGATTGGTCTTAAAACCTTTTGAGTCGTCACCGGTGTTCTCACCTTTTCCAGTCAAAAGTAAGGTCAGAGATTCTTTCCGTTACGGTTTCTTACGAGTTCGATGAAGTGTCAACGTGAGTAGAGTGTGTGATCATTTCATTACGAGTTTTAAGAGGTTCGGTCCGAAGTTGTTATGCATTTACCACTTGAAAGTCTACAAGTTCGACCTAAATCTTTTCCGCTCTAGTCTCTCGTTTAGCGGTTGTAGGAGACCTAGTAGTTTTTTCGTTCTCTCAAGGTCTTTTTGTAGATAAAAACGAAATAGCTGATACGGTTTCGGAAACTGATACACCTAGTGTTGTTTGACACCTTTTAAGAATTTCTGTACCCTTATGGTCTGGTGGACTGGACGGAGGACTCTTTAGACATACGTCCAGTCCTTCGTTGTCAATCTTGACCTGTACCTTGTTGTCTGACCAAGGTTTATCCTTTTCCTTATGCAGTGCCGACATACAACAGTGAGACGAATAAATTAAATATACGTCGCATGTAGTATTCTTTGCGACCCGACCTACTTCGTGTTCGACCTTAGTTCTAAAGACCCTCTTTATAGTTATTGGATTCTATACGTCTACTGTCTTTCACTTCTTCTCGATTTCTCGGAGAACTACTTTCACTTTCTCCTCTCACTTTTTCAACCGAATTTTGAGTCGTAAGTCTTTTGATTCTAGTACCGTAGACCAGGGTAGTAAAATACCCTTTATCCACCCCTTTGTTACCTTTGTCACCGTCTAAAATAAAACCCCCCCGAGGTCTTAGTGACGTCTACCACTAACGTCGGTACTTTAAATTTCTGTGAACGAGGAACCTTCTTTTCGATACTGGTTGGATCTGTCGTATAATTTTTCGTCTCTGTAATGAAACGATTGTTTCCAGGTAGATCAGTTTCGATACCAAAAAGGTCATCAGTACATACCTACACTCTCGACCTGATATTTCTTTCGACTCGCGGTTTCTTAACTACGAAAACTTGACACCACAACCTCTTCTGAGAACTCTCAGGGAACCTGTCGTTCCTCTAGGTTGGTCAGGTAGGATTTCCTGTAGTCAGGACTTATAAGTAACCTTCCTGACTACGATTTCGACTTTGAGGATATGAAACAGGTGGACTATGTTTCTCGACTGAGGAACCTTTTCTGGGACTATGACCCTTTCTAACTTCCACCCTCCTCTTCCCCTGCTGTCTACTCTACCAACTACCGTAATGGCTGAGTTACCTGTACTCAAACTCATTTGAGGTCCTCGACCACTACCTGTCCCTCCGGACCGAGCGACGCCAGGTACCCCAGCGTCTCAGCCTGTGCTGACTCGTCGACTTGACTTGAGTGCAGAACCGATAACATTTATCACGACGTCACTTGTGCCCATATGCATAGGAAAGTCCAGTACAAAAAAAGACCCATTTACGGGTCCTCACCCTAACGACCTAGTGTACCGTCGAGATAAAAATCAAAAGATTTCCTGGAAGTAGGACAAGAGGTATCCAAGAGGTCAAATGTAAGGGTAGTTGTTACCTCCTTCCAAGGGTAAAGAGGTGTGAGAGAGGTCGTAAATAACAAACATCTGGAAAAACTATTACCGGTAAGACTCGTCGCCTTGTTATTGTGTCAAATATTTACAAATTGATTGAGTCTGTAGGAAAAATTTTTTAGAAGTAATTTGTAATAAAAAGGTAATGTCTTCATTGTGGACAAGTAACATAGTGTGAGTTTATGTCTTCATACCAAATCCTAACCCTGGTACAACATGAATAAAGGTGTCCGGACCTAAAGTCTCCAAACTATTTCAAGTGACTTACTTACTTACTAAGGAAGGAAGGAAAAGGGTAGAGCGATAGAAGGATAAGTGTAAATTTTCTTCAGTTTGGGAATTTCAAGATCTTACAACGAGGTCCTTAGCTCAAAATCGACGACACCCTCGGTCCCTCTTAGTCCGAGGTACCACCACCCGACGGGTCCAGAGTCCGTCTCCCCACGACACAAAGGGGATAAGATCCGGGGAAAATAGTACTCACTCTGACACCGAATGCACTTGACTTGAGACCGTTATTAAGGTTTCCATTGTCGAATCCCTTTTGAAGTTACAAGACTCCTCCAACCTCCCCGTCTTTAAAGACCCACTGTTGTCCGACACATCGGAGTCAAAGGAAATACTCAGAGAAAACGGTTTCGGGTCGGACCCTTTTTGGACTTCAGTAATCTTAACCCTAGACCGTTGTAGGGTTTTATGGTCCTTGTTTAAGTGGGAAGACTACGAAGTCTAAGAAATCTTTTGTACCCGACTGCGACACCTTTCCCGTTCAATGTTTTGTCAGACATGTCTCTCATGTCTCGAAAGAGACATTGAAATAAGTCGAAGAGACCTATCTTGGTTCAACCCCTTCCTTCCGACAAACCGTCACACAATAGACACCAATAGAGTCCCCCGCCCTCCTTTAATAAGGGTCATTAAAAATAAAAGAAAAACCACACGGAGGTTTTGAAGATGTCACTTGTAGATAGTGAAAAGTATTAGTTCTTTAGAAATTTTTTACTTTTTTTTTTTGGGTCCGCCAAACTATGTACAGGAAACAGGACGAACCATTCAAATCCTGAACGAAGATCTATCTTAATCATTCTTCTCCTTGTTAGGTCGTCGGAACAATACCCTCTAACACCCTGACAGACTACGTAAGTAAGCAAAAGGTAACGACACATTGTTTTCTGGTGACTCACTCACCGAAGTCAAGTCAAGTCAGTGAGTCAGTAGGCTGAGAAACGCTGGAGTACTTAGCGTCGTACGGTCCGGAGGGACAGGTAGTGGTAGAGGACCTCAAGTGAGTCTAAGTGCAGGTAGCTCAGTCACTACAGTAGGTCGGTAGAGTAGGAGACGGTAGGGGAAACGGAGGACGGGGGTTAGGGAGGGTCGTAGTTTCAGAAAAGGTTACTCAGTTGAGAAGTATACCCCACCGGTTTCATGACCTCAAAGTCCAAATCGTAGTAAGGGAGGTTTCTTTAGGGTCCCGACTATAGGAAGTCTTACCTAACCAACCTATAGGAACGTCAGGTGCCCTGAGAGTTCTCAGAAGAGGTTGTGGTATCAAGTTTTCGTAGTTAAGAAACCACGAGTCGGAAGAAGTATCAGGTTGAGAGTGTAGGTATGTACTGATGACCTTTTCGGTATCGGAACTGATCTGCCTGGGATCAGACGTTTCATTACAGAGACGAAAACTTATACGATAGATCCAGCTAGTATTGAAAAGAAGGTTCCTCATTCACAGAAAATTAAAGTACCGAAGTCACTGGTAGTCGTCACTAAAACCTCGGGGGGTTTTATTTCAGACTGTGACAAAGGGGTAGATAAAGGGTACTTCACTACCCCGACCTGCGGTATCTCGTCGTATATAAATACTAGAATCAAAGACACCCAACCGTCAGGTCCGTGTCGAATTTATTGAGGGGAAGAGACCCGGGTGTTCCGATGTTAGTTCCACAACTGGTCCGACGAAAGAGTAGACCTCCGATCTGACCCCTTCTTGGACAAAGGTTCCAGTGAGTCCCTCAACCGTCTAAAGTTAAGGATCCAGACATCCTGACTCCCGGGGTCAGAGAGTGAGAAACAAACCAAGTTTTGACGGGAGTCGAAGATCTCCGGTTCACATTAAAGAACGGTGTACCCGAAAGGGTTATACCGGTGAAGGAAGTTGTTTGGTCGTTCTTCTCGGAGATCTCGTTCAAACGATCGTTCTACAACACACGCAATCAACGAGTCAGTGCAGACTGAGAAACGTTGAGGTACCTGACGAGATAGGTACCCTAAGAGTTCCGTTCTTATGACCTCACCCAATGGTAAAGGAAGAGGTCCCCTACAAGGATTGGGTCCCTAGTTTGGACCCAGACGACGTAACGTCCACCTAAGAAATAGTAGACTCGGTGGTCCCTTCGTTCGTTCCACAACAAAAAAAAAAAAATTAAAAACGGTGTAACGTGACTTACATCCTAGAATCAAGGGACTGATCCCTATCTTGGACACAAGGGACGTAACCCTCCCACCTCAGAATTGACGACCTGGTGGTCCGTTCAGGGGTTCTACCCCCTGACACAGAATATGTTACATTATGTCAGTGTCTTACTACAGGGTAGGAGAACCGGTCTACGGTTACCAATCTTCATTTAACGTTCAGGGTGGAGTCCCCCTACAGACTGAAGTCCCTTTTCCTAATGGACTTCCACCACAATACTCTACTTACGGACATAGGGCGGGGGGGTTAAGTACAACTTCTGGATTGGAGGTCTCACCTACACAAACCTCTACTTAAGAGTTTCCTTCGTCAATTCCAATGTTCCCCAGTATTTCCACCCCAGGAATAGATTGTCCTAATCACAGGAATATTCTTTTTCGAGGTCTCTAAAGAGAGGAAAGTGTGTGTGTCTCCTGTCTCGTTCTTCCGTCGGTGGACATTCAGTCCTTCTCTCGGAGGGATCTTCGGTGTGCCCGACCACGGGACTAGGCCCTGCAAGTCGGAGGTCGTGAAACTCTCTTATGTAACGCCACAATTCTCAGGTCAGACACCATAACAATACCGACGGACTCGGCTGAACCTGAAGCACGGTTACGGTCCCCGGTGACTGGTGCCATTCCCGTCGAATCTCAGGTAGTCGGTGTGAATTGTAACACTCCTACCGACCTTAAGGTTCGTCTTTAAGGTCTTCGAAGATCATTGTACACCTATGAAAACATTTTTATGTCTAAGAAGAGTCTCTAGTAGGAAGACATCCGGTCACACCCCGGACTCTTGCAAGGTACTAGGGAAGGTTCCACTAAGGTTACGACTTCGTACAGTAGGTGCAAACTACCAAGCTCAGGTCGTCGAAGTTTAAGGTCGGGTGAACGACCGATACCCTGGCATCTAGTCCCCGAGGAGGAAGGTCGATTACAAGGAAATAGACGACTTTGGACAGTTCAATAATTTTTTTTTTTATTTTTTGTGGGAGACCCCTTAAGGGGACCACCAGACCACCAATCCTGAGTCGTGAACGTGACGGTACCCGAATCCAAACTAGGGACCAACCCCTTGATTCTAGGATATTCGGTGTATCTCACCGGTTTTGACGGGGACTTTGTTTTTTGTTTGGTTGGGTGGGGGACCACAATCGTCGAGGAGAAGGGTCAGGTCGGAGTCGTTTTCCTCCGATCTTACGGAATATAGGGAGACGGGTGGACAGATCCAGTACCTCTTCAAGTTTTAGTCTTCCCCATGTTCCAAACCCCCGACAATTTTGTACCTCCCCTGAATCCAGAACGAACAAGAGTACAAAGGAAAACCCCTTACGACTTGATATGGTACCCCCGGACCTCTTCCACTTCCAGGTCTATATCTAGACTCCACTCCTGGTCACGAGGACCTGTGGTCCTCCTTTTCGCCAGAGACCGGTCCGACAGGTACTCGTCCACCTCACCGGAGGTACACCACGGACGGTTCGTCCCCGGAGGAAAAAGACCGTAGTGTTCCTGTCGTACCGACCCGCATCCCGACACACACCCGATCAACTGAGTTCTCTCATAATTCACTGGATGTCTTTATTTCATACCCTTCGAAGAACATGATCCAAATATCTTATATTAAGTGTGGTCTTAGAACAGTTTACTCTTCCACGGACATTTGGCGTCCCGGGTCACGGACCACACATGATGCACAAACGATTTGCTTCAATAAAAAGATAATATAGTCTTAGAGGACCTCGCAAACCCACGGATAGTGTGGAGACAAGTATGACAGATGACAGTCCCCGGGGTAAGGAAAACTCCGACTCTCTAGACCCCAAACTTCCTACTCCAAACCAGAGATGTTTGACTCCCTGGGACCAAAAGGAGGAAACACTACCGACCTCATGAGAACTCATAATTGACTCGAAATTTCCGTCTCCCGAATCGAGGTAAGGGTCGAGATCATTCACAATAATGGTACACAACATTATTCCTGGGGTTTACCACCGTCTGACCCGCCGTACCTACACAAAATCAGACCCTTGGTTTCCCGTAAACCCACTTTATATAGTGGTCCAGGTCTAAGGACCCGTACACCGGACACGTCAGTGCCCCGGGGTATGAAGTTTCTCGGGGTGCGAGTCCTCCGGGAGTTCAAACCGAGTTACGAGACCACAGCGGTAGAACTTTAAGGAGGATTCCAAACTGTTTCCGGGGAATTAAAAACAAAACGTGACCCGTGGTATTAATACATTGAGCAGGACAGTATAATGTAGAACTGAGTCCAAGAATCCTCGGTAGAAGTACACTTCAAAGGTTTAAAGAATATAGGGAAATAGAACATCGTCAGAAAATGAATTTTAAAAAAAATTTTTTAACCGATAAAATCCGGAATCAACACCGTGCGTCCTAGAAACTAAAAGTGACACCGTACGCTTAAGAATTAACGCCACACACCCTCGATCAAGGGACTTGTCCCTAGCTTGGACCCGGGGGACCCTCACTCCTCAGAATCGATGACCTGACGGTCCCTTCAGTAATAGAACATACTCAGAACCATATAGAAGTCACGGAGGAACTTATACTTCAAAGTCTTCCGTCCCCAATCCTCTTCTACCTGTGAGCTCCTGATCTCTTCCGCCTTCCTCGGCCCCGACCTCTGTCACAAGTTCTATAGGAGTCGCATCAGGACTGTGCACGTCTACGTACTTTCCTGCACCAAAGGACAATTCTGGGTACATACCCCGTGCACCTCCGAACTGAGCTTAAAACTCACCTTCCATCTCGTACCTTATTCTCGTCGTCCCCTCCTCCCCGTTTTCGTCCAAGGCGAAGAGGAAGAATCCGACCATCCGGGTTCCTGTTCATGTCTTTCACTTCGGTTGTCATAGGTCAATAATACTTTGTCCAAGTACGTCCGCTCCGGTCCGAGACCCCCTGTCTTACGATAATCTCGTCTCGAGAAGCGGAAGTTTCTCCCTTGAGTCTCTCCATAGGTCCGTCTCTCGGTATTTGTGTCGGACTCGCGAGCAAGCGAAAAACCCACGGGGTCCGTGTTCCTTTGACGTAGGGTAAACCGTTTCACGATTCTTGTTAAACCATAGCTAAACGAAAAGTCGGGTTCGGTTCCTACGGACAATTTCTGAACTCCAAAGAACTTTAAGAAGTTGAAAACTAATAACGTCCAAAAGGATATCAATCTCTATTACTTTGGCGGATTTCACCAACTTCCCGAACAAGACCCAGTCCTTCACTACCCTTCTTCTATACATTGATGGATGAAGGAAACATCCTGAGAACTTCTCCCGGTAGAGGAGGGTAACGGTACCTCTGGGGTCGCTCCGGGACGGAGACCCCGACCGAGGGACCCGATAGTCGCGTCACCACCCCACACACACACACACACACACACAGGGACCTGAGACTAAAGTACGAACGAAACAGTATCAGAGAAGTTTTGAACACCATATTGTGTTTACTAGTGTGACCTTTTGTTTACGACATTTTATGTGTCTTATATGACACCATATTAACACGACCAACACCTCTTCGTCCACCTCATAAATAAAATTTTTCAGTTGAGTATCACGTGATACTTGTTGCACAAGACTTCTTCCCTATAAAGCTCCTGACAACAACGAGAAAAACACACGAGTCAGCACAGACTGAGAGACACTGGGGTACCTGACATCGGGTAGTCCGAGAAGACAGGCACCGCAAAGGGTCCGTTCGTATGACCTCACCCGACGGTAAAGGGAGAGGTCCCCTAGAAGGGCTGAGTCCCTAACTTGGACGTAGGGAACGTAGAGGACCTAACCGTCCGCCTAAGACATGGTGTCGCGGTGGACCCACTCCTGACAACGGCGACAGAAGACTCGTACAGTCGTTTCAGACCCGAGGAACCAGTGGGACAGGGTGGAAGGGAGGGATGGTTGGACACTTCCGAAACTTTGGGACTAGACACATACGGACTTCAGGATCTGGTGGATTTTGTCACAGACGTGAACTTATGAAAGAGACCCACTTGACAGAAGAAGGGCCGGGGTTTGTCAGGGTCCGAGGAAGGTTTGGGCCCTTCAGTCTCGAGGACAGGTCTCCCCGCTCCGGTCTGCGACTCAGTTACTGACCCCACAAAGACAAGACGACGCCAACGGAGTCGCTCACTGCTCCTACTCGGACCCCACGGGGTTCCGGGTGTCTCGATCGGTTAACTACGTCAGTCGAAGCCGGATAAAGGGTCCGGATTGTTCATCCAGACTATAGTGGATGAAAGGGATTCTGAATTTCCATCAATTCCTACCGTTCCCCTATTTCAGTATTCCAGAAGTCCCACATACGAGTCAGTTCAAGCTGAGAAACGCTGGAGTACCTGATATCGGACGGTCCGACGAGAGAGGTACCCCAAAAGGTCCGTTCTTATGACCTCACCCGACGGTAAAGGAGGAGGTCCCCTAGAAGTCCTAACTTGGGCCCAGACAACGTAGAGGACCCGAAGGGTCCGTAACGATCACCGGTTCTTAGGTGGATGGTTACGTCCTCTACGTTCCCGAAGACTCTCTAAGTCTTAATCTGGACTTATCCTTTTGCAGAACATAAAAATAAATACAATTCCTAGTCCCAGAATTGAGACATATAATTTATATGTATAAAATTTGTGTTCCTCGTCACCCTCACGACGAAGAACTAGACTGGTTGGGAGACCTTACACGGGTCCGAGGGTTCGGCAGACAGACTAGACTATGTCTACTTCCTCCTGTATAAAGGTACTTGTCCTTAACCTGGAGGAAGTAGGTCCGAAGGATGGTGTAGACGATTGTCCGGTTGACCGGGTCCACAGCAGGTGCCTGGAGTCGGGTACTCTCCTTACCTTACACTGTACAAAACGACTGTGGTCGTGAGGTTACCACTACCCCGTTTATTCCTTAACTAAAAGGAATATTTTCTCAGCCTCATTATCACGTAAGACACTTGTAACCGTGCAACTCCAATTTTTCTATCGTTCTCTTACCAACAGATCGGCTCAACTCCGAAAGTCCCTTAACAACGGAATCATTGTGGTAATAACCGTAAATGACTCTTGAATGGTCCATGGAGCGGGAGACAAGTCACGATACACGTGTAGTAAGAGAGGATTGTGAGTTAGAAACTCCATGTCTGACAACGATAGGGAGAAAAATATTTCTTCGTCCGAATCTCTCCAATTCACCGAGCGGTCGTAGGAGTCGAAACGGTCACGTCTTTGAGGCGCCGAGTCAGACGATCTGAATTGTCCAAGATCGAACGGAAAATGTTCCACTAGAGTATAAAGGATTTATACAAGACACACCGTCCACGACCGTTATTCCACTTAACCTTACCAAATCAGTCCTGAGACAGGTGAAGCACTTCTCTACTGTCGAGTTGGACTTATCCGTCTTTCACCTAAACAACTGAATGTTTTTTACAGGTCCCAACCAAAACGAAGTCCGTACCGACCTAGGTCGTTTGTTTTTACAGAAACCCTAAGACAAGGAATCAACGGTACATCCAAGGTAAGAGTCTCTCCGTTAGAACACCATCGTTCTACCAACGGTTGTCACGGTCCGAACGTTGGAATGTCAAGATTCAAGTCGTTCAATTTTCGTTTTCCTTTACGGAAAACGACAACAAATTTTGTGTAAGCGAGTGGTGGGGCGGTTTTAAGCCAAACAATTCTAACGACACCGAACCTAGTATATGAGTAAGAAAAGACTGGTGGGACCGGTTCCCCGACGTCCCGAGACCATCCAAGTAGACGTAGCACACAAGTGGGACCTCGGTACCCATCAGTCGTCTCCCTATTTTCACCTCCTCCCGACTTTTGGGTCGTCCGTTAACTACACGTCAATAGTTTTCTTCACCCCTACCTATAACCCCTCCGTTTCCGTTGTCACCCCTCGAGACTCTTATATTTCTTCCCCGTGGATTGATTGTTTCGTTCCCCGGTTTAAGAATTAAATAATACCCTCTATATACGGACCAAGTACTGGGTTGGTCTGTAGGTGGATCTCGTGACGGGCGGTAGTCAGGTCGATCCTCGAGCGACAAAATCATCGTATTTTAGTGTTGTTTGTCTTAAGACACAAAGATTCTATAAACAACAACAAATCAGTGATTCAGTTCAGGCTGAATAACACTGGGGTACCTGATGTCGTGTGGTCCGAAGAGACAGGAGGTGATAGAGGGTCTCAAACGAATTTAAGTACAGGTAACTCAACCGCTACGAAAGATTGTTAGGGTAGGAGACGACGGGAGAAGAGAGAAACGGAAGCTAGAAAGGGTCGTAGTTCCAGAAAAGGTTACTCAGTTGAGAAGCGTAGTCCACCGGTTTCATAACCTCGAAGTCGAAGTCGTAGTCAGGGGGGTCACTTATAAGTCTCAAGTAAAGGAATTCTAACTGACCAAACTAGAGGAACGTTAGGTTCCCTGAGAGTTCTTTCTCAGAAATCGTGGTGTCAAGTTGTCGTAGTTAAGAAGTCACGAGTCGGAAGAATTACAGGTTGAGAGTCTAGACATGTACTGATGACCTTTTTAGATCGAAAACTGATATACCTGGAAACAGTCGTTTCACTACGGGGTCGAAATATTAGACGACAGATCCAAACAGTATCGGAATGAAGGCTCCTCGTTCTTTATACAGGTAGTTTCGTAAACACCCGTTCAACCAAGTCAACACTCCTTTTCTTTTGGACTTTATGGTTAATAAATTTCTCCTACATGCAAATAAAGATCAATTTCGTTCAGGTCTCCATTTGTCCAATCCGGACCATACCGCCGAGGTACAAGTAGTAAGTGGGTCCGAGGAAGAGTAAACACCGAGGTAGTGGTGAGTGTGTATCGCGGAAGAGGAAGTACCTAGTTCATTACACAAGTTCAAGGTCGGTAGCTCGGGTGTAAGATGGGACGTCTTACTTCCCTCCTCTACCCGTGTATGAGAAAGTTCCTGCTAGGGTCTTCAACGAGTGTGGAGTGTTCGTTTTTGACTTAGTTACCCAAGATAGAAGTTCCTTCCGACCCTTTACACCACAAATGAGACCCTTCTCGTCTATGTCCCTCTGTTGTCCAGAAACAGTCTTCCCGTGGCGTAGCCTATCGGGGAAAAGACAATGTCTGTCACCGGATTGGTTACCGACTTCTGATCAGTGGACCTTCGGTTCGTGGAAGGTTCCCGTTGGGAGTTGTACATCCTGTGTTCGTTGGCCGTGAGAAACGACGAGAAAAAACTAGCAGTGAGATAATCGTATAAGATTATACTTTTTCAGGTCAACGTTAGGTTGACGAAGAAAAAGATTTTTTTTACAATAGAAATCGACATGACCCAGAAGCAACGATGCGTGTCCGAAAGAGATGGACACCAGTCACACCCGAAGAGTGGCGTCACCTAAGTGATCGTATCGTGTCCGAGATCCCTCGTACCCGAAGTCCTCAACGTCGAGTGTCCGAATCAACGGAACGTTGTAGACGTTAGAAGGTTCTGGTTCCCAGTTTGGGTACAAAGGACGTAACCGCCGTCTAAGAATTGGTGACCTGGTGACCCCTTCAAGATCAACGAAGAATTTTAATATGTAACAAAAAGAATCTTTACTCATACAAGGATTTAAAATTTTTTTACACAAAAGTTATTCATGATTTTGTTACGGTTATACATATTTCATGATTGAAAGAGGTTTGGGAAATAAAATTTGGTATCGTCGGACGACGTCCCGAAGGGACTACCGAGTCAACCATTTCTTAGGCGGACGTCACGTTCTCTGAGACCAAGCTAAGGACCCAGTCCTTCAAGGGGACCTCTGCCCTATCCGATGGTGAGGTTATAAGAACCCGAAGGGAACATCGAGTCGACCATTTCGTAGGAGGACGTCACGTCTGGACCCAAACTAGGGACCCAACCCTTCTAGGGAACCTCTTTCCTTTCCGATGGGTAAGGTCAGAACACCGGACCTCTCAAGGTACCTGACATAACAGGTTCCCCAAGTGTTTCTCAACCTGTGATGACTCACTGAAAGTGACAAGTCGGACGACGTACAGGAAGGGAAAGAAAGTACTAGTAAATTTGTGTAGACATGCAAAGTGAAAGTGTTTTTACCCAAGAGGACTATATGTATTGAGACTTTTAAAGAAAAACGAATTCTTTATGTAGTAGCTGTACGGTCTCCAATTCTCGATCTATAGAGTGAGTAAAATTGTCAACGTATTACGAGGTCTTATATCGAGAAGACATTCACTAAGTTCGTAAGGAAAACTACCCGATAAAGGTAAGAAGACAATGGTAGCCGTACAACGTCATTTGGACAACATACCTACAGGAATAAATATAGAGTCACGAGAATCAAGAAACTCTACCCCAGAAACTTCATCGTGACAACCCAATTTCTTTTTTCTTTTCGGTGAGTCAGCACAGACTGAGAAATGCTGGGGTACCTGATATGTCAGGTACCTTAAGAGGTCCGGTCTTATGACCTCACCCATCGGAAAGGGAAGAGGTCCCCTAGAAGGGTTGGGTCCGTAGTTTGGGTCTCTAGTTTGGGTCCAGAGGACGTAACGTCCACCTAAGAAATGGTCGACTCGGTGTTCTACGTAAATGTTAAAAAATTAGTTATACTACTCTAATTGTTTAGTGTAAGGGTAGGTATTACATACCTTCAAAAGTGACTGGGATTAAGAACGGTCATGGTCTCCAGTGACGAGAAGACTAGCTGTCTAACAACGGTAGACTAACTGTCACTGAATACCATGAAACAACGAAACGAAATGTAGAATGACTGATGTACATGTGAACTAGGAGAAAGTATACGAATGACTTTACGTCTGTTCGTATTACCAAGTTCCTAAGACCTCAGTAAGGTGGGTTCAGACACAGGACCAAATTCTACACACTGATGGGTGACATACTGAACCCGTTCAATGAAGTAAAGAGACTCGGATAAAGGAATCGACTTTTTGTCCCTATAATAAATAAAGGATCCCATTCAATACTCTTAAGTCTCTATATGAACATTTCATAGGTTTTGAGATCGATCAGGTGTCGTTCATGATTTATTTACCAGCCACTGATAATGACAACCCAACGGATAACCCACAAGAGATGACCACACTAACAAAACATCCCTACTTAAACACCACTGAGAAACATATAATCGATATAATTAGAAGTAGACAGTAAATACACCCCTTATAAAGGGGTCAGATAGTACGTAGAAAATGTCTTCCCAAGGGGTTTAAAGACGAATATGTCAGTTTATACATTAAAGGAAATCCCAAAGATCCGAACAACAAAACGAATACTAGAGGGTAATATTTTAATATCAGAGGATTTTTAAGAAGGTTATTAAAAGTAAAGTCGTAAATTTAGACATCAGGAAGCCATAAAACACATACTACGCTCCATACCTAGACCAACAAGAGAACCGTGGAATGACCTCAAGACAAACATATCATCAAGGTGTATAGTGTAAATTAACTCTTTGAAGTACTTTTCTCTTTAAACCTTCTTTTATTTAATGTCATAAACGCCGTCATTCATTAATCAACCCATCAAGATCAAAATTACCTTAAACTAAAAAAGAGAATTACCTGAGAAGGGGAAGAGAGAAAAAAGTGTACTTTATAATATCCTTTGAGGTTGTATGTTTTGACCGACAACGACAAGCTGTACCACTTTCTATTACTTCAATGTTTCACCTTCTCATTCTCTTAGTTCTCGGAACATTTGTTCCTATTTCAAAATATTATTTTCAAATCTAAAATAACACTTTATTACCCCCTTTACTGATTTTCTAAAATCCGTCTCCTCACTGTGTTAGTCGAGAAGGTTCTTGCCCGACTTCCTTCTGTTCACAAACCCTCACTGTGGCGATCTTTCCGCGGTTCAGGGTCGTTGTCTGCGAAGGGTACCTGTGTGCGCTACCGTACCTCTACCACCGCCCCACATGACGTTACTGTGCAGTGCCCTAAATTACCGACTGATCCTATAGACCCCACTCTCTCTTCTTTCGCAGTTCTTAGGACAGACACAACACCAAACTCTTTGTCACCTCCTCCCACGGTAAATAGTTCTTTTCCTGTGTCGCGTTCTTGTCGTCCAACTTCCCTTTGTCGTCCCAATCGCGACAGGGCACACGGGCACGCGTACGAATTACACCTCAGAAACACTGGGGTACCTGACATCTGGCTGTCCGAGGAGCCAGGTACTCTAAAAGGCCCGTTCCTATGACCTCACCCAACGGTAAAGGATGAGACGTTCCATAGACCTACGATTTGTTCACCCCCTTATAGGTCTACTGTCCACCAGTAAGTCTGTACCTCGAGTCCCTTACACGGACCTGAATTCTATCCTTAGACTTTAAATAGTTGTATGTCAGTCTTTGGTGTCTCGGCACTTTGACCTCCTCGAAAGAGTCTGGCAGATATCCCGTTCTTCTGGATTCCGTGTCCTTCCGGTGACGAGACCGACGCGAGAACCTACCATTCCTGTTTTGAGTTGAGACCGTTGATTCGGAGACGTATACCAACATGTCCTCCATGGAACATGTCACTATCCAATTGTCAGAAGAGTCCGTCACATTAAATAACCTCCCTATACTCCGTCGAGAGTTCTTAGTCTCGTCGAATTGTAAGTTCTTTTAGTTCTTGGACTTGACTCCTTTAGAGTCATTGTCCTTGAATTGCGGAGAATGTATAGTAGACGACCGATCGAAGGGTTTCCTTTCCACTCCACGAGAAGAGTCTTTTCCCCCCCTTTTCATGTCTCATCCGTTTGCGTCGACAGATGGGAACCGAAAGGTCATGTACGTAAGAAATCCTGTCAAAGTATTTACTGAGGTTGTGTGACCTCTTTTACTTAAGGTAGAAGGGTCCCCTTGATTAGATTTTACTAAAGATCAATAGTGTAAGTCACAGTTTAGATCTAAAGACGCACTGTCAGTAAGAGGGGATCTAGAATTGGGGTAGAACTGTCAGATGTTAGATACCTCAATGACCATATATTAGTAGTGGTCGTGTGGGTATACATCATAAAACCCCCTTGTGACGGTCGTCTTATCGAGTCAAGGTTGCCTCCTTTCAAACTGACCCCATTGAACCCAGTCCGAGTTTGAAGTCGGTCCTTTACACTCCCCGTTTCATGACTTTACCTCCTCTCCCTATTTTTCTGTTCCATCCTTTATACCCATCTTTGATATGTCTGAGTAAAGGTGTTCGGTGTCTCGATCTCGGCCATCAAGAGGATTCCATACGTGTCCACCGACCAAGGTCCTCGGGTCACCTGTGGCTGTAGAGTCCTACGAGTTCAGAGGATCCATTTACCGTAAGATGTCGACCGAGAGACGTGGGTACCCATGGTGTAGGGGTATAAATTGACAGTTCAAACTAGGTACAACCAACTTAGGTCCACGTCTTGAACACCAGCACCTGTCGGTTGACGCGTAAGACAAAAAGGAACGGATATGTGACATAAAAAGGAAGTCAGTCCTCAAAAACTGATTACCCTTCTGGATGTAAAAATAAGGACTCTATTATGCACCCAACTTTTAAAGGTTCAGAAAACTTGGAAGGGTCTATGGTTATAATGTAGTCAGTCAGAGATAAGTTTGACAGAAGAGTGCTTTCTAGATTCATTATACCGTTTGATGGGAGTATTAAGACGTTGAACATCTTAGTTAGAGGTTCAAAATCAAATATTAATTCGTACGGATTGAGTTCACCAGAATTGGAAGGAATAGGTGAAGTCTAACAAGATGATAGTTATCGATGGACCAGTAGGTCTACAAAAGAGTTCTCCATGTTCTAAGGTTACTGTGCCCCTCCTAGAGATGATCGAAGAAGCGGTAACATTTACCGAGTAACGGGAGGTGGGGGTGGGGTCAGGTATCTGTCGTTCACAAGGACGACGGAAATTAAGTTAGTCACGTTATTAGTTAAGGTCTAGGGGGTACGAAGACTCCCAAACTTCGGATGATAAATTGACAATGGTTAAAGACATTGGTCAGTAAACCAATGTTCGTTTTTTTGGGGGTGAAACAAACTCTTTTTGTCACTTCTATATACCACCAGAGTCTTTGTTACCTTTTAGACCTATTAGTCCAAACTGTTGTCTTTGGTCCCGTAGAAACCCCTACAGAAGTGGATTGAGGATACTAAAGGAACCCTGTGGTGTTAGTCCTGAGTCAAGGACATTAAAACACAGTGGAGAGAATTCTGAGTTTCAGAACCACCCTCCCCTTAAATCTAACATGTTCGCACCTAGTGTGTCAGGCTGGACAGTCTGTCCCCCGTGCTGTGTTTTTATGACAGTAAATGTCGTAGGGGTGTCTTACCGTTTCTCATCATAAGACTTCCTTTTTACCTATAGATAGTGATTCTTTTTCCACCCCCATCCTCTGTTTTTCGTTACCCATAGACGATATGGTTATGACTCTTGACTTGGATGTTTCCTCGTTGTCGGCCGTCCCTTCCTTCTTTTACTGTGAAGTTCTCAGTCCTACGACCACCCTCCACAAACACGACGACTTGTAAGTCTACAAATACATTACCTAAACCGTCATCTTCCGGTAATAACTGAAACTGAAACGTCCTTCTAGTCTTATGAGTTTCTGAAGTTCCTTTTACACTGAAATAGGAAGAGAGACGGATCACACTTGTGACGTTCTCCAGAATTTATCTAATTACAACCAACTCTTGACCTTATTAGAAACTACTTGTGGCTTTAATATTTCAAATATTCGGTTTATGTGAGTCTGTAATTTTTAATTCCTTCAATGACTCGAGTCTTTCCAAGTTCTCATTAGTCTAACTCATTACCTACTTATATAAATAGATTTATAAGTGATTATATTTCCGTCCAGAAAATTTAATAAACTGTTTTGTCCGAGTCACAATTCATTGAACAGTTCCAGCTTGTCATTCGTCACATAAAATTTTCAAGAAATAAAATTTTACTCAAATTTACACTCATCACATTTTATAAGTTTATGTCTTTACATTTCAACTTTCAGTACATTAGATGTGACAAATTCTGAAAAGATACGTAATACTTGTATTTGTGTTTAAAAATCTACTCAAGTATGATGTGTATAAAGATCGTTACCAAACAAAGTGAATTATTTAATACCGGTAAAAAGGTACGGTCATACATTATTTACATAAAACAAGAAATGCTGTCTGTACATTTACAAGAATATACCAACTTGGTCCACAAAATATCACCAATATTGCTTAAGAAACGACTATTTGTAAATCTAAAAAATGATATAAGAAGATGGTACATTAATTAAAAATACGAAGACATCATTGAATTTATACAGTCGAGAACAAGGTAAGATAGAAGACCTGACCTTTTATTATAGTCACATCGAAACTGGAGATCAAATTATGAATTTCTAAGACTATAACCATCTGTTCATAGAATCCTGAGTTAAAGTTCATTGACTTTGGGTTGAGTTTCATTGAATTCGTTTCTTCCCATAAATAACTAAGTGTATTGACTTTTCAGGTCCCCTATATGATCGAAGTCCGTGCCAAACTAGGTCCCCGTGTTTGTAACAGTAGTCCTGAGTTCAGAGAGGTAGTAAACCGAGGTAAAAGGAGACATGACCGAAGTAAGAGGCTGACCGAGTAAACTTTACAACCCGGGACAACCAAACTCGAAAAGTAGGATGTCTCGATTCGTTAGAGTCATTTCTCGAAGAGAAAGCATCAAGTGATTTTGAGAATCCCAACTCTTAGTGACCTGGTTGAACTTAGTGTGCTGGTTAGGACTTGGGTAGTGATACCAGTTCCTCTACCTGACACAACTAACTAGTCCAGTCTAACTTGGTACACCTGACTTCTTTCCCTCTCCTCCAAGTTTCTTTGTAGTCCCTCAGTAATGTTTCCTTACCTTACCTCCGACCAGTTAGTTTTGGTTGGGTACAGTCACCATTCTGGTCTATGACTTCTTCAAATTAGAGACGAGTATTTCAACTTACCATTAGTGACCGTAACAAGGAAGGAACTACTATTTTCATAAGAGTTTTGTTTAGTACTCATCAATTCAAACAGGAGATGAGTCCTCCGAACATTAGGTAGACTTACCTTATTAGGACAGGTTGTCGTATAGACCTACTATGTTCCCAAAGTTACATTCATTTGAGTCAGCAGTGCTCAGACTCTCGGGTTGACAGAACGACTGTACTTTGTCCTGTTGGTCGGAGGGCGACCGTTTATCAAGACACTCTGAAGGAGTTCAGTCACCACCTAAAATTCAAGTCACCCTTTCAAAATACAAGGAAATTCAGAAAACGGTTCAACTTGACCATGTAAAGACACTTATGACCATTTAGTCTAAGTAGAGACATACTGGTGTCTTACCTCCTTACCTGTCACGAAAGTTAGACGAGACGAGGAAGTCTAGACCGTCTTTCCCAGGGTTCACGACTTTTACTACTAGATTATATATGTCCGTATCTCCGAATGAGACGTCAAATTTTTTTTTTTTTCGACGACCAGTTCCTCATACATCGTACGAGGAAGGACAATACTTGTAATTCAGGACATCTCATGTCTTCATGTCCAACGAAGACAAGTTTTGAAGAACCACCTTGACGTATATTCTATCGGCTCTAGTCGACATCAGAAGACTTCCTGTTACAGACTAACGTCGTTGTACAGTCTTTCCGTCCGTTACCGACTCAGTCCAGTTATCTGTCCTTCATTCCATGGAAGTCGTCCCGGTCAGTCATCGGTCCGATTCTAGACCTTTTTGTCCGTCAAATTACAACTTCAAGACATTTAATCGAAATTGGGACTCATAAGGTCCCAATTAGGTATGGTAAATGAGATCTATGTTAAAATACTAGAATTTCCCGGTCAGTCCATATCGTTGAAAGTGAAAGGACGACTAGACGGGTTCTTGAAAGTCGAGTCCTCTTCCCATAGAGAATTTAGGTCTGAACTCCAAGACAGATCCTCAGATACGATGTAGACCCTCACTGTCCCAACCCTCTCGGTCCAAGTAGTTCCAACCGGGATAAAAGAAACCATTAGTTCAGAGGTAGAAGACATTAAGTCGAGTAGACTCTT
This sequence comes from Capra ibex, assembly GCA_006410555.1. Taxonomy (NCBI): domain Eukaryota; kingdom Metazoa; phylum Chordata; class Mammalia; order Artiodactyla; family Bovidae; genus Capra; species Capra ibex. The sequence continues at coordinate 811,062 of SJYO01018169.1, forward strand.
AGTAGAATAATTGTTCAGTTCCGGAGTCTGACCAACTTACCATGACGACGTTCTACTCTAGACTCCGTACCTCTATCATTCAATGATCCAAACTCAAAATCCGAAAAAGGTAGTAGTCAAGAATATGTGTCGTATGTAATCTGAGAACTTGTCTATTAGTAGAAATGGAAAATTCAGAGAGTAAAATTGTCCCAATTTCCCTTACTGACCGTCACTATCTAGTTGCATAGAAGGCCAGTTCAGGTCCTCTTTTTCTTTTAGCTCAACTGTAATACTTCCATCACTTTTTTGGCTCAAACATCTGTTAAAGAAGAAATGTTTATTATCAACATATATGTGTTCGTCCGATCAGTAGTCTAAAACAACTTCTACTCGTCATATCTTATTGGTCTGAATCCGAAACAAACTACTAAACATACGACTCAGTGTATTAGTGTTAATCACATCTCCTATTCTCTGTTTCTATATTTCTTTGTAAGGGTTGAAAATTCGTCACGTAAGTAATTTCATCAACTCCTGTCGACCGGGATTTCAGCTAAGACTTATTCCAAAAAAGAGTCCCGTACCTAATTTCAGATGAACTAGAGGCATTAGACCAGACCCTCAAGTACATAGTTTAGGGAGGACTTGTCTGTTAAACAGAATTACGGACTCTCATAAAGTACTGTTCCTTACTTCAGTCGGTGACACTAAGTCGATTTTGTTGTCTACTTTAAGGTACCTTTGTAGGTGTTCCTATTCCCTGACACCAGAACACTGTAATCCTTCTGAGTTCTTCGAACAGATAACTATTTTGAGAAATCGACGTCCGAAACATCTAAAGGGAGGTGCAATCAGATGTAAAGGTCCTTTTTCTATCTATACGTTAAACTCTACGGGTGGTTCATTCGATAGCTCCGGACTAGGTTTCCGGATGGAGATTTATAGTAAATTGTAGTTGTTGACTACCATAGTCTGTAGTTTTCTAAGTAGAATTTGAGAGAGTAACCGACCTTCTTTTAAAAATGTTACCGGTGTAAAATTTAATGTGTGTGTTCTTTTCCCACAAGTCTCTGACAGAGAACACCTAGTCCATAATGTACATCTCGACTCATGAGGATTAAAAACTCGTCTTGTCCGTCTATACGGTCACTACTTCCTTAACAAAATCGTCAAAAAGTTTCCAATAAACGAAGAAATAAGACCTTTGTCGTCAATTTGACTTATTTTTGGTTCATCATCACATTGACGGTTACCGACTCACTGTCACTACATCAAACTCTTCTACTTATTAGTAGGCCACGGGAAAGTCCATTACAACGGTCAGAGACTTAAGACGAAAGTATCAAATACCAATAGAGAACGTGTGCTTCATCTCATGGTACCGACTCCTACCCTCCAGGTTACTTATCGACCAGATTATGACAGAGTTACTCCGTAGTTGAAATTGTAGTCGAAGTTATGAACCACAAATGACATAAGTTCCTCCTAGTTCTGAAGTTCCAGTACGTAAAATTCATGGTGATCTCGTAGGCCACAACCGCCTTCTTCAACTTATTCCCCCAAACAGTCACATTACGTGTTTGACAAGAGACCGACATAGTAAGTCCTTAGTGACCTTCAGATAAACACCAATCTCCCGATAATAAGATCCAGGTAAACTACAGTGAAAGTCGGGTGTGCTGATTAGAACCCCCGTTTCTATACAGGTAGAAGAACGTGAAGAGACTCATAAGGATTCTTACGAGTAATAGTTGACTTGTGGCTGTACAACTCATCTGCATGTCTTGTCTTACACTAAGTCCAGCTTATATGACAACAGATCCCGTCACCAAAGGTTGGACACAAGACTTCTTAAGATCAACAACATTTCTTCAGAGGAATCCACAGTGGTACTACTATTTCATTCTACGAACACCGTCCAAAGTCCGGGGGGTGAAGACGAAGGAGGTCTCGTCGAAGTGAAAATGAGACCCGAAGGTATTTCAAAAGTAAGTTTCCCGAAGTGCCGGTGTTTCGGAAACCTTTTGGTTACTAGATTCTCATTCAACAAGTGTTTTACGACTTTATTTTTTTTATCCAGTGTCTTTGGTCTTTGACACTCGTTTCGGACACCATTCGGTTTCGCAAGAAGATAAATAAGAAAGAGATTACACCCGGTGTAATGTTTTACTTTTTCAATTGTAAGGTCAGACGATGTTTGAGTTCTGACGGACTAACCCGAAATTCACTGATAGTCCCGTTCCGATAACCAAAATTCACTGTTATCGCGACCCAAAAAGACGTCAGTCGTTTACCGACGTTTTACGTAATCAAAGAAACATTTATAATAAAGTTCTTCAGGAACGGACCTACTGAAGTTCATAACATTCTAAAGTTACCCGGTGTTGAATTTAGGATTCTTTCATAGAGGAAGAGTGGGTAAGGGAAAATGAGATAAAAAGAGGAAAAGGGAGGAGTGAGTGGACTCTACATCAAGGGAATTTGATCTGAATGTCGTGTTAAGATACTCTCTTCATATAACGATTTGTAGTATTTTAATTAGATAGAAAGACCGTCTTAATTGAAGAGGTGTGAGGAGAGGGTACATAGGGGTGTTTAGAAGATCTCCAAAGAAACTGTTTTTTATTTCGATTGACAGTTCTACATCCCAAGAGTCTACTACTTCTGTATGATTAAGTTCTTCAATAACGGTTCCATTCTTTTTTTCCCCCCTCCCCCCTTCTTAAAGTTTCTATGACAAATAAGGATCCAGAGGTCCCGTTAATACAACCGTTAGTCCTTTGTGACCGACATAACGAAATTTCTTCAAAAGGGTAAGGTAATTTTCTTTACGATGTTTTTATTGTAATACATAAACTAATTTAATCCTGTGTGACCCGGTTTGTTGATTTACTCCGAGAAATGACATTCGGAAAACTCTAGGAAATTATGTGATGTGACGTAATTGTTAGTCCCTTCCCCTGTGTAAAATGTCATAAAATAGTGTAATAACCTGATGTCTTCGAGAAATATATACTATGTATAATGTACACATATAGTTTATATATGTATGTGTGTGTATGTATACTTGTCATGATAAGATTTTTTTTACTACCGAGTAAGATACATTTATAATTAAACCCCTATCTCCTGGTGTCTCAACACAGACCCTTATAATTAATCTTAATTTTTTTATTCTTTTTCCTTCTGTACCTTAGTTTTCCCTAGGGGTTAGTTGATCCGGTAGAAACCCTTCTGGTGTTTCTACCTACTTTCTAGATTTTCATCGAAACACAAAAGATTACCCATCTGTCAGATGATGACGGTTTGGGGTCTCTACTGAAGTCCAGGTCCATGTTGATAGCGTTCTAGTGTAGAGACTGTAGGATTGACTGACTCCCGTGACTGACTCTGGCCCTTCAACCTTTGAAAAGACCCCAAGGGTTAGAGGTCAATAAAATTGTGTCGTGTATTTTATCTCCGATTCAATTAAGGTTTCTCTCTTGACCTGACCCTCAGTCTTCCGGACCGAAGATGGTAAAACGTCGACACATTGGAACCTATTGAAAATTTAAAGGTAAAGGAATAGACTTTTTTCCCTAATGTTAAACACAATAAACCATTGATTCTAATTACGGTCACTTTCACGAAACTTTGACATTTCACGATATATTTATATTCCCTAATGGTATATCCAAGATGGACCTACATAGTTCTCCGGAAAAGACCTTAGACTAACCTCGAAACACTCTACGACAATCCATTTCCCTAAGGAACCATCTTAAAGAATGTAAACACACTTTTCAAGACCAAGGACTCATTAGGGTTTCTTCTACGACACTCAAGTGACACGGAAACAAAATTAGGGTTGCCCAGTCTTATAGACGAACGAGTAAGTCATCCGATGATGTCTAAACTTTACCTTTTTCTTACCCCAGGTCTAGTCTGTTAAGGACTTAAAGTTAGTAAACTCTGTCACCCCGCACCAGGCTATACCAAGAGTTTTTCTACGACGGTAAGAAGTCTGTCACGACTATTGATTTTTAGGGGACCAGGTTTAAATAATACACAGAGACTTTCGAAATTGACCTCTTTGCTTTACGTGTGAATACCTTGTTCGACTTGGAAACAACACTATTTTACCGAAGTCGATAAACCGAACTCTTCAACTTGAAGTTTTCCGACACAACTTAGACCCATCTTGTCCTGTCCTCACCTCCACTTCCGGTGTAGTACTACTAAGCGACCTATGCGGAGGATCTAGTGTCACCAGGTGACCTTACTACAGAAGAAGTCATGACTCCACCGTCTTAGGTAGTGGTACCCGTTTTTAGGCCCATGGTCTAGACGTCCGACTACCTTATCGTGTTTCCACTAGTCTTCTAGGTCCACTTGTGAGCCGTTGGTCCTCCGTGTCCTGACCTCTCTTCTCACTGTTTTGTACTCTATTGTTTACGATCCTTAATCTTTGTGTCCTGGGACCCGACCCCGACGACAGTCGTGTTGGTGACGGATTACCTATGACAAGAACTGTTTACGACACCCCCCCCCCCTCGAATACTAATTATTAGTCACTACTATTCTTGTCTCTCAAGAGTCCGTTTCTGACAAAAACCTGAGAACTCCTGTTTGACAAAGTCCCTTCGTCGTTTATCCTTACCGAGGTTAAGAGTATGAGACCCCCTCGTTAAATAGACATAAGTCTAAGGACCCGTCACCAACCACCCCCTCTTGTTTCACAGAGGGTCCACCAGACTCTTGACCTAAATTCAACTATATGTTTGTGGTTTCGTTTCCTCTGTGACGACAAGAAGGAAAAGGTTACGGAAAGTGTTTGACAGAATATTGGAGTATAGTTATGAACGTCTTGAATAGGAATTGAAATTACGAAGGTAGAACTCGTCCTCTGTCATTCCATATGTCCCTTATTTTGGGAACGGGGGGAGATAATATGGGATACGTTATACCGACAAAGAGAAGTGTAAACTCCCCAAGGATTTTAGAAAAATTTCAATCTTAATTTTTTATTATTTTGTACTTCATTTCCTTCTCTGTACCGGGTATTAATCACTGAAAAAGTTATTATTAATCCAATAGTGTGTCGTTGATTCGTTTATAAATAACTGACGAATAAACCGCTGTCGGACCAGAGTAAATTTAAAGAGGAAAGATGATTTCGAAATGGATACATCAATTGTACAGACCCGTTCTCAAGGGAACGAAAGTTCCTCGACAATGGACATTTCTCCTGATTACGTTACGTGTGTTTTTTCATGAAATATTCGATGACATATATTTCTATGTATTTTCTACGTGTGTTTTTTCATTTTTTTTGAATTTTTTCCAATTAAAGACGGATTCCAATTCTCTAAGTACCTCTTCTGTCGTAGACTCAACCTATAACTCCTTTACCGTCAAAACTGTCTACTTCTTCGTCTCCTTCCATGAGGTCCTATCTCTTCTCTCGTACTCGGTTTCACGTCTCTACCATTTCTTTGTCCGCAAAACCTTTTACCGTTCATGGCATCAAGTGAAACCTACCTCGTAGCGGTCTCAAACGTGACTCCCAAACCACTTTTGAGTCCAGAGGCTTAAAGGTCATTGTCGCGACCACCGTCACGAACGAGTCAGTAACAGAGAAAGTTTTGTTCCTGTTGTGAGGAGTTTAAACTTTTGTTTTTGCAGGTCGAAGGCTCAAGGACAGTGTGGGACCATCAAAGAAGGTCCAGGGTCTAGGTCAAGAACTTTAAGACCTTTAGACCTCGGGCACGCCACTAATGTGACTTTCTGTAGCCAAGGTCGCTCACGTCTTGCGACATCACTTTGGGAAAGTTGGAGGATAAGACCTGTCAAGTACAAAACAGTGTCTTAAAGTTCGAAACTCAAGGTCAACCAAAAGAGGAGGAAAGAGGACTCCTTTCGTAGAATAGTGGTGTCAGAGTTCTAAGAAAACTCCATGTAGGTCTAAATTAATGTTTTCTCGATTTTCTGGTTGTGTAAACAGAGGTTTTGTCAGTAAAGAGACCTTAACTCTAGTAAACAGAGACGGGAGGTCCATTTGCCTTGTCAGTTAACTAAAAAAAGGTCTGTAAATATTCTTTATCGTCTTGGCCGATTGTGGATTGTCTGTTTGTGAATCCACACAAACGTAACCGAATGAATCTCGACATGGTGCCATTCGTGGTGAGGTGTTTTGCTTTTACAAACTTTAGGTTCACAAGTTTGTAAAGATATCACAAACGACCTGTTACCGGACCTTAGACTATTTTTCGTCGACTGCTAATTGTTTCTTCGTTTTTGACCGTAAAACCGGTAGAATGATTGTGTGAACGTTCGTTTCTCTTATGTTTCGTCCGCCCCTCCTTTCAATTCCAAACTTTGTGAGGGTTTGATGACTGAAACTCCAAGTCTTTTTCAAGATTGGTTTGAAAAGTCTCTTACAGTTAAAGTTAATTATTTTGGTTTGTAGAAGTCCTTAAGGTACACTCTGTCGAACGATTTTTGGGTGGACGTGGTAATTAATCGACCTGAACCGTCGTGGTAAATTTTTATTCGGACGAGTGATGGTTGGTGTGCCTCGATTCTTATATTTTGTTCTCGTTCATTGCCTACCGTTGGTACCAGTACCTTTTATTAGTCACTTTCTCAGTCTTTCCATCAGTCCGTGGTCTTTTATTTTTCAACAACCCGGTTTCTAACTTATCCGAAGAACTGTAATCTCTTGTGTAGGTGAGGATCAAAGTCGACGAAATATGACCCACAATGACATGGTATTCGTAGTCGGCGGGAAGTCCGTTGGGTGTCACTTTCCTGAGTCTTGTCTTCGGTTCGTCACCTCACAACAATGGGGCTTATAGGTGATACGTATCTTGTCGAGTGTATAGGGTCCCTAAGTTGTCCCCGAAGTCGAACCAACACTGCCCAGGGTTTACTGTAGATTCGGAGTCAAAGGAGGAACACCGTTTCCTTGACACCAAGAATTGAGAAGGCCCAGTGTCGGGGGAGACTTTTGAACGACCGCTACCTAAGCGTAAAGGGATTTAACGTATAAGGGTGATTGAAGACGTGTGTTAAAGTCCCTCAAACCCCTAGAGGTAGAGGTTAGGTTACAAAGGTCCAAGTTATAGGTTCCTGACCCCTAAAGATTCAAAAGAATGTTGAGGTTTTTTTTTTTTTTTTCGGTTGGTATTGCTTGTTATTAGTAAGGGAAGTAGGTGGCTGCGAAATACCAAATGTTTCGCGAAAGTTAGGGTGTTTGCAACTATCTCCTCCTTTGACTCCGCGTCTGTTTAATGACTCACTGAACGGATTCCAGTGAGCCGGTCGACCACCGCTCCGGGCCTTCGTTTGTGTCGAGAAGGCTGAGGCCTCGAGCGAAGAGGTGGGGCCTCGACGGCGGTCTCGAGGGCGGGGAGTGATTCCGCCGTATTCCTCCTTTTCCGTTTCATCTTTCGGGTGGTGGTTGGTAGGGGGCCGAGGGAGGACGGGGGGGTTGACCCAGGAACGTCCGGGGCTTCCCACCGCGGTCCGGAGGTCCGGCCGGGGCCGGTGGGGTCGAAGGGGCCGGCGCGGTTTAGGGCGGCGGCGGCGGAGGGGCCCTCGCCCCGCCTCGTCGACGGGCGGCGGCGGTTGGTGGGCCTGCTGAGGAGCAGCTTAGCGTTTGCGTATCCGGCGGCGGGCTCAAGACGCATGCTCTTCTTTCTGCGCCGCGCTCGCGGTTGCCGGTGGCCCGCGCGCGGCGCCGCCGGCCCGGACGCGGGGTTCTCGACCTACGGTCTCGTCCTCTTTCTCGGCGGTTGGCTAGCGAGCTAGCTGGCGCGCGGGCGAGGAAGCGGGATGGTCTGGCCCTTCCCCCCCTCCCGCGCGGTCCCGAAGAAACTCAATCCCCGGACTGAGGGGCCGCTGCTCTGTTCTACCGAGGAGGCCAGGCGCGACGTCGACGGCAGGGCCGACGCAGCGAGCCGGGCGGGGGCCATGACAAAGAAATTTACCGCCTCTCCCAGTTCTTTCGTCCTTCTCTCCGGGCGCGTGAGTGCACTGTCCCCGCCCGGGCCGTTGTTTTAGGCCAGTGCACCTCTGTGCGATGGGTGGTTAGTCCTCCGCAGCGTAGTCCCGCCCCCGCCCTCCTCGACGCCGAGACACTAACCGCCTTACGCGGCGCCTCCGGAGCCCCTGAACCCCGCAGCCCCTCACGCGCTCCGCCGGGTCCAACACACGTGACCGCCTCTGTTTCTCCACCGCCACCGCCGTCACCGCCTCGTCGCAATCTGCGGCTTAAAACATCACGACTCAGGACAGTGGTAGAGTAGATCGCGCCGCGCTCCCGCCGACCAGAGCGCCGCCGCCGCCGCCTGCGCCTCCACCGCCGTCGTGTACCAAGGTTCTCGCGGGACGCCAATAACCCAAGGTTAAGGCACCCCTCCCTGTTTCCGTCGACACTCGCGGCCCGTTGCGGGCCAGCCCACCACGAGAGCGGTGACGGGAGCTAGGCCCGGAACTTTTGACCCTGATTGAACAGAGGCACTCCTCCTCTGGTGCCCTGGCTCCGGGTCCCTCCCGGACTCTCCGACTCCGGCGACAGACTCCCTTTCCCCCTCCCCGCGCCGGGCGGACTCAACTAACCCACCCAGTTAAGACACCGCTGCATCACCCGGTGACACTCCATTAAACTGAGTGATGGGACTCCTTTAACCCCGCGTGTCGTTCGATCCAAACTAGACCCGAAACTTTTGCCTTTAGCCAGAAGTCGCGAATCCTTTAGAAAGTCAACCATCCACCACTTCGGCCTTGATTGCGGTATACGTGAACTCGTTGTAGCACTAGCGGTGAGACCCCGAATAAATTCCTAGGACCCTAGTAACTACCGCTTCTGTACGCACCGATAGGTCGAAATACTGACTTCAACGATCTGAAGGCCTAACCATTCAAAGGCCTAACCACTTAGAGGAGTATCCTTTAAATCTCTTTGTTGTTGTTTGTTGAGCCTTCTTGCACTTCTACCTCGTCATTAATTTAGCGGTTGAGGTCATAGTCGATGAGATCCTGCTTGGTGCAAGGTGAGTCACTTAATAGCGTTTAAGTACGATTACAAGGAATTCTGATGTCTAAATACTGTCAAATAAGGTTTCATAATGTAGCATCAGTAACTCTCCTATTTTTTTAAATTCCTTCTTTAGTCAAAAACAAAATCTGCAGAAAAGCTTATATAAAATCCACCTATTGATCTATTAAAACAATTGACTCCTCGTGTCTAAATGGTTGAGAAGTGACCTTCCTCAGGACTTTTTAGATAAGGTAACATTCGAACATAAAGGGTTAATCACCAATTTCTTGACCTCTCTGTAGTGGCGTAAGTACCGAAAGTGCTTAATGTCGTCAGACTTAGCTCGAGTCGATTGGAAACTTATAGATGTGTGCTTAAGCATTCATAAGACATCCACGGAGACTCCAGTGACTATTGAGTAACGAGCTATAAGTATACCTTCAGAAAAAGGGTCCTTCAGAGCGTAAAAATGAAAAACCCTACACAGTGACCTCCTCAGAACTCGAGACATACCTTCTTGACTCTAGTCACTTTACAAACAACGATTAGGTCTTCTTATACTAGAAGGAAATGACCTAGTTTTAAATAAACTATCTTCCGTTTGATTAAGGAACCTCAGACACATAACTCAAAGTAAGTTCACAAACTATCCTTAGGTTGTTCATGAGAAGAACCTAGCGGTTTTTAACCTGATAAGATAAGTTGAACAACAGAAACCACAGTTGTCGGTTATGTCAACCCATTATTGTTCAGAAAAAAAAAGACTCTTCCTTTTTTCTTACTTCTGTAAATTTATTGTTGAACATTCTTCTTCAATCAAAAGGGGGATCTTTTGTCAAACGAAATAAAAAGACCCTTTAAACAGGAGTAGGTTATATCAAAAATTATAATTCGTCCTTCACTATTGAACTAATTTAGGTACTAAATTTATCGGAAAGGGGGTTTCAAAGTGTTTAGTAATTTATTTACGACACAGGTATCAAGAAACTCAAACACTTCTCTAACGGTAGTGAGGTGACTAGACCTGATAAAGTTCCAATTAGGAATGAGGGTGAAAGAACCTCAACTACGTTACTCCCGTAGGAACAAATCAGAAAATCATGTAACTAAACCGTAAAAACTCTACTTCCATTCAAAGAGTAAAATCATGACCTCTTCACCACTCGTCGAATTACTTACCAGGTCTCTAGTCTTCTTGGTGGAAGTCCTAACTCTTATATCTGAGATCAAAAGTTCATTACCATGTCATTGAAATCAACAGTTCATTATCATGTTATTATGTTGTTGGTAAATGTTTTCTCTTGGTGCATGAACACTATTACAGGCATTAAAAAACAAAACGACAAAATTGATACTTCCTTTATTTTAAAAAGACTCATCACTTAACGGTTTACTCTCGGACCAAAACAAATCCTTCCAAGAATGACTTGATCTCATAATCTCATCCCTAACATCTCCAGTGGATCCACATCAAAGTACAACGTCGGACTACTTAGACTTTAGGATGATCTATTCCGGAGGCTAGTTTTCAATATGGGTAGAACGAACATCGTATCGGTACTCGTCTTGGAAATCATAGGAACAAACATAAACTCGACGGTGTAATTCTTGTTCGTCAACTTCCGGTGAATCTACAAGTGTCCAACACAAACTATTTAACTCAAGACTCAAAACCTCACTCCCCGTTTAACCCTCACTGTCTGATACACTACTAGAACCTTCTGGTAACTTCCTCTGAAAACTAAGACCCAAGAACAAAATCGAATGGGTTTCTAACATGAACTATTATTTTACTATCACTTTTCACTTTCACAATTACCAAACATCGGATGGTCCGAGAAGACAGGAACCTTAAGAGGTCCGTTCTTATGACCTCACCCATCATCGGTAAGGGAAAAGACCCCTACAAGGATTGGGTCCCTACCTTGGACCCAGAGGACGTAACATCCGTCTAAGAAGTGGTAAAGACTCGGTATGGTAGACTCGATGGTCCCTGACACCGAAGACGGTCAGTGTAAATTTGTACCAGTTTTTAGTAGAAAAATCGTTAGGATGATCTCATTCCTAATAAGGACAAAACGTAAACTCTCCTGACTTCAAGTTTCTAATAATGTACGGTCTCCAATGCGTCGAAGTTCCGTGGTTCCGTGGCGAAGTTTCGCCATTCTAAATAGACCGGTGTATTAATCACGAAAATTGTTAATCCGTTGTGGTCGACATCAGTCAAAATGGAAATTTCTCAACAAAGGAACATATATACGGTCTTCCAAATGAAAGGTAAAACTTTCAGAAGTTAGAACCTAACCCAAAGGGAACACCATTACTTAGGCGGAAGTTAAACCCCTCTGGACCCAAACTAGGGACCCAACACTTCTAGGGGACCTCTTCTCTTTCGGATGGGTGAGGGATGGGTGAGGTCATAAGACCGAGCCTCTATTTAAAATCAAATAGAGTCACTTGGAGAATTTAACTCTTAAGACCCCATAAAGTAAAGACAACGATAAAATACCGAATAACTTTTATCTTGTCTCGTTTCCCTTTCTTAACTTGGAGTCAATTCAGAGAACAAACTTTAACCTCTTAAAAGACCCTTAAACTGAATGACACAACTTGACCTTGGTGAACGAACGTATTTACAAAAACTCTCAACCTACATAGTAAAACCTTCGCGACCTTAAATAATAGACCTAGTCTGGAATCTTCAACAAACAAAACTTACATAGGTCAAGATGGTCTTCTTTTATACTTCGGGTCTTGTGGATCTATTCAAAAACCAAACATTGGTCAAAGTTCTGGAAATAACACTGGACTGACCTTCAAGTAAAGATCTCCTTTGTTTTAAATTTTAAAAGTCTTTTACACTGAACAATTACCATCACTACCATCTACACAGGTGACCCAATTCACCATACCACAATTGGAAGTCTCTTCCCTCCCAAAAGGAAGAGGGAAAAATATTAATTTTTTTGTGTTCTGGTAAAATCTCACAGACTATAGATATTTAACGGTACCACATATAACACTTTCTTTACTGAGGAATCGTGGGTAAATCGTCTTAGGTCCTATCTTCCCACCTTTAGTCGCACTACGTCATTTTTGTCGTACCCGAACCCTCGGTCGGTCCGAAGACAGACGAAGGACCGACACGAGCACCCATCCAGATGAATAGACTCGGAGTCAAAGTAGTAAATGTTTTGTCCTGATTAGACTGTTACAAATACTCCTAACATACGTTATTCAAATATTCTATTAATCTAACGTGTATCAAGTATCATTTATAGTTTATCTATCACTGTCAATAAACAAGATCAATATTATGATCCAATGTATTTGGCTTTCAACCAGTCACACTATCGTCGAACTACAAACGATCCGTCTAATTAAAAATTATTTAAGACCTCGTAGACAACTTCTATTATTTGTGGACTAACCTTAACAAAACCATAACAAGATGTAATTGAACTAATAGTATAGTCGTAATCCTAAACTCCGTCCAGACCCTTTAAGATTGTACCTTCAGAATCCACTTAAAGAAAATTGACGTTTAACCACTATGCTCTACTAACTTTAATCCTAAAAACTTATTTTTATCGAATACGAAAATGACGACAAACCACACCATCCAAAACACTGACGACGACTTTTCAGGTACTCGTCAGATCCACGGTCTAAGTTCTACCTCATTATCACCATGGAAGAAGGAAACCGTCTTCCATGTATAGAATTTAGTAAGACAAACGTCATAACGATTCACCAACCTAACTCGTCCTACGAATACACATTCTACGGACGACACATACAGATGACAGCCGTATAAATTTTCGAATAACAGAGCCGGTAAACTATAGAATCTCAACAAAATAACTATAGCCTTCACTTCCATCTCCTTCGAAAGTTGAAATGTAAAGAACACTAAATATTAGGACAACTTGACACCCAAGTGTGATTTATATAATTTCGGAAACTTACATTTTACCAACGGGACCTTAAAAAGTCGAAATAAAAGATCGTCAATTCCGTTAATTGAGACCTGACGCATAGATTCTTGAGTCATCTGAGATAGTGACACACTACCCCAATATTTATAAGATAACGAAATTTAAGTCTGACTTATATTTGTCTGGCAAAAGGAATATATTACTCATCTAAATGTGAACTTAAACAGTAACCTTTACGACTCTCCGTTTCGATAAAACTAACACCGTGTCAACCATATTTTCGGTGTTAGTCAACTCTCACTCTCAAGCAATTTTTAGAAACAGAAAAAGGTCTACCAACTAGAAAGAACCTAATGTACATTTCTTAGAAATCCAGACACTTCTTTTCCTAGAGAAAACTAGGAATATATTTATTGAGATTTGACGAGCGATCGTTACTCACGTAGAGAAACTTATAATAAACTTTTTTTCCCTTCTAGAAAATATCAACAATAAAAAAAAACAATACTAAACTAAACTCTCTATAAAACTTGAAATCGTGAATAATCATCCTAGCAAACCTCTTCTAAGACTCACAGAGACTGGAATCGTTGTCAACAACGTTTTCCGGGGAAAATACTACACAGTCACGGGTAGTATTTTCGTGGCGAATCGATGTGAATTCTGAGAAGGGACCACCAAGTCTGCCATTTCGCAGACAGATGTTACACTCTCTGGACCCAAACTAGGGACCCAACCCTTCTAAGGGACCTCTTCCTTTACCGTTGGGTGAGGTCAGGAGAACGGAACTTTTGGGGTACCTACCTCCTCGAACCACGTCCGAGGACAGGTACCCCAGCGTTTCTCAGCAGCGCTGACTCACTGAAGTGAAGTGAAGTGAATCGATGCAAATTTCTATGTAACTTTAGGCAAAACACCTTGTCGTAACTATGACACACCTTGTTGTTTCTGTAAACCTTACAAAAATCTAAGATTTATATGTTTCGTCAAAAGATTAACACATCTTTTGTCACTTTTGAATCGGTCTTCACGAAACAGGAAGGGAAAAACTCTAGAATGACCTAAGACTTACGGAAATTAAAAGTACGCTTCACGGTTTTTTATCCAAAACACTCTTCGGTAACGATATAGACAAAAAAAAAAAAAAATAAAGAAACGGACCTACCGTCTTCATAGTCTTAATCAAAAGGTCTAATAAGTATAAGTGGTCACAGTGATGGTATCCGGTCTATGAAGTAAGAAGGAAATAAAGATGTGTGTTTAACATCAAAGTCTAACATAAGAGCACAGGAGGTGGGGATGGGATCCTCGAATAAAGACTCTAACGAACTTAAGTTCCTTTACTCTTCATAACGTCACCTTAAACAATAAAATGTAAAATTGGAAGTCTTTAAAAAATTTACATATCTTTTGATTAAGTGAAGTATTCAATGAATCAGTGATGTTTCTGTCCTTTTACTAACCAACTTTCGAAATCTCGTTTATGATCAAAAATAATAATTGAACATAATGAAAGTCGTTTAGTCAAATAAATTAGAAGGTCGAGTAAAGAGGGTTAAATTATGTACCTCATTATACGTCTTTTAAAAAACAAAGAAGTCATCTATTAAACTTCTTAAATCCCACTATTAAAACCTCTGTTTTAAAAAACTTATTAATTTCTATACCTAAAAATACGTCCAAAAAAAGGAACGATTTTAAAAAAATAAAGTACATTTTATTAATTCTTAATCTCCTTAAACTCCAGAAAAGCCCCTTTAACCTCTAATTTAAAGATGAAAAACAATTTCGTACCAAGAAGTAAACCTAGTCGTTGTCTATATAAGTGACAAGAGTACCCTTTTTCAAGAAGGATTTTAAGGTTCCTGATCATCAAAATTAAATTTTTTAACGTAAATATTTTTAAACTTCTAAATAAACTCCTTTTTTGACAAGGACCTGTCAACTCAAAACCCATAAATAAAATATTTGTTCACAAAATGTTAAACAAAACTTGTTATGTCATTCATGAGTGTTTAGGATCTACGACCGATAAATTATAACCATATAAGATTTATATATATCTTTAAAAGTGAAATAACTGACTTTGAAACATATGTTTTTTTAATTGACCTTATTATACAAGAAAAAATGTAATACTATCATTATATAATACACCTAATTACGAATGTTTTATTCTCAAAGTAATAAAGGGACCGTCAGGTCACCAATTCTGACGAGAAGGTAACCTCTCCCGTGCCCAGACTAGGAACAGTCCCTTGATTCTAGGTACAAACGTGGTGTCCCGGTCTTTTTTTTTTAAAGATCCACCAAGATCCAATTACGTAGATCAAAATATAGATTACTCCTGATAATACCCTTTATCGTGTTTAATTTCCACATTTATCTCCTTTTGTACGTATTTATGGTAGAAATAACACGACACTTATACCATTAACCCTTAAATAGGATGGATTTAAAACTCGTCGGAGGATCTCCTCTTCTACTGGTAACCGATAGGAAGACCTTCCCTGACTGAACTCGTTCCTAGGATCCTCTGGTGTGGTTTGGAAAAAGAAGAATCCTTCCCCAACAAGTTCTCATAATACCTAAGGAAATACACCTCTTTCAAAACCAAAACCGGTTTTAGTCCCTCGTAGTTTTTGACCTAATAAAAGAGGAAAGAGGGGTGGAAGTTCACCTCGTAAAAACGTATATTTAACGTGTTCTGACTTACCAAAAAGTGGTCATTTAGTAGTGTTTTCCATAACCATTTCGATTTACCATTACTCAAGAGGTAACTCACAAGAACCTCTATACGTCTTTGACTGTCGGCCATTTCCGTTACTATTTATTTTATATCTATAAAAAGGTCCATCTTATACTTATCACTTTTTGTAACGAAATCGTGGTCATGTAGACTCGAGATCTTTCTGAACTTAACACCTCTTCAAATTTTGAACTTATCACATTTAACTACGTTCATCGTTAAAATCAAAAAAGAGGTTTTTTGGCAAATTTATAAAATATTGGAATTGTAAAATAATCCTTGATATCGAATGAAGTATTAAAGAAAACGACTAAGAATTATAAATAGTAAAGTCTTGGTGAGTACTTAAGAACAAACCACGAGAACGACTTGATCAACTATTACGTTCCATACATCAGAAGTCCACACGTCAGACAAGAACTTTTGAAAAACCCAAAAACACTAGACACTTCTGAACCCTCCTTCCGTCAAGAAAACGTATACACTGAGTGAGGATCCTCCGTAGAATGGGTTTTTTCGTGAAATTTATCGTGTAACCAACTATTAGGTAAGTAAAGATACAACGTCTGACTTTTATCACTTGAATGTTGGAGGTTTCGATGGAAGGGACACATAATCTTGTTCTACTAACAACACTTTGTGTCCCTTAATTCTATTTTTGAATCCCTAGATTAATGATCCTGTTTGACACAAAATCAAACACGATGGTCCTGTCATTTGGTAGATTACAGAAATTTTAATAAAGTCTCAAGACACAGAAGGGTTTTACAGGTCAGTCGGGAGACATAGACGTCCAAGACGTAGACACCTAAGTTCCTTGGTGTCTAACTTTCATAACCCTTTCAAGGTCTTCCAAGGTTTCCGTTTTGAACTCAAACGACAAACGAACGTTGATAAATGTATCGTAAATGTATCACAATCAATAGTATTCATTGTATCTCTACTAAACCTCATTTGTCCTCCTACACGTATCTAATATACGTTCATGATGTGTTAAAATATCTTCCGTCAACTCGTAGACGTCTATGACACCAGGAACCACCAGAATTTTGGTCAGGGAACGCCTATGATTCCTCACTCCCATAAAACAACAGTCTACTCTGATCAACTAGTCTCGTAGAAGGTAACAATTGTTGACACGAACCTTCTTTAGGAAGAAGTCGTGTCACAATATTACTCAAGAATCACTATGTTCGGAGATTTACAATGACACGTTCTGACTCTTCTTCAAACCCAACCAAGTCCCTATCACTTCAGGGATTAGTTTTTGGACGGACATTAATATAGTGTCTAAAGACTTACGTTTACATTTTAAGTCTGTACCACAAATAACTGACTATACTGATTACTTCTTCTTCTATTCTCAACTGTTTTCATGAAAGATTTGTCTAGAGGTCAATTACTGCATTACCATTAACACAGATGGATACAGATATGACATCTAGATATGGCAATATGAAAATAACAATAATAAATGATCAATTGTTGAACAAATTGGACTTTTCAGGGTAAAAGTCACAAAAAGTTAACAAAGTTAGGACCAACTGAGTATTAAAAATATAAATTTTTACAACATCGAACTACCTTGACACAAACTTAAACGGTGAACAAATCACTAATGACGTCACCCAAAACCGTCCGACGAAAAAATATATAATATACCACTTGACCTCTAACGGACCCTCACATACAAGGACGAGTCTGTGTATGAAACGGTTAGAGAAGATAAAAACTTTACAAAAAAATACAAAACCCCTTATTCATGGACATCTCAACATACCTAAACTCACCTAAAACGTAAATTTTCGTCACTTTGAGTCGCGGAGTAAAAGAAACGGACGTCAACCGTCTTAACCCGATCTACTGAAAGTTCGGAAATACCTTCTGAAGTGACTACTGACTCGGAAGTAAAGTCGACTACTGACCTCGGATTACCCCACGGGGTTTGAAGAAAGTCCAAATCCCTCCTATTTTAATGCCCGAGTACTCAGTCACATGACTGACATCACACATATGATATTCTGGACTAAAAGAATCCGAAACACCGTCTCATAATAAAAGGAAAAAAAGAGTTTAGAACCATTCCTTCTTGTCACCTACTCTATAACCTTGTAACAAATACTAACGTCAGTTTGCTCACTAACCTCAGTTAATCACACATTTCCTTACAAGAATAAATAGGAGATCGACAAAAGTGACACTTTAAAAATAAATTTTTTCACATACGTCTGGGACACATAGAACACCACCAAAATTTATTAAGCTTCGAGGTCTCCACAAAGTGTCTGTATATTCCTTTTCACACAATGGTTTACATTTTCATATAGAAATTACATATATCTTAAAGAAAATACTAAAGGACTTTTATCTAAGTTTTATCATACATAGGGTGAGTTATGACACGTAGAACTACCAATATGAAGTATAAGAGTAAACTTATAACTAAAAAAAGGGGTTGAAACGTCTCTACGACTACGGTGTTCTTAACTATAAATACGTCCATTCTGTCTATGGTCAGAAGGAAGAGTACGGGTCAAGGGTCTTCTTAAATGACAACACGGATTTTTATTTACTCACCCTCTATTGACCAAAGACCTCAGACCCATCTGTTGGACTAATGAGGTCCATAATCCGTCTTGTCCCATCGGGACTACTCCACACTTTATCTTTAGTTCTTATAGCCCTGATTCCCTTGATGATGCTCCACGGGTCTAGATAGTCAGTCAAGTCAAGTCAACGAGTCAGTACAGACTGAGAAACGTTGGACGTGTGGTCCGGAGGGAAAGGTAGTGGTTGAGGACCTCAAATAAGTTTGAGTACAGGTAACTCAACCACTACTGTAGGTCGGTAGAATATGAAACAGCGGGGGAAGAGGAGGGTGGAAGTCAGAAAGGGTCGTAGTCCCAGAAAAGTTTACTTAGTCGAGAAGTGTAGTCCACCGGTTTCATAACCTCAAAGTCGAAACAGTAGTCAGGAAGGTTACTTATAAGTCCTGACTAAAGGAAATCCTACCTGACCAACCTAGAGAAACGTCAGCTTCCCTGAGAGTTCTCAGAAGAGGTTGTGGTGTCAAGTTTTCGTAGTCAAGAAGCTGCGAGTCGAAGGAAATATCAGGTCGAGAGTGTAGGCATGTACCGATGACCTTTTTGGTATCAAAACTGATCTACCTGGAAACAACCATTTCATTACAGAGACGAAATACGACAGATCCAACCAGTATTGAAAAGAAGATTCCTCGTTCGCAGAAAATTAAAGTACCGACGTCAGTGGGTAGACGTCACTAAAACCTCGGGGGGTTTTATTTCAGAGAGTGACAAAGGTGACAAAGGGGTAGACAAAGGGTACTTCACTACCCTGACCTACGGTAGGTACTAGAATCAAAAGACTTACAACTCAAAATTCGGTTGAAAAAGTGAGATGAGAAAGTAAAAATAGTTCTCCGAGAAATCAAGAAGTGAAAGACGGTATTCACACCACAGTAAACGTATAGACTCCAATAACTATAAAGAGGGTCGTTAGAACTAAGGTCGAACACGAAGTGACTCAGGTCGCAAAGAGTACTATATGAGACGTATATTCAATTTATTCGTCCCACTGTCATATATCGGAACTGGATATGAGGAAAAGACTCAACCTTGGTCAGACAACAAGGTACAGGTTAAGATTGACAATAAAGAACTGGACGTATGTCTAAAGAGTTCTCCGTCCAGTCCACCAGACCATAAGGGTAGAGAACATCTTAAAAGGTGTCAAACAACACTAGGTGTGTCAGTTTCTGAAACCGTATCAGTTATTTCGTCTACAAAAAGACCTTGAGAGAACGAGAAAGATACTAGGTCTATAACCGTTAAACTAGAGACCAAGGACACGGAAAAGATTTAGGTCGAACTTGTAGACCTTCAAGTACCAAGTACGTGACAACTTCGGACCGAACCTCTCAAAATTCGAAATGAAACGATCGCACACTCTACTCATGACAACACGTCATCAAACTCGTAAGAAACCGTAACGGCAAGAAACCCTAACCTTACTTTTGACTGGAAAAGATCAGGACACCGGTGACGACTCAAAAGGTCTAAACGACAGTATAACTCACGTCATGAAAGTGTCGTAGTAGAAAGTCCTAAAGTCTTAAGGTAGTGGAGGTGATCGAAACAAACATCACTACGAAGGATTCCGGGAGAACCGAAGGGTAAGATCCTACAGACCGAGATCCACTCACTAGTGTGGTAACACCAATAGACCCAGAACTTCTAGAAAAAACGTATCAAAAAGACACATAAGAACGGTGGAGAAGAATTATAGAAGACGAAGACAATCCAGGTATGGTAAAGACAGGAAATAACACGGGTAGAAACGTACTTTACAAGGGAACCATAGAGATTAAAAGAACTTCTCTAGAGATCAGAAAGGGTAAGATGACAAAAGATAAAGAAACGTAACTAGTGACTCCTTCCGAAAGAATAGAGAGAAACGATAAGAAACCTTGAGACGTAAGTTTACCCATCTAGAAAGGAAAAGATGAAACGAAAAACGAAGAGAAGAAAAGTATCGATAAATATTCCGGAGGAGTCTGTTGGTAAAACGGAAAAACGTAAAGACAAAGAACTCCTACCAGAACTAGGGACGGAACACATGTTACAGTGCTTGGAGGTGGGTATCAAGAACTCCGTGAGACAGATAGTCTAGATTAGGGAACTCAGATAAAGAGTGACATATTAGTATTCCCTAAACTAAATCCAGTATGTACTCACCGGATCACCAAAAGGGATGAAAGAAGTTAAATTCAGACTTAAACCGTTATTCCTCAAGTACTGGACTTGGTATCAGTCGAGGAGTAGAACAAAAACGACTGACATATCTCGAAAAGGTCTAGATACATAGATAAATTTCTTTCGGTCATCCTCTAATGAACCCAACTACGCCTCACTCTACTCGTTCATGGTGACTAAAAGAACTAACCTCAATCGTCCACCGGTCCCCAACACCTCAACCACCAAAGACGTCGGTTTCTTTCTAGAACAACTTCCGGTAGAATCGGGAGACGTTAGAACCACTCCTGTTTAGGGTTGAACTTCTCGACGACCACAGTCAGCATGTTTTGTCAACACATTGACCTAACCGTGACTCTAAACGTCTCTACAAGAGTCGTCTCCTCAGTTCATCCTTTATCCCGACGAAACGAATCTTAAATTTTTATGACTGTTGCAGATAACCAAAGCGGACTAACCGAGACGAGAAACCGTCGTGCCAGGAGAGAAACAATGCCTCACACATGTCGTCACTGTCCTTAGAGTCAGTACAGTAACGGGGGGGGGGGGGGGGGGAAATTACTTGTCGAACGAAAGACGGACGAGTCACAAGCATGGTCGTGTACAAAAGAGTAAACTCACGATCTTTGAACCTTCACCTTGTCTCTTTCTACCGAAAATTTAGGTTAAACCGACCGTAACGGAGTGAAAACTTTTTGAACTCAAAAATACCCTTATATACCAATAGTATATTAGGGAGAAAGTGAAATGACTGGGTAAAACTAGTTACCCTTAATCGGGAGTTATCTTTCTTTAAGAATCTTGAAGGTCCCAGTATATTAACATTTCTTATAAGGGTCTATGATAAAGGAAGACGGACTATGTGAAACCTCGTTTCTTTTATGAGTCTTGTCAATTTTTAGTCGATAGGACGAATTCCAGATTTTTGGAGATAAGTTTTCCGAGACGGTTCACCACTTCTATTCTGAAGAAAAGAAAAATCTTCTCTTATTGTCCTCTTACCCAGTACCGTATTCTTTCAATCTTCTACCAAAAATTATTGGGAATCCGGTCTACCTCCATAGTAAGGACGTGGTGTCGTCCAGAAGGTGGGGTCTCACGAAGTCACTCCTCGTCCTTGATGGTGGAGACCTTCTTCAGTTTCGACAAATTTAGTAGTGTGTCTACCGTTTCGTCTCTTATCCGGAGGTGACGTTCACTACACCTTCCCTTTTATAGTAGGATAAAACCTTCTTAGGGACTGGTCCCTAACTTGGATCCCAGTGTCGCACTCTCGCTCCTTAGGATCGGTGACGTATCGGTCCCTTAAGTACCTTTTTCGAAAAATTTTCTCTAGTAGAGACGAGGACAAATGGCGGAAAGTGGAAAGTCAAGTCAGAAAATTCAGCAAATGGTGGAAACCACCCACCTAAAGTCGTTTCTTTACGTCATGAAAGTGAACCTTACGTTGTCCCGTCAACCTAAAGTTAAATTTACTTTTACCGGGTCACATGAAAATAACACACGAGTCACAATTGACAACACGAAACCCTCCTGAAACCCTCCTCAGGTCTCTCCTACTCCACCCCGGAAACGATTTAACGGTAATCTCTTAAGTCAGCAATTACCCTCTGTCAATCGTGAGGTGTCTACTAATCCCTTGTTAGTCAACTAGAACTCCCTTGACAGTTCCATCAATTCCTAATTTACCATACTATTCGTGATTCGTGACATCGTAAAATCCTTTTCTGAATTAAATGAGTTTCATGGAATTCTAACCCTTAGAACTGACTCCACGGGGTTGAAGTGTGAGAATGTGGAGTCACAATATAAGTGTGTAAGTTATCTTTATTTTCGTTGGAGTGAAATGTTCATCCTATTATCTTAAACAACAACAAGTCAACGAGTCAACACAGACTGAGAAACACTGGGGGACCTGACGTCGTCCGGTCCGGAGGGACAGGTAGTGGTTGAGGGCCTCGAACGAGTTTGAGTACACGTAGTTCAACGACTACGGTAGGGTAGTAGAGTAGGAGTCAGTAGGGGAAGAGGAGAACGGAAGTCAGAAAGGATCGTAGTCCCAGAAAAGATTCCTCAGTCAAGAAGCGTAGTTCACTGGTTTCATAACCTCGAAGTCAAAGTCGTAGGTCAGGAAGGTTACTTATAAGTCCTGACTAAAGGACATCCTAACTGACCAAACTAGAACGTCAGGTCCCCTGAGAGTTCTCAGAAGAGGTTGTGCTGTCAAGTTTTTGTAGTCAACAACCGCGAGTCGGAAGAAATACCAGGTTGAGAGTGTAACTGAAGACCTTTTTGGTATCGAAAGTGAGATGCCTGGATACAGTGATTTCACTACAGAGACGAAAAATTATACGAAAGATCCCAACAGTATCAAAATGTTTCTCGTTCACAGAAAATTAAACTACCGACATCAGTGGTAGACGTCACTAAAACCTCGGGTTCTTTTATTTCAGACAGGGACAAAGGTAACAAAGAGGTAGATAAACGGTACTTCACTATCCTGGCGTACGGTACTAGAAGTAAAAAAAAAAAAAAATTTTACGACTCAAAATTCGGTCGAAAAAGTGAGACGAGAAAGTGCAAGTAGTTCTCCGAGAAATCAAATCAGGTATTTCCTGTCTTTGACATATCTCCTATTATCTTAATGTTATATGATACTTCAAAAACAACAATTTTATAGTCCCTTTCATAAAAGGAGAGAGGGAAAGACTTTCATCGAACTAGGACTTGAATCTTTAGAAGGGTTTGTAGTTTACATCAAACTTAAACGGTGTTTAAGTGTAATATCGAATTTCTTCCTACTCTTTCTTTGGTCTGAGACCATGGGTTACGTAAGGACAATCTACCCCGGTCTGATCTTGTGCGGACAGTCTGACAAAAATAACTGAAAGACCTGAAGGAAGCTTTCCCTGACGACACGGAGTTTCTTTCTAAGGAAAACACTACGGTCCAGTCACCAATCATTCACCTTTGAATTCTCGTTTACGTCGACTTCACTTATGACAAGTTTGTCTAACGTCTCATACTACTTCTTGAACTGGCAGCAAGACAATATCGGAGACGACTCCTGTCGCAATAGAACAGTGGAGACTGCCAACTGACTTTCGAGGTAAAATATAGAGGAGGTCGAAGAAGGACAAGAGGGGTCACCCTCGACCTCCCTCCTTACAACTCCATTAACCCTCCTCGGTCTGAACCAGTATATCCCCTTCGAATCTACTCGTCGGAGGGTGTGCCAAGACACTAGCAGGATTCGACGGGGGTCCCGGACTCCGTGTTGACGTGTCTTCCGTCAAACCGAGACAGTAGGAGGTCCTACATACGACTCTCCCCCCTCGTCTGTCAGGGGTCGACGGGTCTGGGGGAGGAGACAGGTCTTGAGGGTGGTCGAAGTATTTTAGGAAAGGAGCTCCGAAGCCTACAGTAAGTCAACTAACTAATTTCACTCATCTACCACACTCCTTACGTGCAGGATTGACGACCTTACAGACCCCCGAAACGACGTCCGTCCCCGCGGAGATCAAGAACGAGTGAGATCGAGACGAAGTGGTTCTCACCGGGTCAACACCTGTCACAACCGTAGCGGACCCTCGTCAAATCTTTACGTTTACCTCTGGAGTCCGGGAGGTCCCACCTCGGGTCTTAAACAACATTGTTCGAGAAGTCCACTAAGAATTTACGTGCGACGAAAACGAGCTCGACCGGGAGAAGAGACAGCAGAAGACGAATTTGAGAAGAGGAATCGGTACACGACGTTCCCTATCACAGGTGACCTGACCTCCGAGGGACTTCCGTCACCAGTACCACCGTAACAAGAACCGATATTGGAAATAATGTCCCGGTTCGTGTCGTTTATCTACTCACTGACACTTCGCAGCACTTCTACGGTACGACGGACGGGAAAAAAAAAAAAAATGCTTCGACTCCCTCAATGACGACACGGTCGATCAGACAGAACCGACGTATACTGGCACCTGGACTTGTGACGACCTGCGAATGTCCGACACCCAGCAAGTATGCCGGTCCTCCTGGGAGGTATCCACACACAGAATTTGTCATACTCTTTCTAAATTTTACTTCAGAAACTCGTTCTTTCCCTAGAGTCTGGGTCACAATTCTCTACTGACACACAATTTTGTCGAACACTCAGGATAAGATGGTTTGCGTTCCCGGACCTTCGTTGAAGGATCCACACAAGTTCTTTATGGTCATTAGGAACCTCTAAAAAGTCTACGTGAACCGAACTTGGTGAAAGATCGAGGGTTTCGTCTCAGAAGTACACGTAGAATCCGATTTAGTAGGTCGTTTACCGAGAACCGATGTATATCTTGTGAACGAGATGGTACGAGACAGGGACTGGGTCGACTCAGAGGTAGACTGTGAAACGAAGGAGGTCTTCTTTTGAAACCTCTGAAAACAGGGAAAAGACGTGAACGAAGACGAATGATCTAGAGTAAACCTAAGAGGTCTGACTATTTTCCGAGACGGTGTTCCTCCTTAAAAGAATAGATGGTTAGTCCGAAGGTCCTTCCAGGAATACGAACTTGATAGTTCTTCGTAAACAATTACAAAATCGTTTCAAGTCGGTACTTTAATTTTCTACGAACGAGGAACCTTCTTTTCAACACTGGTTGGATCTGTCGTACAATTTTTCGTCTCTGTAATGAAACGGTTGTTTAAGTTTCGATCAGATCGGTCTCGATACGAAAGAGGTCATCAGTACATATCTACACTCTCGACCTGATATTTCTTTCGACTCACGGCTTCTTAACTACGAAAACTCGACACCACAACCTCTTCTGAGAACTCTGAGGGAACATGACGTTCCTCTAGTTTGGTCAGTTAGGATTTCCTTTAGTCAGGATTTATAAGTAACCTTCCTGACTACGACTTCGACTTCGAGGTTATGAAACCGGTGTACTTCACTTCTTGACTGAGTAAACTTTTCTGGGACTACGACCCTTTCTAACTTCCGCCCTCCTCTTCCCCTACTGTCTCCTACTCTATCAACCTACCGTAGTGACTGAACTACCTGTACTCAAACTCATTCGAGGACCTCAGCCACTACCTGTCCCTTCGGACCGTACGACGTCAGGTACCCCAATGTTTCTCAACCTGTGCTGATTCACTGACTTGACTTGACCTTCAAGTCGAACGACTTGTCGTTCACTATGAACTTTTAGAGACACCGAACAACATGAAAACTTTATCGTAAAGTTTAATGTAATTGGGTAAATTCTCCGTTAATATTAAATGAACTTAGAAATCGGACTCCCCTCCTGTCTCTCGTAAAATCTGACTCTAAGGGAACGAATCCATCAACATATTTCAACCATTTGACATCGAACCACCTCTGTCTTTACAGGAGTCAATCCTTGATCTGAGGTTTCGGTCAAACCTGAATAGGGACATCGTGGTATTTGACCGGAAGGAGGAAAGTCACGTGTACCAGAGGACTAAGGTTCTGGACGTGACAAGGAGAAAACGGGTACAGTCGGAGTAGTGACCTCCGCTTCCCGTGGAACCTTTGAGACCAAATCGTCGGGAAAGGGATAAATCCTCTGAGAAGATACCGTAAGCACCACATGAACCTGGGCCTGGTGAGACTCCCTGGTGAACGACGACATCGATGCCGGCGACGCCCCCCCAAGAAAAAAGGGAACCTAACCACTGGAATCAGACACCCCAAAGGAAGGGCAGTCGGTCCTGTGGACCGGCGTCGAAACGGCATAGAGTGACAGGTCACTGACGGGGAGGAGGGTCCGGGAAACTCGTCCACGTCCCCCTGTGGTCCACCGAGAGTGACGTACGGCACACCAGAACGAGGACCCCACCCCCTAGAACCCAACTTACTCCGAGTCTGGAAACTACAAACTCTCGGACCCTTTCTTTTCGTTTGAAAGGGCAAAGGGAAAGGGGACGACCGTAACGATCTTCCTCTTCTGGAAAAACTTGGATCGAGGTGTCACTAGGGTGGAAGGTCAGTATGGGTCCAACGAGGGGAGACCACCCATTGGCGGATCATTACCGTCGAGGAAGAAAATGTCTTTCCGCTCTCCTGGAAGCTCCTCCCAAATACGAAACAAAAAACCTACTACCTCGCCCTTACCTAGGTTCATTCACTACCCGACTAACGAAGGAAACCCCTCCTACATTGATTCGCAAAAATATTTTACGAATAACACAATTAAACAAAAAGACAACGGAGTGAGAACACTGATCTTCCCGCTCCCGTCAGAGAACGTTGTAGAGTCCGAATTAAGGTGAGTGCCTAAACGGTCCAGAACAGGATTACACCCTCTATCCTAGACTTACCGTCGGAATTCAGGCAGTCAGATGGACAGACAACTGTAACCGAACGTATTGTAGGACCTCGACCTTGACACCACCGGACGGGGCCGGTTCAATGGCGCAGCACCATTATCTTGATCCTGGAGCACTACCCCCATGACTGTCCGGTCCGCTCCAAAGGAGGTAAACGGAGGGTCAACACTTGAAGGACCGTCTCCAAAAGTCATCTGTCTGTCGGGGCGAACCTAACTAAAAACTCTCGGACCCTTTCTCTTGTGTGAAACGGGAAAGAGAGAGCGGACGGTGAAGTCCACTACGACGGTCGCACTAGGTCAAGCCCTTCAGCCGGTTCGCTTGCGGACTCAGGTGGGTCTAGCCCGTCATGCCCTTACCCAATTTCAGCATTCATATGGTCTTCGGGCAGTGTCCTGAGTTGTTTTAGTTCACAACGAGAGGAACAGTGAGGTAGTGGAATTAAGACCTTGTCCTCTTGTCAGTCCTTCCCCACTACCAATCCCTGAATCGTTGACTACCGGTCTTTGCACTTAATTCGGTTGAAAGTCAGACGAAATGCGGTGTCTACTTTCTCACACTTAAAGGTCTTGACAGCTCCTTCCTCTTAGACATCCGAAGAAAATCGTGACACAAGACCTTGCCACGGAGGGGAGACCAACCTTTAAGAGCAAACATGGACACTAACTCCTACGAGTACCAAAACACACGACCCCTACGTAGACTCTACCTCTCCCAGGGGGTCACGTCGTAACAAAGGTCTCGTGGACAGTACGAAACACGATCCGTGACCCCTAGGTCCCACTCTCTCTCTGGGTTTCGGAGGGGGTGTACCTCCCGGACCAACGACGAGTGTACAGGACGGTCCGGGACATCGTCCTTGAATGGATTACAGAAGTCTAGGGAACTCTGAAGAAAGAGTCGGGGAACCAAGGGTGAACAAACCGCACACCTTACACAACAAGACCAAAACTCGCTTCGGGGTTCTCTTTCCAAAGATAAAGACTTTACGAGTGAAGGTCGACATGTATGGAAACCTACCTTATTCTAAATAACCCTAATCTCAAACACGTCTCCCTCAAGACTCAGTACCAAGACCAGAACGACACCTTTGCACAACAGAAGCCGGCCCGTCGTCGTAGCCAACACGTAGACACGTCGTCCGAGCCCGAACACGCCTTCTCTCTGCTACGGAGGGGGCTGTTGTGTCTGGATTATGGACCTGAAGGGTGAGCAGAGAGTCACAGTCCGTGAATCGTGCACGACCTGTGACGACCTTTGAAGTGGACCCACTAAATCAAGTCAGGAATGGGTGCGGGACACTCCACATTCATGGTACTAAAAGTCGAAGTCTACGCTCTTCGTTCCAAATAGACCTACTTCACTGAACGGGTTTCCACACTTTTACGGGTCCACATCTCGACTCCGCACGTGGTGCAGAAAGACTACCGTTCCGGCCTCGACGACAGACGGAGCGAAGTCAGTCTGCTCGGCCCCAAGTCTACACCGTAGTCAGTGAATGGGAAGACTCCGAGTCACAGGAGGAAACATTGAACCCCACATTGTGTACACTCACCCAATTCTTGATGCACGACAGTGAGTCCCGACACTCACGGGATCGGACCAAAGAGTGAAGACTAAAAGAGAGAGGAGGAAATTAGAAAGGTACGATTTAAAAACCGGACTAAACCACCTGGACCCCATCCCAGACCCTTTGAAAAAAAAGGGGGCTACACAAGGGATCCACTAAGACCACACCAGTAGATTCGAAGGTTGGTGACTATACAGCCTACATTCTTCGGGACTAAAGGGAAGACTACCATCCGTCGGAGGGGGATACACCAAGGAAGTCGAGACACCGACGTCTGTTCGGGAAAGTGGAGAGACTTACAGACAAAGGACGACATCTCATACCCAAAGATTAGAGACTGTAAGAAGGAACGACTCGTTCAAAGTCCTCGTCTACTTTACACTCAGACTTTCATGAATCTTCTGGTCCTTCCTTTTGTGTGTCTTCAACCCTCACAACAGTAGTCGTATAAAATCATCTTACACAAAACCCCTCCTCAGTAACTCTACCCCGGTAGATCACAAGTCTGACTTAAGTAAAACTCTACTTAAATCTTTAACTCTCAAAGTCCTCCTTCACTAAACACCACTCTTCTCCCGATTCTTCGTCTCTTCAGCCGTCTCTTCACCGTAAAAACTCACCAACGATAAATAAAGGGGAGGTTCCAGTCCTAGTTTCTATCTCCCTTCTCCGTGTTTTCACTCCAAAACGGTTTAATCCCGTACCCGTCCGAAACTGTCTTCCGTTCGACGACGACGATTCAGTGAAGTCAGCACAGGCTGAGACACACTGGTATCTGCCGACGGGTGACCCGAGGAGGCAGGGACCCTGAGAGGTCCGTTCTTGTGACCTCGCCCGACGTAAAACGGAGGTCATCCGAAGTCCCTCCTCTTCCGTTTCCGTGGGGTGAGGTCCTGAGAACGGACCTTTTAGGGTACCTGTCTCCTCGGACCATCCGATGTCAGGCACCCCAGCGATTCTCAGCCTGTGCTGACTCGTTGAAGTGAAAGTGAAAGGTGAAGGTACGTAACCTCTCCCTTTACCGTTGGGTGAGGTCA
The DNA here is from genome assembly GCA_006410555.1 of Capra ibex. Lineage (NCBI taxonomy): Eukaryota > Metazoa > Chordata > Mammalia > Artiodactyla > Bovidae > Capra > Capra ibex. The sequence goes on from SJYO01018169.1 coordinate 840,456, forward strand.
CAAGAACGGACCTCTTAGGGTTCCTGTCTCCTTGGACCATCCTCCCGCAGACACTCCAGCGTGTCTCAGTCTGTGCTGACCTCACTGAATCGTCGTCGTCGTCCCTCCGTCCTCCTCCTGGCTCCCTAACAGACCCCCTCCCTCGTAACGGTCGCGGAGCCTTTTGGCTCCTCTCTGTCTTGAACCGTCGGGGGTCCCACAGAGACCCATCACAGGACCTCAAAAGGGCTTACAAACCCCTTTACCCAGCACCGTAAGTGAGCACACGAACCGTACGGTCGGGTCGAACACAAACATGTGTCTTCTCTCATTATTCCGAAGGGTGGTGGTAGTGGCGGGACCCCAGAATCTCCTGATTACCCCATTGTCTTCGACGAGTCCTCTATCCTTGACGCACCGGTAACAAGCCACCCGTGGGGAGGCGGTCACAAAGTGCGAAAATGGGACAAGGTATAACAACCCTTTCCACACAGGAACGGAGGAGAAGTCTTCCTAATTGAACCGGTTCAACTCCTTCCTCGTCAACTAAGGCAAGTCTGAAGACGGAAAACCTTCCGTCGGAGCTCCGTATAAAGAGTCTTTGGTGAACCCAGGATGTCGTCCCTGGACACCGAATTATTCATCTGTATTGTTAAGTTCTGGGTCCAACCGACACCAATATCCGGTACTCGGTCACCATCCGGCGGAACTTTGAGAAATCGTTACTACGAAACGGACCAATCGGGACATAAGCCGACTCGGAGCTCCAGTGGGACCAAAAACCTCCTGAACACTCGTGTCCGTAACACCCGGCAAGGAAAGAGGACTGTCACGACAGGAATCTGCTCACCTACCCCCTCAATCACAGTCGCCTCGTTCCTGTCCCACTCTCGACCTATACGAGTCGTACCTTCAACTGCACAACTTCCACAATGACCTCACTTCGGACACACCGACCCTCCACGGGTCTCGTGTCTTCGCTGTCCGACCGCGACCACGAGCCACCACTCTCTCCTCTCTCGGATCACCCCACCCCGGAACACCTCTTCCACCATTCCACTCGACCCGGGTACTTCCCGTCCTCCTCCCCACAGTGTCCCCTCCTTCCCCGAACTCCGACACCACGAGTCGTCCCCCGAGACCCGGGGTCCCTACGGAAGCCCCCTTAGGAGGTTTCCGTCAAGTAGTGTAGGTCTCGTCCCTAAACGAGAAAAAAGTCAACTCGAAAACTAAGGGACCCTTTCATTAGGAACAGACGAAGGGAAAGTCCCCGAGCTACGCGTAGCCCTTCCTAAAGTAGGAGAAGTGGTTCTTCCTTCTGTGGTACTGGACGGAGAAGGACAGTGCGTGGAAAGTACTCCTCCTTCCGTAACTACTCCACCCAGGGGAGGAGTGTAAGGGTCCGTGGTAAGGTACAGAGGGCCAAGACAGGTCCGACAAGAGCGTCCAGTGAACATACGACCCGAACAACCCCAAAGTCCTAACGTCGGTGTGGGGGTCAATCCCCTAATCAACCTACTTAACCAATTCCCCAATTCCGTCCACAGTAGAGTGTCGAAGTCTCTTGTCAACAAGATTCTTACTCCGACGTGCACCGTCCTCGGTTCTTCACGTAAAGAGAGAGAGGATCTAGACGTCGAACTCAAACCAGGACCCCACACCCCGCCCCCACAGGGAGGTCACTCGACAAAGTAGTTCCCCTCACAAACCCCGGAGGGGGTGATGCACACCTCTGGTGTCGACCACTATTATTATCCTCCTCGCGACAGAAAGGCCACACTACCACTAAAACACCGTACACGGGACTCACGTAAAAGACGAGTGGCAGCCATAGTCTCTCCGTCAGACTAATGGGCGTCCCCGGACCCACTTCGTCCACTTGTGTACCTTAAGTCATATTCAAGAAACCATTCACCGTCGACTGTGAGTCGGGGTCGACTAATAACAATACGATTTTCTTTCCGGATTATTGAGATCTCATAAGACTAAAACTTTGGAAAACCATTAATTTTTGTATGCAATGGGTCGACTAAGACCCGGACCACCGAGTCTATAGACGTCTCGACAGACCACTCCAGGTGTGGGCGAGTGACTTCCTAGTGTCTTTCGGTACCGGACGGGTCGGAGTCCGACCTGAGAGTGGAGGAAACGACACTCTTTACCTCCGCTCTCCAACTCTTGCCCCCGGCTCTCCCAGACGTCTCTTGTACAGACAGTACATTCGTCCACCTAAGCCAGTCTCAAAGTCACCGAGAGTAGATACAACAGACCGACACGAATCTGCCCGGGACCGGAACAAATCTACACTCCGACTTAACGTCATCTACTCGAGCACACTCGAGCACACACAAAAGAACCACTCGGTCTCCCGCACAAACGGAAAAGTCACTTAGTCCACGCCGTCCTCTCGTAAGAACCCTTCCTCCCCGCCCTCCTACGTCGGGGACGACCCGAGAAGTCCAGAAAAGCACTTACTGACACCCACCGTCCTCCTCCCCACGTGCAATCACCAGGACCAGGACTCTCACCCAAGCCCCGAACCGTCTACCATCTTCGGAGACCTCTTGTCTGTCCCGTTCAACCTGAACTGGGGGGGCCGGAACCCTTCACACACTCTGATAATTTTCGTCGGTGATTTCCCTTAGATTCGTTCCCACACTGTCACAGTCTAAGAGAAACCTTTCTAGTCAAACCGATAAACCACCGACCTAACCTTTCTAGTCCCATGACCACAACTCTCCGGCACCGACAGACATCGGACCGCCCTGAGGTCGTCCTCCAACCTAGTTATCCTCAACCAACAGTAGAGAGCCCCGGAGTATAAACCACCAGTCAGCCAACCTCTACCCTTCCCCTTCCTTCTCCCCAGCACATACCGACTCCAGGACCACACGTCCCCTTTGGTTCTCTCACCGTTGTGGCTTTCTTTTCCTCGAACACAAGGGTGGTGTCCGCTACGGTCTTCACCACTTCACGGGCGTCCAATTTCGCTGCGCCAACAGTGGACCCTTCCGGCTTTTCCTACCCTCCACACCGCTCTCCGTGTCTAAGTCTTGTGTTTACCTCGAGTTAAGGGGACCGGTTTTTCGATCCAACTTTAAAAAAGGAATGAACCACGATCTTCCAGTGACAAAACCTAACATGGGATCACACTTGAGTCGGTTCTAAAATTTTATTCTAGTAAAAGTCGACCCATCCTTTACACAGGTTTGGTCGGGGTCCCAACCAAGAATCTTTGGTCACTTCACGGAGTCTTGAGAAATTGTCAAATAGTGGTGTCTCGAACAATTCTGTGTCTCAGGGGAAGAGGTGTCCCACCCGTAGTCAAAGCTGGGACGACCCCACGGACTTGAACAAGGGAGACCTCTCCCTTAGGGTCCGGTGTCCCGAGGGGCCGTCGACGCCCTCCAAGTCGACTACGGAGATCTCTTCACCGTAAACGACGTCCCAAAGACTTCTTGCTCATCCTGAAAAGGGGGGATCGAAATAACTCCACATTAACTGTTCTCATCCTAGAAAATCTACTGAATCTACATTCTAATTTCGAATATGTATACTGTCCCGTATAATGTTAGACCCATATACATTGACTATACAGTAGTACCAGTTGTTTTCTCAGGCTTTACGTCGTGAACCTACGTTAGAGTTTTTGCTGTCTTACTAGAGACAAGTAAAGGTTCCGTTTGGTAAGTTATAGTACCATTAGGTTCAATGGGGTTGGCCATTACGACTTCTTCGACTTCAACTTGCCAAGATACTTCTGGATATTCTGGAAAATCTTGATTGTGGGTTTTTTCTACAGGAAAAGTAATATCCCCTGACCTTACGTTTTCATCCTTCAGTTCTTTGTGGACCTCATTGTCCGTTTAAACCGGAACCTTACGTCTTACTTCTTCCCGTTTCTGATTTCCTCAAAACGGTTCTTTTACGTGACCAGTATCGTTTGGGGGAGAAGGTTGTTGTGTTCTCTTCTGAGATGTGTACCTATAGTGGTCTACCAGTTGTGACTTTAGTCTAACTAATATAAGAAACGTGGGTTTCTACCTCTTCGAGATATGTCAGTTGTTTTTGTTCTGGTCCTCGACTGACACCGAGTCTAGTACTTGAGGAATAATGGTTTAAGTCTGAGTTTAACTTCTTTCATCCCTTTTGGCGACCTGGTAAATCCATACTGGATTTAGTGTAGGGAATACTAATATGTCACCTTCACTCTTTATCTAAATTCTAGATAAAGTCGAGATTCGGATCTATTCTCACGGACTACTTGATACTTTACTCCAAGTACTGTAACATGTCCTCTGTCCCTAGTTCTGGTAAGGGTACCTTTTCTTTACGTTTTTTCGTTTTACCGAGAGACCCCTCCGGAATGTTTATCGACACTTTTCTTTTCACTTTTCGTTTTCTCTTTTCCTTTCTATACTCTTAGACTTACATCTCAAGGTTTCTTATCGTTCTTCTCTATTCTTTCGGAAGAAGTCACTAGTCACGTTTCTTTATCTCCTTTTGTTGTCTTACCCTTGCTGATCTCTAGAGAAGTTCTTTTAATCTCTATGGTTCCCTTCTAAAGTACGTTTCTACCCGAGCTATTTCCTGTCTTTACCATACCTGGATTGTCTTCGTCTTCTATAATTCTTCTCCACCGTTCTTATGTGTCTTCTTGACATGTTTTTTCTCGAAGTGCTGGGCCTATTAGTGCTACCACACTAGTGAGTAGATCTCGGTCTGTAAGACCTTACACTTCAGTTCACCCGGAATCTTTCGTAGTGATACTTGTTTCGATCACCTCCACTACCTTAAGGTCAACTCGGTAAAGTTTAGGACCTTCTACTACGACACTTTCACGACGTGAGTTATACGGTCGTTTAAACCTTCTACGTCCCCACCGGTGTCCTGACCTTTTCTAGTCAAAAGTAAGGTTAGGGTTTCTTGCCGTTACGGTTTCTTACGAGTTTGATGACGTGTTAACGTGAGTAGAGTGTACGATCATTTCATTACGAGTTTTAAGAGGTTCGGTCCGAAGTCGTTATACTCTTGAAGGACTATAAGTTCGACCAAAATCTTTTCCGTCTCCTTGGTCTCTAGTTTAACGGTTATAGGCGACCTAGTACCTTTTTCGTTCTCTCAAGGTCTTTTTTGCAGATAAAGACGAAATAACTGATACGGTTTCGGAAACTGACACACCTAGTGTTATTTGACACCTTTTAAGACTCTCTTTACCCTTATGGTCTGGTGGACCGGACGGAGAACTCTTTAGACATACGTCCAGTCCTTCGTTGTCAATCTTGACCTGTACCTTGTTGTCTGACCAAGAGTTATCCTTTTCCCGAGGCAGTTCCGACATATAACAGTGGGACGAATAAATTGAATATACGTCTCATGTAGTGCTCTTTGCGACCGAACCTTCTTTGTCTTCGACCTTAGTTCTAACGACCCTCTTCATAGTTATTGGAGTCTATACGTCTACTGTGGTGGGAATACCGTCTTTCACTTCTCCTTGATTTTTCGGAGAACTACTTTCACTTTCTCCTCTCACTTTTTCAACCGAATTTCGAATTGTAAGTCTTTTGATTCCAGTACCGTAGGCCAGGGTAGTGAAGTACCCTTTATCTACCCCTTTGTCACCTTTGTCACAGTCTGAAATAAAAAACCCCGAGGTTTTAGTGACGTCTACCACTGACGTCGGTACTTTAATTTTCTACGAATGACGAACCTTCTTTTCAATACTGGTTGGATCTATCACATAAGTTTTCGTCTCTGTAATGAAACGGTTGTTTCCAGGTAGATCAGTTCCGATACCAAAAAGGACACCAGTACATACCTACACTCTCAACCTGACACTTCTTCCGACTCGCGACTTCTTAACTACACAAACTGGACACCACAACCTCTTCTGAGAACTCTCAGGGAACCTGACGTTCCTCTAGGTTGGTCAGGTAAGACTTCCCCTAGTCGGGACCCTAAAGAAACCTTCCTTACTACTGTTTCGACTTTGAGGTCATGAAACCGGTGGAGTACGCTTCTCAACTGAGTAACCTTTTCTGACTACGACCCTCCCTAACCCCCGTCCTCCTCTTCCCCTGCTGGCTCCTACTCTACCGACCTACCGTAGTGCCTGAGCTACCTGCACTCAGACTCACTTGAGGCCCTCAACCACTACCTGTCCCTCCGGACCGCACGACGCTAAGCACCCCAGCGTTTCTCAGCCTGTGCTGACTCGCTGACTCGACTTGACTATACATTGACTTAGTGAAACGACGACGACGACGACGATTCAGCGCAGTCAGTACAGGCTGGGACACGCTGGGGTATCTGCCGTCGGGTGGTCCGAGGAGACAGGGACCCTAAGAGGTCCGTTCTTGTGAACTCACCCAACGGTAAAGGAAGAGGTTGTGTACTTTCACTTTTTACTTTCACTTCAGCGAGTCAGCACAGGCTAAGAAACGCTGGGGTACCAGACGTCGGGTGGTCCGAGGAGGCAGGTACCCTAAAGGGTCCGTTCTCACGACCTCACCCCACGGTGACGGAAGAGGTTTAGTGAAACGATATGTCGTCGTTAATTGTGACATTTAGTATTTCGTCCATGAGTGTATCGGTGGCAGTGTCTGACTCCGACCTCCAGGGACACACGGGGGGTGGGTGGTGTAAGGACTGAAGTGGAGGCTTCTTCGACGAAACCACTACTAGCAAAGGAACAAAATATTAAAACAGTGGACACATACGTAAGAGCTTATCATCAAATCAAAGGATCAATACTTAAAAGATATTTACCTGGGTATGACATCCTAACAAAAACAAAAAATTAAATTGTCTTCCTATTAACGAAATGTCTTAAAACACCAAAAGACAGTATGTAGTTATTCTTAGTCGGTATCCATGTGGGTACAGGGGAGGGAGGGTCTGGAGGGAGGGATCCCAAACAAACACTAAGACATAAGACGACGAAAGTTCATAACAACACAAACACTCTAGGTAGGGACAACGACGATCATCGACATCCACCAAGTAAAAGTAGTGACGGGTCTTAAGGCAAGATACTTACGCGATATCAAATCGAATAGGTAAGGCACCAAGAAAGACAAAAAGAATGTGTATACAGTCATTCGTATACGTCCTTAAGGAGGATCCCATCTACGACCCCATTTTAACGACTCAACATTCAACACAGACACACATGGAAACCTAAGTGAAGTCAAGTCAGCGAGTCAGTACAGGCTGAGAGACACCGGGGTACCTGACGTCGCGCGGTCCGGAGGGACAGGTAGTGGTCGAGGATGTCAAGTGAGTTTAAGTACAGGTGACTCCGCCACTACGGAAGGTTGGTAGAGTAGGAGACAGCAGGGGAAGAGGAGGACGGAAGTTAGAAAGGGTCGTAGTCCCAGAAAAGTTTACTCGATCAAGAAGCGTACTTCACCGGTTTCATAACCTCAAAGTGATCTATCAACCTCTATATAAAACTAATCCCCTTTTTCAGCTTAATAATGGTTTAACCCCCTCACTGGTTCCTGTAGGGTTCGTCCCTTGACGAGTACCTCTCCGGGGGCCCGGTAGTTGGTCGTACACATGGGTCTCCTGGATCATTGACTCCGACTCGGAAGCCTTCCCCGTCTTCGATCTCGGAGACAGTGGACCGACCCCTGAGACCCGGTTACACCTCGGTGACACCCCTTCCTGTTCTACCTACATATAAACTCCCCTTCCGACAAGACCCCGAAGGAAGTTTCGTAGACGACACGAATGAGGTTTCCACTATCAGGGCAACGGGTGAACCTTGCGAGCCTGGGCCCTTGGACAGTGTCTGTTACACCTCTTCAAACGGTAACTCTGTCTTGAGTAGATGTTTATAAGAGGGAAGGTGTTACTTCTCCTCCACTACTGAGTCAAGTACTTCTAAGAACCCCTGTCGCCATTCCTTCGAAACGTGGACGTCGAGATCGTAGCCTCACACGGTCTGGGGGCTCACCACACCCGAACCGACCCCAACGGACCGTCTTGGAATCCTCCTAAAGACAAAGGATCCTTGAGACCATTAGTAGAAGTTGGAGTTTGAATACCTATTGCCTCTCGGTCTCGACCTGTATTAGAGTTTAGGTTCCCTATAGGTCTACCGTCTCTGAAGCGGCCTCCCGTGCACTCACACGGACCCCTCCCTCCTTTCCCCTCCACTGGACACCCCCTCCCCCACTCGTACACGGAACTTAAGGGGTCGAAATCTCGACCAGTTAGACTCTTACGGAGCAGAAGGACGGAATTCCGTCTTCCCTACTTATCCTACTGTTGCCGAGGAGTCGAGTAGGTCTAGGGACGGGGTCGAGGAATTGACTCCTCCTCTGTCTCCGGAATCTCCCCGTGCCTTAACGGCTCAGACATCACCCCTGCAGCACTCGTGCACGGGTGTGTCCCTTCCTCTTCGACTCCTCCCTTCACCGTTCCACCTCTCGGAGTCCCCTCCGACACGTCGGTCGGGACCTCACCGGCCCTCACCCCGCCCCTGTCTGTGAGGCAAGGGCTTAGAGTCCTTCGGTCTCGCGGCGAGGAAGGCACGGATGCGACGGCACGAGATGTAACTAGGGGCCTACGCCTAGAAGTAGGTGCCCGTGTTCCACGTCTGGTTCGCCGAGAGGACGACGGACATGTTCGGGTCCATCCCCGGACGGGTGGACCCGGACTACGAGGGAGTCCGGGTCCTACCCCGGACTGGTTCACAGAGACCCCGTGGTGACCTCTGTACCACCTACTCGCCGACGGCCACAACTGACGTAAACCCGGAAATTTGACGAACGCTAAATGACACCTCTTTGAACAACCCAGGACTCCCTCCCTACCTCGACCGACCCCCCCGAGCGACTCACACGGAGGACTCCACCTTCCACGAGTCGACCCGTGTCCCCCGACAGAGTCAGTCATGTCCCTCCAACGAAAAGACTCTACCTCGTCCTCCGTCTCCCGTTCACCTCATCCCTTAACTCAGAAAAACGATTTTCTTTGGGCCGAAACTGAGTACCCAACCCGTTGGTCCTGGGAACGACGGGACCTAGGGACCATTAACCCGGGACTCCAATGGGTGGACAGGGGGTCCTACATGTTCATGTGTAGTTCGGCCAAGTTCTGGGCGCGCCTCGTCCTCCACTTCTTTCGACTCGTGCACCGTTCCTAACCATTACTTGGGGACCCGTCCTCCCAACCGTCCTAACAGACCCCTGAATGAACACCGTTTTCGCCCTAGGTCCCCACCCGACAGGACTTGGAGACGAGGCCGAGGAGAACGTGGGAGGGAGGCGCAAGGTCAGCGGAGTCGTCAAAAAGAGGGGTCCGATGAGGTGAGGACGTGAATGGATTTCGTCATAATTGAGGACTCGAATAGACGGGTTTCACTTCTTAGGGTACGACCGGAGACCGCGTCTATGAGTACTTTAACCAAAAGAACTGAGATCTCGCTTTTAGAGTTCCAGAGAGTACGACCGCCTCGAAGAACCGGCGTACGTCTCTCACTAAACGACTCCTGGAACCTTTGAACGTCGAGGATGACTCCCAAATTAAAAACGACGGAGTCCGCCAAAAAATAAACAGACTAAATAAACATCTCAACCCTTTTGCACAGACAAAAGGAGCGTCGGAGGAACTGAAAGGTTCGTCCAGACGCGAGGTCGTGCGGGCACAAGGACCTGTCACAACTTGCAGAACGGGGTACCCCTGACGTGTGATTCCCCCTTAACTGCCTCTCAAAACTGGAAAACGCAGGAATAGTACCAAAGAAGACCTAAAGTCGACTTCTCTTCCGTGCCCTCCGTCTCTCGTTTCGAGCCTGCAACCTTCACGCGGACCCGCCTCTGGAGTGCGCCCTGAGGTCCCACTCTGAGTCGCGACGACTGGACCGGGGTACAGGACAGTTAGTACTCGGGAACGCAATTTCGACATTTTACCCTATACAACTACAAAGATATCAGTGACAACCGTGTGAGTACCGTGGAGCGGTTTGCTCCTCCTGTGACAATATCATAGGAGTCAAGTATCTTCCTTTGTCTTTTTCCAGTCAACGGGTCCAGTGTGTGTCATCATTACCAGCTTCGTCAGAGACGGAGAGGAGACGGTATACGCGGAGACATCTGACACCGAAACCAACCCCAACAAAGGAATTACAGTCGTTCAGATCAGTGTACTTCGGTTCGAAAACTTGAACAGGGATCACTCCCGGGAAAAAACGTCTTTCGATTTAAAGGTCCAGACCAGAACCGCAGGTGTACTAAGTTTCACTCGTCAAGTCCGGACAACAACATCGTAAGGGTCGACACCGGGTCTCCGGAAGGAGAGGAATAGACCACGACCGTACACAGAGGTCCACTACAACGCTGTCCAGGTCTTGTGTCGGTAATGGGACGCGTCCCTTCGGCTACAGTTCTTCGCCTAGTTCCTTCGGTTCGTCGCCACTCACGGGCCGACGGGCGCCCAGACCATATTGGTACATGAAAACACACCTACTAACTGTTTCTCGAGCTCCTGAGGGAGGGGTGGGACGAGCCAACGGAAGACAGTGTGTACCAAGGGAACTCTTTCGGAAATTACGACACTAAGGTTCCTCCCCAAGGACCGAGTCGAGGGAGGACTCGGTCCTGAGTCGCCCGTCTTGGTCGTGGCACTCACCTCGTGGTCGGACAGGAGTGTCCGTGACAGAGCGGCAGGGAGGGGAAGGGAGAGAGTGGAGACGAGAGAGGGGTGGAAGGGACAGGAACGGGAGAAGAAAAGGAAAAAGGAAAAAGAAAAGTAACTTTCGTACCTATTTCACGAGTAGTGTATGTCGAACATTTTATGTCTTACACATTCTTTCTCAACATTTCAAGGAATATGCAGAGGGCGAACCACTAGGGCTGAGAATTAAAAATAGGGACCAATGTCTATACCTTATTACGACATCCAACTCAAACAAGGAAAAGTAGATTTGACCCGTAAACAGCACGAGTAGCGTACTAAAGGCACAGACGGACGCGCAGACCTCGGAGACGTCCGAGACCTACACTCAGGACGAACGAAGAACTGGAGGAGCGGTGTCCGGATCCACAGGTCAAAGACAGAACACTCAGGCAGGTGACCAACAGATAGACGAAAAGTCAAAGGGACTAAAACAATTGTAGGGTGCTCTCTACAAACAAGAGAGTGTACAAGTGACAAGAACACTTAAAAACAGACAAATTTCAATTAGTGACAGTGCAACCACCTCGCAAATGCGTCTGACATCACTTTCACAATCAGCGAGTCAACACAGACTGAGAGACACTAGGGTACTTGCCATCGAGTGGTCCGAAGAGACAGGTACCCTAAGAGGTCCGTTCTTATGACCTCACCCAACGGTAAGGGAAGAGGTCCCCTAGAAGGGTTGGGGCTTCTAACTCCTAACTTGGACTCAGAGGATGTGACGTCCGCCTAAGAGACAGACGTCTAATGGAAACAAATAAGGATTCATGTCGATAGAAACGTCTCTAAACGTCGTCGAAGTGTCTTAGATGAAGTAAGAATTTAGGTAAGGACAAACTATGGTTTTCGGTTTCAGTAAACGAAAATTAATCCCCCTTGATTCCCACTGAACGTCTCACGCATAGGAATGACTCAGAATTGTCCGACGTGTAACTTACGTTTCCGTTTTGAAGCCTCACAGAGCTCAAAGTCGAATTAACATTTGTGACTCCACACACAATTCCCCAACTAGACGAAGTCAGATAGAAAGCGGAAGAGTCTCGTGAATTCCTTGGGTTCCTCGACTTGAAACAAAAACCCCACTTGTAACTCGTGGCCCCGGACCTACCTTACAAGTAGATGTTGACATCGGCGGACTAGTTCTACATGCTCTTTCACCCGGGCGTCGACCTTCCACCGTACACTCACGACGGCCCCGCCCGAGGCGACACCTGTCCACCACCCACCCGAAACCGGTCGCCGACTCGTGCCACGGAGGGAGGCAGAGGACGTCCCGCACGCCGCCTCAACAGCCCCAGCAGCTACACGGGATGGACCAGGACCTCGGGTGTGTGTTGTTCGTCCTGAAACGCCTGCGGTTCCTCATGGCCGTGGAGGACGCCCGGTACCCCCTCGTGGACCGCGTCATGACCTTCCTGTAGCGGTAACCATCGCGGCGCGGGGGGGCGGGGGGCGGTCGGCCCCGGGAGGGGCAGGCCCCCGGACTGCGGAGTGAACTGAGGAGTGAGCTGTTGACCGACAAACGGAAGGTCGGGTCGCCCCTTAGTAGTTCAAGACCCTACTCAAACCGATGGAGAGACGGTTGACCTTGGTCGGGGGTAGGTCACTGGACGCGATGTTCGCCGCCGCTAGGTACCTCTAGGGCTGGTGGTAGGTCACACCACTCGACCCACAGTGCGTCGGGGAGAGGGGTCGAGGAGAGGCAGCACCGGGACACGACCAGAGGCGTGACACGACTGTCAGTCCCTGAAGACAGAGGGGCCCATATAGTCAGACAGACCACTACCGGGACCCTCGAGTCAGAACCCTGACACGGAACGGGTACACAGGGAGACTTACTCCGTCCGCCAGTAGATTGGGTCAAACCATGGTGTACCCATCTGCACACTCACTACTGACTCGGTGCTAGGACGACCTTCACCCTCTCCCGACCCCGGCGACTCCCACATACTTATTTCAAAGGTAGGAACGACCTTAGTGACAGGGACCCTTCTCACTGACAAGACAATCCTTCCGTCACCACCTCGGTCCAACTCCTAGAAACGTACCTGTCAGTCCCCGTAGAGACGGAACCCGGACCGACCCTCCTCGGACTGACAATAGCCACCCGTACCGACTGTGAACCCCCACAAAAAACACAGTGTCTAGACACAGACTTCACCGCCTGTGAGGGGAAAGTCGACTTAAGACACCTCTCTCTAATGGGACTATGAACCCAAACGAGGTACTTGGGACTAGGACTCGTCCTGGCCACTCACGAAAAAGATTGCTCAAAGACCCGTAGGGGGGCGTGGGGGACTCGAAGGAGGTGGGAAGGTGACACGAAGAACTCCAGTGACGAGACAGGAATGTAGAGACAGAACGGCACGTATGATTCACGGACCTTTATCTTTGTCTTCGCACAGGACGTCACTCATAATTAAGACACGAAAACCCTCCAGACTCCAACGAGACTACTCTTTCTCGTGCCCGACCGACTCCTCCTTCCTGGGACGGGATGGACCTTGGCAGAACGGTACGGACGAGATCGTGAGAGAGGGGTGTCCACACTCCGAAGTCTCGTCTTCGTCTTCAAAGGGAACCCCTGTAACTTTTTCCTGGACTTCTGTGTCCTTCTCTTCGTCTTCGTTGACTGTCTTTTTTAAGCGGTCGTCGTCCTCTTCGACCTCCGGGACGTTCACTCACCCGTCACCCGTCCACCCGTCTACCCACCCCGGAGAGTCATCGAGGAGACAGGGGGTCCGATCAAAGTGAGAGGAAAACTTGGGTATTCGTGAAGGGCTCGAAGGGTTCTGGGGGAAGAGGATACAGAACTAATAAGACTTTTTTTTAACATATCCTGTTTCTCCAGGTTAAGTAAACCCTACAAAACTTTGAAGTCCTTTATAGGATAAACTCTCCATTGGTAATTGAAGTATAGGTCGAAAAATACTGGTGATCGTATTTATGTACATAAAAAATAATCTTTATACCTCTAGTACTGAAAACACAGTTTAGTGTATCGGTATGAAAAAAAAAAATTACGGATTAATAAAAAAATCCTATCAAAAGGTCTTCACTTAAACTTTCTCATTTTCCTAAAATTTTTAAGATACCTAAATAAAGGTTCCATAGAAGGTCTTCTACATAATATAGAATCCAAAAGAAAAAATGTCCATGAAAAATTTACAAAAACTTTTAAACTTTTTTCTATTTGTAGAATATTAAACTTAAAGTATAAAGATTTTGACTTGGTGAAAAAAGTACAAAAGGAAAAGTTTTGACGAATAACAAAAAAGGAATTAACTAATCAGTCCCAAAAATTCTATGAACACACCGAAGTTGGAAAATAGTACAAATAATGTTTTCGTAAAAGGAAAGACCGAAGACCAGTCCGTCCACGAGAGTAACATAACACACACAAGGAGGCAGACGGCTTAGGGTACCCAGGAAAGACCGAAACAGGTAGTCCCTAGAGGGTAGAAAAAACTGAACAAAACATCCTTAAATCAGGTAACTATGAAAAGGGGTCAGAGAGCTAACGACCTTATTAGTACATCTTAGAACATTAAACGACCACCAAATGAGAGACACTCAAAGACAGAAGAGTCACTCTTACCTTCCGAACATTCTCATCCTGGCACCAGGTCTGGCAGAAATAAACGGGTGACAGGGTCTATCTCTCCCGAGGTTTTTCTTAACTGAAGGTTCGTGGTCTGTTGGAGGAGTAGAACAAATGGGACGTCTTTTGGTGTGGGTAAGCGAGGGTCCGACTGGACTTCTTTGACGGAAACCTTCACTGGTGGTCTGGAAGGAGACTCCACTTCGGGACCCCACCACCCCCGAGAAGAACCCACAGAGTACGACCCTAACCATAAGAGTGAGAGACGGAGAAAGTCCTTGGACGTGCATCTGGAGTCGCGGGAGCCAGTGGAGGAAATGGACGACACTAGTTCTTACGGGGCTCGTCTGGGGGAAGGGACGTTCGAGGGTCCGGTCGGTCGGTCGGGTCCTTCCGAGGACAGTAGTCATTGCGGGGTTTCGGACGACGGGGCCGACGGGCCCTCCTCCGGTCGTGAAGGGCCGACGAGGTCGGAGGGCTCCGTGGGGCCTTCGGACGGTTGCGAGACCAGTCCGGACGCAGGGCCGGGTGGGGTCGTCATGTCGGTGGCAATGGTAGAGGGGTCAGGTTGAGGTCCTCGGGAGCCCTCCAGGGAAGGGGGGCTCGAGACTTCTGAGGTCACCAGTTCTTCGGTCTCGACGGGTGATTTGAGAGGGGCCACTCGACGACGCTGGGGGGGGTCGCGGCAGGTGTCACCATGTCCCCACCTCCCCGTCACAACCAACGTACCCCCGCCACGAACCACCTTTAGCCGAAGGGACAACGGGGACGTTTCCTCTCCCTACACTTCCGTGACCCACCCCCCGTGTCTCGAACAACCAGGGGACAGGTCCTTCAAGAGACCATGGGGAGGCTCCAAACCATGGGGTGTCTGAGCTCAGTGGAGGGGACCGAAGAGGACGACACCCGTCTCCCACGTGTCGTCACCACCCACACCGAGGCACTCCACACCTGCTCTCCGGGGACGAAACTCGTCTCCAGGAGCACCCACAACCCGGACCCCCAACGGTACAGGGAGCATCACAACCCACGGGTCGAGACCACCCGTGCCTCTGGGTGTCCGGGGAGAGACTTACCGAGGAAATCCGGTGTACCCGAGAAGGTCGTGGACTCCCCGACTTTCTCAGGGAGTGTAAGGACGACGAAAACGTCGTCCGGTGAGGGTCAGCCTTCGCCTCGGAGCCCCAGAGACTACTCCTTCTGCGTCTCCTTCTCCGACTCTTCTCCTTCCTCTCCAGGTTCGCCCCGTTCGACCGACACTTCCTCCTTTTCTTCCTGAACTCACTCCATCCAGGAGTCGGAGGATGGGTAGAGACGTCGGACTGTGCTCGACTGGTCTTCGGGTCCGGGAGAGACTCCCTGAGCGTCAGCATGAGGGCTGATCTTCGGGTCACGGATCCCTCCCAGAACTCTACCTGAGGCGGAGACGAGCGTCCGGGCTCGACTGCCGGTGCGTCTAGACACGGTGAGACGGGGAACGGAGGAGACCAAGTAGCTCCAAAAACCTCCGTCCACACATCTATGACTCTACCACCAACTCTCTCCCCGAGAGGTGCTTCGAGCCCGTAAATTTTCCGACGGACTCCACCGTACGCTACTGGGGCCCGTCTGCCAGACGAGACGTCCCCGTGACCGCCTCAGAGATTGTCTGACAGGAACGTCGAGAGTCTGTCGAGACCCCTTCTCCTGAGCCGACCGGAGTTCTCGCGAGTCTCTCCATTCAAATCCTCCACGGACCTCGGAGACCCCGTCACCCTTTCCCAGGGAACCAGTCGCCGTGGAGTAACGCTTCCGAGAACCTCCGAAAGAACCGAGACCCACGAGTAAGTCGTCACCAAAGTTCATAATTAAGCCTCTTCGGAAGACTCCTCTCGTGTGGGAGTACAAATAAAAATCGCAGTCAAGGAACCACAAGCGGAGACCGGCAGTGAGTAGGACGACGAGACGCCGTGGGAGTAACCCCCCTTCCCCCCTGCCGCCGGTCCCACCGACCCGAGGTGCAGGGACCGCATCACCCTAGTTCGAAGAGCCCCAAGAACAGGGACACTCGGACCCACCGGGACCGACCCACCCCCCGAGATCACGAAGGTGAAAAGACTGAGGTCGGGACGAGGGTGAGAGTCTATTCCCCGACGTGCACCTCCACGCACACTTATCCCTCACCATGTGTCCGGCACAGTGTCGACACCTCCACCCGTTCTTACGCCACGCCACCTTCCACTTTAAACTGATACACGGGTGCCTGTGTTGTGGTTCTCTGGCGACCATTGTGGGGAAGGTCCTTCTACCCAACTGTCAACCGGTCCCGTCCCCGTCCGTCGGGCGGACCCTCGGACCTTGAACACACTGCTTGTGACCCAAGAGGGATCCCACCTCTTTCCGTCGCTGCTACACGCCAACTACTTCGGGGGCAGGGGTCTCATAGTCTCGGGTCTGTGTGCGGTCCTCCCGTCTCTTCTCCGTCGCCGCCGGGGTCGCCCCCCAAGCCACCGGGTCGTTCGACATCGGAGCCGCCTCGGGAGGTGGAGACTGACGTAGGGATAGCTCGGACTGTGGTGGCGGGGGTCGTGGTTGGTGCTCTGGTAACTGGAGGAGCAGGTCTAAGAAGCCACACAGTAACAGGACGAGGCCGTGGTCACCACCGAGGGCTGGTGGAGAAACGGCAAGACTAAAGGACAGGGTGGAAGGAAGAACAAGTCCTTAACAAATGCCATGAAGGACGGAGGCTCAAAGGGGTAGAGATTCTTCCTCGACTCACGATACTTAAGTCTACTCGACTATAGCAAAGGAGACCACTCAGACGGGTGGGTGGAACCACGAAGAACACTGACGGTCCGGACAACACACGAGGTATTTCAGACAGTCTCTCTTTTCGTAGAGGTAAGGTGAAGTTCCTTTACTCCGATCCTCAACTTCTATGAGTCCGAGTCTCTCCAATTGTCGGACGACACTATCTCGGTTCTAAACTTGGGTCCTGTGAAACTCTCCTGTTCCCAGAACGAGAGGTCCCACTGCTCAAGGGTCCCAAGGGTCCGTCGACGAGGTGGAGTCACGAGCGGGAACAAATCCGACGTCCGCAGGAGACGTCCAGGAGCCTTGTTTGACGACTATCCGGTCGACCCAACCGGACGGTAGGAGAACAGTCGAAACAACGAAAACCGAAGTCCGACAACGGTTTTGCTCGTTTCGGACCCACGTCACCCTAAAGATGTCACTCGTACTGGGTCCGGTTTCGTACCAGTCGTCCTCACAGACTCGGACTTTATCAGGAAGCCGAGTGCGAACACTTTCCTCCACGGTGATTACGTGGTTGGATTATCGGAGGACTCTCTTTACGGATTTTATTGAGTTTGAAAGTTAAGAAAGTGCAAGCCCTGTGTGGTCTTGAGATTACAAGTAACACAGACACAGTCAAACATTTACTGGTAGGATGAAGAGTAGTACGACGCTTTCTCGAGGTACTTTAGGAGTCCACGGGACGTTTATGATCTAAGTTTATACATGACATTTTCATGGTATTGACGTACACTTAGACATTACTGAATTTTCACTTTTTTAATTTTGTTGTATGCCCGAGTATCAATCCGAGTACTGTAACGTACAATTTAAAGTTACGAGAACCGTGGACGAACTTGTAAATAAAACTCGACGGTGCACCACTAATAAAAGACACGTCTTGAACTCCAAAGACAACGGTAGAACCAAATGATCATAAGATCTAACATTTATTTAGTAAGAGTGTGCAAAATTCTTGTCGTCACTCCTCGGTGAGTCACGACCCATCGAGTATCCAGTAGTGTCTTCATTCATTTACGATATCAACCGCTCTGACACCACCAGTCGGTGACGACCAAGATTCAAACACAAGTAGTGTTACCGGGAAAGTAAGAGTGAGGACTAAGTACTCATTTAGGATTATTGAAACTTTTATTTGATTTGTATTTCTCTATGTGGATTTAACAAAAAGTATAACTCTATGGTACATTGAAAGTGAGTTTTGTTCACAAGACGATGAAACTTTTTCGAGGACAGATCTCTTCGTTCGACGACCAATTGTGATGATGGGGTGGCGACCCCAAAGTCCACGAACCTCTTCTACCACTTTTCAAGATACGACACATTTATGTGATGTGTTTGTACTCCGACAGACGACAACCATCCTCGCGCTGTGTATGAACAACCGACACTGGACCTACACCCAGCGAGTAATCACGACAACATCTCAATTTTCCTCTTACCAACTCCTAGTACGGAGTACAAATGAGTGTCGAACGTCAAACGTCTCGAGAAACGGTTGACGAAAGGCACACACTCGGGCAGAGGTGGGAGCTCCGTCGGGACACTCCAACCGGAGTTCCAGAAAGGAGAGACCTCGACGTCCCGGTGACCGAGGACCCAAACTATAGGTAAGTCTGGCTCGAAGGACCACGGCTCGGTCGACCCCTGTGGTCACGGACAGACCTTCCCGGGACCCCTGGGAACACCCGGGTACGTGAATGGCGACCGAAGAGAAGGTTGTCTTTCTCATGAAGTTCGTCATACTTCAACCCGAGGTCTTGGACACGGTAAGGATGGTCTCGGCACGGCTGAGCGCCCGGTTCCGAAGACTCCTCTCGGACGCGTGGAGGCTCTCTTTCGACGCACTCTGGCTCCTCTTCGACGTCTTCGACTCCTGGTTGTAGCACCGTGAGGACGTTTTCCACGTCCTCCACTCGGTCCGGTGGGAGAGCAACGTCGCCGGGTGGACCACAGAGCCCCCGCCCCCCGGACCCATGGAGCACGAGGGAAGAGGGGTGAGTGTCCTTACACACCAAGGTTGGGACCGCCGTGTCGTAGGACTGGTCCGCCCGACCTCCACCACGCCGACGACCCGGGGCAGGGTCGGTGTGGGTGCCATAGTCTGAAAACGGGAACACATCTGAGCCACTGGACGTTGGACCAAACTCTGTGGAACCTCAGTACTTTGTTTCTGTAAGAACCAAAAGGTCTACTGCGGACCCACCCTCACCCATCGGGTGTTCGCCCCTTACAGGACACCAGAGTCGGGAAGAAGACCCGTCCTTAGACCCCTAGGGACAGGACACTGGGGACCACTGGTTGTCCCCGGGACGAGAGCCTGGTGTCGTCCCCTCCTCTGTCTTGACAACTACCACCCTTCACGGTACTTTTTTTTGTCCTCTCGCGCTGTCCTTCGGCGACATGATCACACAGTCCTCTCGGAGACTCCTCCTCCAACCCGGGTTCCGTCTCGGTCTGCACGACCCCCCCACACTCGACGTCCGTCTCTTCTCGTCCCGGGTGCCGTCCCGGGACCCGGTCCACCCTCCAGGGACCTGGAACACCACGACTCTGCACACGTCGGATTCTGTGAATGAAACCAACCAACATCCTCTCCGGCTCCAATCTCAGGTCCTGAGGTGACTCCTCCAAGGGTCAATAGACCCACTCTCTAAGACCTCCGGACTCGGAACCTACCACGGTCACTCCTCCCTCTCTTCGCAGACCCCCTCCTGTCCCTTGTTCCCGTTGACAAGCTCAGACTCAGGGACTCATCTCCCTTCTCCCGTGGACATGACTCTGCCCTTGTTGGGCCCCACCCACTACCCTGGCTCGGCAACCTACATGACTCAGACTCTCACTCCGACCCCGTCCGCCCTGGACCCACCCCCCCTCCACCCGTCCTCACCCTCCTGCCTCTCCCCTACCTACTAATTCCCACCGGGTTGTCCCACCTCCCCCCTTCTCATCTCCCGTACCGGACCCGACGTTCTTCCGACCCCTCCACCCGGAGGGTGGTGGGACACTCGGGACCGACTGGGACGGGACGAGACAAGGTCCTGAATCTGTAATTGTGTCTGCTGCTCGACCTACGGATGTAGCTCCTGGACTAGTGGTTCCCCCTGATCCCGGGCCTCGGTCTCTAGTCGAGGAGACGGGGAGTTCCGTCTCGAGGACTCCCACCGCAAAGTAAATACCCAACTACCTGAATGGAACCAAACTAAGTGCCCTATAGACACGAAAACCACCCTCTCTCTGACTAAGAAACTGAGAAGGTGGGATTCAACTATTTATAAATAAAAAACTTTCTTTGTTGTACGACACGGACGACACTCTGGTATGAAAAAAAACCACTGAGAACCCGTTTCCTGTCTTGGTCCTACGGTTCAGAACTCAACGAAGAGAGCCAAGGACCGAAGAGTTCTACACCACTTAAGGTCGTGGCACACCTTCAACCTCCCCGAGGTCCCCGTCCCGACCCCCCGTCTGTCCTGGGAAGGGTCCGACCACGAGGGGGTCCTCGAGGTTAGGTCCCGTAGAGGTACCCCGACGGTAGTCGTCCGCCGAACCGCGACTCCTCGAGGGACGGAGTCCAGTCCCTCCACTCACCACCAGACTCGCCGGTCAGAAGAACCGACACCGTGACAGTCAGTCGAGCCCCCTCTTTCTAGGAGGACGAGTCGAAGGGGTAGGTGGTGGCTTTAAGAGGGACGACCTACAAAGGAATCGATCGTCATCTACCACTCCAAAGGACGGTGTTTTTGAGCTCAGGTCCAATTCCGCACCTGTCTAGACTGACCCGTCGGACGACTGGACCCATCGTGTAGCAAACGCAAGGTCTCCTCAGGGGAATCCTCAGGACACGCACTCCTCGCGGCACGACCAGACCACCACCGGAGCCGGCGGTGACACCGTCCCAGGACCCCTCCCGACGACGAGAAGGACGAAGGGGAGACAAGCGGGATGGTGCGGGACAGTCCCAGAGGCCAAACCCCGTCTACCCTCCTCCCCCAGTGGCTCGGGGACCCGTGCGGTACGGAAGGAGACGGACCAGTGTCGGAGTATGACGACACCAGGAGTTTGTTGAGTCCCAGTTTCTGGTTCCGGTCTCAGCGACTCAAAAGACATTACCGGCAACCTTTTCAAGACCAAGCTAAAGGGGGTGGAGTGAGGAATAGGGGAAAATAAACCCCTGAAACCCAAAAGACTTCCGTGTTCTCGGTACTAGAACGGGGTGACCGGGCGTTAAGACTGGAGAGTCACACAAAGGTCGCAGGCGGGTGGAGACGAGTCGTCCCCGGTACACGGCGGGACACTTCTGACGTCCTCTGCCCCTTCGCTACCGCTCCCTCCGGCCGGTGTCCCCTCAATTCCAGAGACGGGTGAACACGTGCACGGCCTTCACGGATACTACACACCCGAACCCTGAAGAGTTTTGGTGTGGGGACCCGTTCCCGACAAGGTCTCTTTATGGTCCCTCCGGGACTGGAGAAGGAGCCTTCTAAGAGGGTCTCAGAACCCCAAAGAACTCGACCATCAAGGATAGGACAGGCCGAGCAAGAGTAGTGTCCGTCGCATACTAGGTAAAAAACAGGGGTTTGAAGGACAAAAGTAAATCTATCTTCGACTAAGACGTAAAAATGGTCTCCCATTATGAGTTCCAAAAAATAAATGTGTGGACATTAGTTTTACGTTATGATATTTGAAAATGACCGCTCTGAGGACTTGAGTCAGACAAAAGAAGATCATTTTGGGTCGTGGAGGGAGTAAGAAGGGTGGTGACACCGAAATTCGACAGAAGTCCGAGAAGGAGTAGAGGTGGAAGTGACAGAAGGCAGAAGTGACAGAAACTGTGGGTGTCTTTGACTGTATGACTTAAAGCATTTATAAAATCGGAGTTGAAGGTCCACAAGGATGAAACGACAACTTTAGGTTGTTGTCGCCACGACTTATGTCGGACGAAGGTCCGTCTCGACAACGGTACGACCCGTCCTTCCATTCTACTTCCTTGAGGGGAAGATTTGACCCTCTGACTCGACGGACCTTAACAGATTGTTGAACCCTTCTTCTCCTACCAGACCTTCCAGACAACGTTCTTCCACTTACGTACGTCTTCGGACACAAAGACCTCCTCCTCCTGATCAAAACCCAAAAACAGGAAAAAGTCCACTGTGTACGTGTACTATTTTTAAGTTTGTCATATTTTCCGACCTGGCACTCTCGTTCGGGGCGGAGGGGGCCGGGGGTCGCGAGAGGGGGATCTCATAGACACGACTCGTCTACGCGTAGAGACAAGACGGACAGAGTGAGTCATCTAGGACCCTGAACATTCTCAAGTGTAGCCAGATGAAATAGCACTGTGGTGTCGTAAAGTCACAGGACCTACATGACAATCAGTGACCAGGGTAAATATCTGTAAATCCAAATGTTTTTTAAGGTACTACTGATAGACACACACACATGAAGCTAGACACAAATAAACCTACTTAAGGTCTCTCCTTACAGACACAGTCTTCCACCTCCGTAAGGTCTTCTGAAGTGTTAAAGTCAGGGGTGGTTGTCACGTAAGGAGTGGAGAGAGGAACGGACAGGCGTCAGAGAAGGTAGAATTCTTTCCACTTTTCGGATACCTAAAAACTAAACCAGACTTACTTAATACACTCCAGTTAGTACACAAAGGAAGACCCTGTCCCGACATCAAGACTCAGAACCCAATCCCTGAATTTGGTTCCTGTAGTTTGGTCAGTTAGGATTTCCTCTAGACGGGACTTATAAGTAACTTTCCTGACTACGACTTCGACTTCGAGGTTGTTGACCGGTGGACTAACCTTCTCAGTTGAGTGATCTTTTCTGGGACTACGACCCTTTCTAACTTCCGTCCTCCTTTTCCCCTGTTGTCTCCTACTCTGCCAACCTACCGTAGTGGCTGTTGTATTTAAACTCATTTGAGACCTTCTACCACTTCCTGTCCCTTCGGGCAGTACGACGTCAGGTACCGCAGTGTTTCTCAACCTGTACTGAATCTATGACTTATAGTTTTAGTCTACTTTTTGTTCCCCACTCAAAAGACCCTTTACAGGTGGAATGGGTAAGTCGGGAATCCACAGGGTACCTAAATCGTAATTTTTGGGGTGTAGTCATGGTATAATGATCTTCTGTTCCCAAACTGTAACAAATGGTTTCCTTCCGTTGCCTAATTGTTGTCCTACTCCTTTGAGAACAAAGAGGACGTACACACAGGCTCACTATGACGGAAGACCGAGGAGAACAACTCGGGTCCAGGGGAACTTCTGTACTGACAGAAAGTCCGGACACCAAGTTCGTCACAACCCGTTCTCAAGTACCGAGACATCTGGTTGTTCACACTCTATTTCGAGTTTGAAGGTACAGAAAATGTATCTTGTGTCCAAACCGGACGCACCCACCACGGCGGTGACCGATGAACAGGGGTCACTTTCCGACAGAACGTCCACCTGGTCCGACGTTCCCTGGTCGACCGTCGACGGGTCTACGGATTTGTAGGAGTCTTAAGGTGACGTCCCAAGACGGGAAAAAACGTCTACCTTGGAGACTCCGAAGGAAACCTTCCCGGGATAACGAGAACCAAGGGATTCTTTCACCTGTCCGTCAAACCGGTACCCTCCGTCTCGATGTCTTCTCATACGGAAGAGGCGACGGTATGAAGTCACGAGACTGACAGGAGTCGTGACGACCCCCGTGGGAGAGGTATCACTCGTTCTGTCTGACCTCTCTCTTCTCAAAGCACTCCCTAGCGGGTGAGCCGTTCCTCGGTCTTACAACGTTCGGACACAAAGTCAGACCATCAAAAGTAGATCAATGAACGTTACACGGTCGGGGTTGATCCTGAGGACTACCTAGGACGTCTTTAAAGGAAAGTCAAGTGTTCCGTAGTCTGTTTAGTGACGGGTAAGACCCAAGGGGAAAGAAGAGATTTTTCTCGACCTACTGTCATCTTCAGAAGACTGAATGATTCGACTTAAGTGGGCCTCTTCCGTTACCGTGGGGTGAGGTCATGAGAACGGACCTTTCAGGGTACCTGCCTCTTCGGACCATCCGACGTCAGGTACCCCAGCGATTCTCAACCTGTACCGACTCTCTGAAGTGAAAGTACGTAACCTCTTCCTTTACCGTTGGGTGGGGTCACACGGACCTCTTAGGGTCCCTGCCCCCTCGGACCACCCGACGGCAGATACCCCAGCGTGTCTCAGCCTTTGCTGACTTCGCTGAATCGTCGTCGTCGTTCGACTTAAGTGGTCTTTAAATAGGTCTCCGGGTGTCCCCGTCGCTTATTGACCAGAGTATCGTTCCTCTCTGTTCTTTCGGAGGAATTCACTCTCCTTTTGTTATCTTACCCTTTCTGATATCTCTAGAGAAGTTCTTTTAGTCTCGATGGTTCCCTTGTAAAGTACGTTTCTACCCGTGCTATTTCCTGTCTTTACAGTTCCTGGATTGTTTTCGTCTTTTTTAATTCTCCACCGTTCTTATGTGTCTTCTTGACATGTGTTTTGCAGAATTCCTGGGTCTATTGGTGTTACTACACTAGTGAGTGGATCTCGGTCTGTAAGACCTCACACTTCAGTTCACCCAGAACCCTTCGTAATGATGTTTGTTTCGACCTCCACTACCTTAAGGTCGACTCGATAAAGTTTAGGATTTTCTACTACGACACTTTCACGACGTGAGTTATATTGTCGTTTAAACCTTTCGAGTCGTCACCGGTGTCCTGACCTTTCCAGTCAAAAGTAAGGTTAGGGTTTCTTCCCGTTACGGTTTCTTGCAAGTTTGAAGACATGTTAACGTGTAAAGTATACAATCGTTCTAATACGAGTTTTATGAAGTTAGATCCGAAGTCGTCATGTCACTTGGATCTTTAAGGTCTGGATGTTCGACCTAAATCTTTTGTCTCACCTTGGTCTCTAGTTTAACGGTTGTAGGTGACCTAGTAACTTTTTCGTTCCCTTAAGGTTGTAGATGATGAAGTAACTGATTCGATTTCGGAAGCACAACTAGTGTTGTTTGACCTTTTAAGAAGTTCTATACCCTTATGGTGTGGTGGAATTGACAGAGGACTCTTTGGACATACGTCTTGTTCTTCGTTGTCAATCTTGGTCTGTACCTTGTTGTCTGACGAAGTTTTAACCCTTTCCTTATGTTGTTCCGACATATAACAGTGGGACGAATAAATTGAAGATACGTCTCATGTAGTACTCTTTACGACCCGACCTGTTTAGTGTTCGACCTTCCTTAGTTCTGACGGTCCTCTTCATAGTTGTTGGAGTCTATACGTCTACTATGGTAAATTACCGTCTTGTACTTCTTGATTTCTCGGAGAACTACTCCCACTTTCTCCTCTCACTTTTTCGACCGAATTTTGAGTTGTAAGTTTTTTACCAGTACCGTAGGTCAGGGTAGTGAAGCACCGTTTATCTTCCCCTTTATCACCTTTGTTATTGTCTAAAATAAAAGCACCCGAGGTCTTAGTGACGTCTACCACTGACGTCGGTACTTTAATTCTGCGAACAAGAGACCTTATTTTCGATACTGTTTGGATCTGTCGTATGATTTTCGTCTCTGTGGCGAAACGACTATTTTCAAGTAGATCAGTTTCGATACCAAAAAGGTCATCAGTGTATCCTACACTTTCAACCTGGTATTTCTTCCGATTTTGTGGCTTCTTAACTACGAAAACTTAACACGACCTCTTCTGAAGTCTCAGAACCTTTTGTTCCTCTAGTTTGGGCAGTTAGGATTTCCTTTAGTTGTTACTTATAAGTAACTTTCCTGACTACGATTTCGACTTCGAGGTTATGACCGGCGGACCACACTTCTCACCTGAGTAACCTTTTCTGGGACTACGACCCTTTCTGACTTCCGTTCTCCTCTTCCCCCGCTGACACTACTCTACCAACCTACCGTAGTGACTAAGTTACCTCAAACTCGTTTGAACCTCTATCAGTTCCTCAAGGAGTGCGTTTTAGTAGTTGATAGTGTTGTGTCGTGCTCGGGATCATGACCGACGTTGAGTGGGCCAGGGCCGGGAGCCGGTAGTGAGGTTACCGAAAATCCCACGGGCTGCAAGTGTCGGTAGGCCCTCGTACGGAAGGGGCTCCGGTGGTTGCCAACGCCCTGTGCGTTGGGGGTGGGAGGGTTGCGAGGGGAGCGGATCAGAGCACCGTCTACACGTTGACGCGCACGCACCGCGACTGCAGGTCGCGAACGAGATGCGGTACGCGTACGTGGAAGCTCTCTAGGGCTCGGGCGGCTGAACGACTCAGTCTACACGACCGCAGTCACACAGTCCGTCTCCGCTCCGGCAGTCTGGGCCGACACACTCCGGGCGGAACCCGGGTGGGACCCCTGACTCCGGAGCTCCCAGGGTGTGGGATCCCGGGCACCTTCCGCAACCTTAGGTTCGTCTCTTCGTCCCTAAAGAAAAAGGGCGACGGTCTCTGGCGCATAAGCCAGACCTGTGTCCACTTTGAAAAAGGGGCCAACAAAGGGTTGAACACCGAATGTCTTTCGAAAAAACATACTTACAGGAATTACCACACCACGAAAATGTAAACGTTCTGCGTGCTGGGTGTTCCCTTCGACGTACACAATGCACAGAAGAGGTCCATCAAAGGGGCCTTCCGGGTCGGGAGACATCCGGAGAACAGACAGTGTCGAAGTCGAGTGTTGAAAATAAAAAAGACGACCAAATAGACACGACCACCGAATCAACAAGTCAGCACAGGCTTGGCTGGGAACGCTGGGGCACCTGACACCGGACGTCCCGAGGAGAAAGGTACCCTAAATAGACACGATCCGAACCAAATACCATAAAGAACTTTCCAAAACCCCAAAGCAGAGTGCAAATTCTCTTAAGAAGGGGGAGACGGGTTAAGAGAACATAAAACAGCGTGACAAAATTTCAAGAAAAGACACAGTGGTGAGGCACACCCTTCATAAAATCGTAGTCGTCATTCCGTCACAGTTTAAAACCATAGCCAAAAAGGTCTACCTTTAAGTGAATGCGGTCGGGGCACAAAACAAAAAAAAAAAATTGGATAAAAACCGACGCGACCTAGAAACAACGCCGAGTGCCGGAGAACCAACGACACGCGTTCGAAAGAATCAACACTCTCACCCCTGATGAGACATACCGTCGCCACGTGGCCGGAGAGTACCACCACCGAAGAGAACACGCCTTACCCACGACCCCGAAGCCATCAACGGGCGACCACCCGAGTGATCAGCACCGTGTGACCCGAGTCAACGGGGTTCCGTACGTGTTAGAATCAAGGACCTGGTCCTAAGCTTGGCCATACGGGACGTAACAGTCCGTCTAAGAACTAAGAATTTAACGAATTTAATGCCTTCAGGGTCAGAGTAAATAATTACTGGGGAATAAATATAAAGTGAGACAAACCAAAAGTCGAACAACCAGAACTCCACTACGAATGTACATAGTCACCTCTGTATGACAATGGACGGCCTGTCCATTAAGACTACCCTTCCCACTGCAAGACCCACTTCGCGTGTAACCCCCGTAGTAGTCGTATATCTACCTAGTTAGAAGGAACGACAAAAAGAATAATTTTATAAAAGGGTTTGATAAGAATCTTAAAGAAGAGTGTACTTTAAATTTTAGTACTATCAGGTCAAAAGAGGGCAAGGACGCGTGGGGGTTGGTTCAAGGTAACCCTAAATTTAAATTTAACACGATTTAAATCTACATTCAACTCCCCTCCCAACTATAAAAATGCTAAAATTTAAAGGGATCTACTATACTTTACCAAAAAGTAAACAAACTTAGGAAATGTACAAGATTATTCTAAAATGATAAAGAAGTATGCCCAAGACATTGAAAGAGTAAAATAAGGATATATTAGTGGTAACACTTACGTTAAAAGAAGGGGTAAAGATAAGGACCAATAATTATACATTTTTCGTCTAACAAATTATATTAAATAAAAGATAGAATACTTGAGACCATTAAAATTTTTATTTGGACATAAAATATTTAGTTTACACGTCTAAACGGTCACACGGCAAAATTAACGACTTGGAGATTTTGTCACAACTTATTGATTAATAAGTTTATAAGAACAACTACTCCTACCTCTAAGTATATAACCTCAAGTCGTCTTATAACAGAAAACCACTGACCAGAAATTTTCACACCTCAAAGACAAAAACAATTTTTGGAACCCTACTTTAAAAATTTGACCCGACTTTGGCCCCAACGGCCAGAACAGACTCGACTCGTGGTCCCCCGCGGTCAATGTGTCCGACTTTACCCCCGACACGCGGGCGGCAGGGGCCAACAGTTTACGGAAAAGTCGTAGAACTATTTTAGCAGACCTCAAAAAGTGGAAATTAGATGACAGAATCGCCAATAAAAACAATCTGTAACTTGCTGACCCAGCCCTTCTAGGGGACCTCCTCCTTTACCGTTACGGAAGGTCATAAGAACGGACCTTTTAAGGTACCTGTCTCCTCGGACCGTCCAGTGCTTCTTGACCTGTGCTGACTCGCGTGTGTGTGTGTATGGATGTTTTCTTTCGACACAAATATTTTATAAATATTCTATCCTTCTTATAGGTCACATACAGGTAGTGGATCAAATTCTTTTGTGAGATAATAAAGAAATATTAGGGACACACAAGGAGGACCCAGGAAAGGAGAAAGGAGGAACGAGTCGCCAGTGACTCTCCTTGACCGTCCTTCCGATCCCCGGAGGTTTGCCTCCTCTGTCCGACGTCCACAGTCTGCACAAGATAGGGACTGAGTTCGTCGTCCTCCTTTGTTTGATGTACACGGTCTCAGAGAGGGAAGACATAAGTCTTAATTTTCCTCCGACAATAACGGTACTACTGTGGACCAAGGTGCACGACGACGACGACGATTCAGCGAAGTCAGCACAGGCTGAGACACGCTGGGGTATCTGCCGTCGGGTGGTCCGAGGCGGTAGGGACCCTAAGAGGTCCGTTCCTGTGACCTCACCCAACGGTAGAGGAAGAGGTCACGTACTCTCACTTTTCACTTTCACTTCAGCGAGTCAGCACAGGCTGGGAGTCGCTGGGGTACCTAACGTCGGAAGGTCCGAGGAGGCAGGTACCCTAAAAGGTCCGTTCTCACGACCTCACCCCACTTGAATTGAAAAGAGTTTGGAACTCGATTGGTCACGACAAAAAGAATACCCTTACAAAAGGAATTCGATACAATTACTTGACACATAAAT
Organism: Capra ibex; assembly: GCA_006410555.1. Taxonomy (NCBI): domain Eukaryota; kingdom Metazoa; phylum Chordata; class Mammalia; order Artiodactyla; family Bovidae; genus Capra; species Capra ibex. The sequence goes on from SJYO01018169.1 coordinate 869,747, forward strand.
GGCATTTGAGAAAGAAGTCCAGTCAAGGTGTATTCTGAGTCTGGGCTATTTCCGCGTTGCTTGGTCATACAAAATGAGTATGTTAACGAGAGGATTAGATACAATTACTTCGATACACATAAAAAATTTAATAAAAAATAACTTCCTATTAACGAAATGTCTTTAACCGACAAAAGAGAGTTTGGAATTGTACTTAGTCGGTATCCATAGAGGGAAGGGAAAACTTGGAGGGAGGGTAGAGGGAGGGGTAGGGTGGGGAGATCCAACTGTGTCTCCGTGACAAAGTCAAAGGACTCGGTATGTCGTTTAAGGGTAACTGATAAATAAAATGTATTTCATTACCTTCAAAGGTACAATGAGAAAGGTATGTAGAGTGGGAGAGGAGGGGAGAGGAGTACAGGTATTCAGACAAGACATACAGACAGAGAGGTAACAACGGGACATTTATTTAAGAAGTGATGGTAAAAAGATCTGAGGCATATATACACAATCTTACGTCATGAATGGAAAGAGAAAGACTGAGTGAAGTGAGACATATTATCCAAGATCCAAGGTGGAGCAATCTCGGCCGAGTTTACGTGAGGAAAAGTACCGACTCATTATAAGGTAACACATACGCACGGTGCTGAAGAAATAGGTAAGTAGACAGCTACCTGTAGGTCCAACGAAGGTACAAGATCGACAACATTTATCACAATATACATAAACGAACCTTTGGACGGAAAGAAGTTCTAAGTACAGCTAACAAAATGCTGGGTCCTACTGATGGAACACGGTGGCAATAGAGTTGTACATACAACACCCACTCCCCGGACCACCGTGAGACTCAAAACTCTGTAAAGGAAAGAGATTAATCGTCGGACGACTAACCACATATTGTAGGACGATTTTCTGATCGTCCCCCGTGAGAAAGACGGGGGAAGACTACAGACACAGTCTTCGAAAGAGACAGAAAAGTCAAGTCAAGTCAGGTCAGTACAGGCTGAGAAACGTTGGGGCACCTGACGTCGTACGGTCCGGAGGGTCAGGTAGTGGTTGAGGCCCTCGAATGAGTTTGGGTACAGGCAACTCAGTCACTACGGTAGGTCGGTAGAGTAGGAGACAGCAGGGGAAGAGGAGAACGGGAGTTAGAAAGGGTCGTAGTCCCAGAAAAGGTTCCTCAGGCAAGATGTGTAGTCTACCGGTTTCATAACCTCGAAGTCGTAGTCAGGAAGGTTACTTATAAGTCCTGACTAAAGGAAATCCTACCTGACCAACCTAGAGGAACGACAGGTTCCCTGAGAGCTCTCAGAAGAGGTTGTAGTGTCAAGTTTTCGTAGTTAAGAAGTCACGAGTCGAAAGAAATATCAGGTCGAGAGTGTAGGTATGTACTGATGACCTTTTTGATTTCGAGACTGCTCTACCTAGAAACAACCGTTTCATTACAGACGAAAAATTATTCGACAGATCCAACCAACATTGAATAGAAGGTTCCTCGTTCGCAGAAAATTAAAGTACCGACGTTAGTGGTAGACGTCACTAAAACCTCGGGGGGTTTTATTTTAGAGAGTGACAAAGGTAACAAAGGGGTAGATAAACGGTACTTTACTACTCTGGCCTACGGTACTAGAAGTCAAGTCAAGTCAAGTCAACACAGACTGAGAAACGCTGGGGTACTTAACGTCATGTGGTCCGGAGGGATAGGTAGTGGTTGAGGGCCTCAAGTGAGTTTGAGTCCAGGTAGTTCAGCCACTACGGTAGGTCGGTAGAGTAGGAGACAGCAGGGGAAGAGGAGGACGGGGGTTGGGGAGGGTCGTAGTCTCACAAAAGGTCACTCAGTTGAGAAGCGTACTCCACCGGTTTCACGATCTCAAAGTCGAAATGGTAGTAAGGAAGGTTTCTTGTGGGTCCTGGCTGCAGGAAATCTTACCTGACCAACCTAGAGAAACAAAAGACTTACAACTCGAAATTCGATTGAAAAAGTGAGAGAAGAAAGTGAGAGTAGTTCTTCGAGAAATCAAGAAGGGAAAGACGGTATTCCCACCACAGTAGACGTACAGACTCCACTAACTATAAAGGGGTCGTTAGAACTAAGGTCGAACACGAAGTCGGTCGGTCCGTAAAAAGTACGACACGACGCATATTCCTCTCCACCGTTCCTATGTGTCTCCTGACATGTCTTTTCTCGAAGTGCTGGGCCTATTAGTGCTACCCCGCTAGTGAGTGGACCTCGGTCTGTAGGACCTTCCCCTTCAGTTCACCCGGAATCCTTCGTAGTGACGTTTGTTTCGATCACCTCCACCACCTTAAGGTCACCTCGACAAAGTTTAGGACTTTCTACTACGACACTTTCACGACGTGAATTATACGGTCGTTCAAACCTTTTGAGTCGTCACCGGTGTCCTGACCTTTTCCAGTTAAAAGTAAGGTTAGGGTTTCTTTCCTCCAAGGTTTCTTACGAGTTTGATGGCGTGTTAACGTGAGTAGAGTGTGCGATCATTTCATTACGAGTTTTAAGAGGTTCGGTCCGAAGTCGTTATGCACTTGGTACTTGAGGGACTACAAGTTCGACCAAAATCTTTTCCGTCTCGTCGGTCTCTAGTTTAGCGGTTGTAGGCGACCTAGTACCTTTTTCGTTCTCTCAAGGTCTTCTTGTAGATAAAAACGAAGTCACTGGTACGGTTTCGGAAACTGACACATCTTGTGTTATTTGACACCCTTTAAGACTTTCTCTACCCTTATGGTCTGGTGGACTGGACGGAGAACTCTTTAGACATACGTCCAGTCGTTCGTTGTCAATCTTGACCTGTACCTTCTTGTCTGACCAAGGTTTATCCTTTTCCTCATGTAGTTCCGACATATAACAGTGGGACGAATAAATTGAATATGCGTATTATGTAGTACTCTTTACGACCCGACCTCCTTCGTGTCTGATCTTAGTTCTAACGACCCTCTTTATAGTTATTGAAGTCTTTACGTCTACTGTGGTGGGAATACCGTCTTTCACTTCTCCTCGATTTCTCGGAGAACAACTTTCACTTTCTCCTCTCACTTTTTCAACCGAATTTCAAGTTGTGAGTCTTTTGATTCTAGTACCGTAGACCAGGGCAGTGAAGTACCGTTTATTTACTCCTTTGTCACCTTTGCCACCGACTGAAATAAAAAGACCCGAGGTTTTAGTGACGTCTACCACTAACGTCGGTACTTTAATTTTCTGTGAGGAACTTTCCTTTCAAAACTGGTTGGAACTGTCGTATAATTTTTCGTCTCTGTAATAAAACGGTCGTTTTCAGGTAGATCAGTTCCGATACCAAAAGGTCATCAGTACATACCTATACTCTCAACCTGATATTTCTTTCGACTCGTGACTTCTTAACTGCGAAAACTTGTCACTACAACCTCTTCTGAGAGCTCTCAGGGAACCTGTCGTTCCTCTAGGTTGGTCAGGTAAGATTTCCTCTAGTCAGGACCCACAAGTAACATTCCTGACTACAACTTCGACTTTGAGGTTATGAAACCGGTGGACTACGCTTCTCGACTGAGTAAACTTTTCTGGGACTACGACCGTTTCTAACTCCCGTCCTCCTCTTCCCCTGCTGTCTCCTATTCTACCAACCTACCGTAGTGGCTGAGCTACCTGTATCCAAACCCATTTGAGACCCTCAACCACTACCTGTCCCTCCGGACCGTGCGACACCAAGTACCCCAGCGTTTCTCAACCTGTGCTGACTCGTTGACTTGACTTGACGTCCCACTGTTATACGTCGGAACTATATGAGGAAACGGTTAAACTTTGACCAGAACACTAAGGTACAGGTCAAGATTGACAACGAATAACTGGACGTATGTCTAAGAGTACTCCGTCCAGTGCACCAGACCATAAGGGTAGAGAACTTCTTAAAAGGTATCAAACAACACTAGGTATGTCAGTTTCCGAAACCGTATCGGTTATTTTGTCTTCATCTATAAAAAGACCTTGAGAGAACGAAAAAGTCACTAGGTCACCTACAACCGTTAAACTAGAGAGCAAGGATACGGAAAAGATTTATGTCGAACTGTAGACCTTTAAGTATCAAGTACATAACAACTTCGGACCGAACCTCTTAAAACTCGTAATGAAACGATCGCACATTTTAGTGACTTCTACTACTAACGTCGGTACTTTAATTTTCTGTGAATGAGGAACCTTCCTTTCAATACTGGTTGAATATATCGTATAACTTTTCGTCTCTGTAATGAAACGGTTGTTTCCAGGTAGATCAGTTCCGACACCAAAAAGGTCACCAGTACATACCTACACTCTAAACCTGACACTTCTTTCGACTCACGACTTCTTAACTACGAAAACTTGACACCACAACCTCTTCTGAGAACTCTCAGGGAACCTGACGTTCCTCTAGGTTGGTCAGGTAAGATTTCCTCTAGTCAGGATCCACAGGAAGCCTTCCTTACTACCATTTCGACTTTGAGGTCATGAAACCGGTGGAGTACGTTTCTCAACTGAGAAACCTTTTCTGAGACTACGACCCTCCCTAACCTCCGTCCTCCTCTTCCCCTGCTGTCTCCTACTCTACCGACCTACCGTAGTGGCTGAACTACCTGGACTCAAACTCACTTGAGGCCCTCAACCACTACCTGTCCCTCCGGACTGCACGACGCTAAGTACCCCAGTGTTTCTCAGTCTGTACTGACTCGTTGACTTGACTTGACTTCTACTCACGTTAACACACCACCAAACTTGTAAAACCCCCGTAACGGCAAGAAACCCTAACCCTACTTTTGACTCGAAAAGGTCAGGACACCGGTGACGACTCAAAAGGTCTAAACGACAGTATAACTCACGTCGTGAAAGTGTCGTAGTAGAAAATCCTAAACTTTATCGAGTTGACCTTAATGTAGTGGAAGTGATCGAAAAAAATATCACTACGGAGGATTCCAGGTGAACTGAAACGTAAGGTCCTACAGACCGAGACTCACTAGTGTGGTAACACCAATAGACCCAATACTTCTAGAAAAGACATATCAAGAAGACACATAAGAACGGTGGAGAAGAATTATAGACAACGAAGACAATCCAGGTATGGTAAAGACTGGAAATAACATGGGTAGAAACGTACTTTACAAGGGAACCATAATAACGCCTTAGACCTCAGTGTTTTGTGTGGAGTCTCCTGTGAGTTTTGTCACCTCATGTCAACTAATGCGGTCGCCCAGGTTCCCCTTAGTCAAGGGTTGTTCCTCGGACTACAAAAACTCTCCGGGTCAAAATATGGGGATGATGCACTAACCAACGTGCAATGTACAAAGAGAAAATACTAACTCAAAATGTCGTTCATCCACGATCCTCTTGTTTGTTGATTCAAATTTCCACCCCCCTGTTACTAACATGTAGTTCCCCCCTACAAAGGTACCAATTAGATTGTCCCCGTGGGACTGGAGTTGACGTCAGAGGTAAGCGGTCGACATCCCTCCCTTCAGAGGTCCTCTGGACCAAAGGTGATCATTTCCAAAGGGGTGAGGACCGGCCCAAGTCCGGGTCAAGTGTAGGACAGAAATTCTACCTACTCTCCGAAGGCCTACCTCAGAGAGGACGAAAGGAGTGTGACCGGGGTTGTCATAGAGACCAAAAGAACTTCTCTAGAGATCAGAAAGGGTAAGATAACAAAAGGAGATAAAGAAACGTAACTAGTTTCTTTCTCCTTCCGAAAGAATAGAGAGGAACGATAAGAAACCTTGAGACGCAAGTTTATTTACCCATATAGAAAGGAAAAGAGGAAACGGAAATCGAAGAAAAGACAAGAGTCGATAAACATTCCGGAGGAGTCTGTTGGTAAAACGGAAAAACGTAAAGAAAAAAACCCCTACCAGAACTAGGGACGGAGGACATGTCACAGTACTTGGAGGCAGGTATCAAGAAGTCCGTGAGACAGAGAAAATATGAAATTATTTGAAATAGTGTGTTTTCAACACTCGTCAGGTCGGAGCAGTGACCGGGGTCTAACTTAAGACGAGGAGGTCTCCGGTCGTTAGGACCGTAGAAAGTGTCGAGTCGTTGTTGGAAAGTATTGGCATCAGGTCTTAAGAGACGAAAAGAAACGAGAAAAATATGAAGGTGGCGTAACCAAACATAAAGACTTCTGAATAAAACGGACAAAAACCTGAATTTACCTATCACAAAATAAATGATAAGACGTCAAACAAAAGAAAAGGTATAATACAAGGTCTTTAAGTGGGGACAACAACTCACATCGATATTAAATAATTAGAAGCGATGATATATCATCACGACTTATATCGTTACTTTTGTTTAATGCAGATGGTACTTTGCACTTTACGATCAGCGAGTCAACACAGGGCTGAGAAACGGTGGGGCACCTGACATCGGGTGGTCCGAGGAGACAGGTCCTTTAACAGGTTGGTTCTTATGACCTCACCCATCAGTAAGGGAAGAGGTCCCCAGAGGGGTTGGGTCCCTGCCTTTGACTCACAGGACGCAACGTCCGTGTGGTGTCAAAATTTTTAGGTACAGAGACACTAACTGTAGACCCACCAAGATCGAAAGACGACAACGTCATGTCAGCACCTATAAGCACAAGTGCGGACGACAACGAACCTATTAGGAACCTCATGTGGACGAGGCAGTGCCCGGTACGGGTCTAGTCGAAAAGATCCATTGCGACTAAAAAAAGTTCTTCGTTAACATAGGCAAGTGTACGGACAACCGTGGTTCGCGAAGTAAGGACACCGAGGAGTGGATGGGAACGGCAACGATTTGAACTGAACAAAAAACGTCAAACTACCCACGTATCACTAGAGTAATACCAAATGAAACGAAAATGGCCTAAAGAGGACACCAATTCGTAGAAAAGTACAGACAACCGGTAAACCTAAAGAAGAAGCCATTTGACATACGAATTCTGAAAACCAATAAAAAGATAAGAAAACAGAAAAATAACTAAATATAAAAACGTATAAGATGTATGTCCAATAAATATTCAATATACACAACGTTTTTAGAAGGTAATAAATCGTATGAAAGAAAAAGGAAAAATATCAGAAAACTACTTTTGAGAAATTTTAAATTATATCTGACTAAATAGGTAAAAAAGAGAAGATAACAAACGTGAAGAACCTCGAACAAATTCTTTAGGAAAGGTAGGACTCCAGTACTTCTACGACAAAGCATAAAAGAAGACGTCACAAATATCGAAACAACAAGTGTATAAATTAAGTAGACTTCAGCTGAAAACATTACCACACTCCGTCCCGAGGTCAAGACAGGAAGAAGGACTAACAGGAATGTGAGGAATAACTTTCAGAATGGAAGAGACAATTAACTGTCGTGTCAGAGAACATATACTTTACAAGTACATACTTAGACAAAGACCTAAAAATAAGTCAACGTAAACAAAATAGAGAATACGGCCATAGAGATACGGTCACTGAATTAATAATATCAATATGTCATTCAAAACTGTAGATCATCTCGATCAAAATGGCGAAAAAGACGAAGTTCTCACCGAACTGAGAAGAGTCATAAAATATCAAGATATGTAATCTTGGTAAAATAGTTCGAAGTACTCTTTTCGAATACCCCCAAAGTAACCTTAACTAACATACAGTAGTCAAACTCTTTTAACTATAGAAACATTGAGAAAGTTTGGTTCTTCTACCATATTGAGGGGTGACTAAATCTAGAAAGAAATCGAGAAAGTTCCTTCGAAACATTAAAAGGGAAATTTTCAGAATATACGGAAAACAATGATACACACATGGATACATAGACTACTAAAAACTACGATGACATTTATATACTTTTTGAGCTAAAGGACCATCAAACAACGATCACTTACTTTTACGCTAACCATGAACGTATAACTACTAAGATTAAGGAGAAATCTAAGATGCCCAGAAGATTCTACGCACCATACCCTCGCTACTGTCGAGGCGGTCAGGAGTAGAACAGACTACGCGCAACTTAGAATAGAGTTCACAAGGGACGGAGACACCTCTGCTGGTAAGGCACAAGAAAGAAAACAATTACACCAACCAAAAAGTGTCCAATTCGACCGAAACGCGAAGACCCCACTGACATCCCAAGAGTGCAACGAGTCAAGTCAGGCCGTGAGTCAGTGCAGGTCGAGAAGCACTGGGGTATGATCTAAACAAGTATGGAACGAAACTTAACATGGTCGGAACACTCACCGTGATCGAACATTAAAAGGAAAGAGCATGACAGGATCAACCCGAAACCACTGGTCTAAAATGAGCAGAGTTCTTTGCTCAGCCCCTTGTACACAGCCCTATCAAAGACATTCCGACCAAGAAGGAACCAGTCGATCCAGACCTCAAAACACACAAATACACATTCCGCCAAAAAAAATTGATTTAAAAAAAAATTACCAATATTACCATAAGTCCAAAAAGATTAAAAACTCAGTCCAAAATAAAAAGATCTTAAAATAGAGTTAAAAGTTTCTATGACAATGTCTTAACAAACATTGTGGGAATTTTATAGACAGAAGAAAAGTGAGGTTTACGAAAAAAACCCCAAGTAGACGATAACAGGAACAGTCATTTGAAACAGTCAAAGTCAAAAAGATTCTTAGTTGAAGCTGAAAGAACCAGGAAAGACAATGTAAAGAAGAGAGAAAGTAGTTCAACACTAGAAATAAAGGATTACACAGGAAACCTAAATAGGATTACCAGTAAAAGGATGAGTCTAACCCACAAATCAAGTAACATAAAATCGGAAACAAGAAAATATTGGACTCGAGAATCCGACATTTAAAGGGAGATTTATGTCGAAATAGACACAGGAAATTCCAATCCACATATTATAAAATATTAAAGATATAAAATCTTTAAATCTTAATATCTTTAAAGATATTAAAGACATAAAAGACCAAAAACAAAAGAAGAAACTGGGTACTCAATAAAATTTCATATAAAGAATTACAAGTTTGTACCAAGAAAAAAGTCTAATAGAAAAACAATAAATAAAACTTGACAAAAGTAACACTAGACTCTTACACCAGACATATGGTCAGGAGACTTTAAACGACTCCGAAATGTTGACCAGGTACACACACCGATTATAAGTGTTTACAAGACACACGTAAAGTCTTTAGTCATAAGACGTAAATGCACATTAAGGGACATACACGGGTAGTATGGTTCAACGATTGACACCAAAAACTTGGTCACGACTGTAGAAAACAGACTCCGGAGTAATGACCCGCCCTGTGCAACTCCGGAAACACTAAACAGACCAAGAGGAGAGCTAACACAGGCAAAACGAAATGAAACCCTATAATCTACGGACACTCAAAACCTTGAACCTTAAAGCGAAAAACGATAATATTCACCCACAAAGTAAAAGACCTGCAACTGTAGATCATTATAAAAAGCGGAATCCCAGACGGAACAACAATGCAAAATCCACAAAACTATAAAAAACAAGAATGGTCGCGTAAATTCAATGAATTTAAAACACATTAATAATACATAAACAATAAGTGAATAAGGGTAGAAGTATAAACACTAATAAATTTTGTAAATAAAATTAACCTCCTATTACTGAAATGTCATAACACGACCAAAAACGGTAGGTAGTTGTACTTAGTCGGTGTCCACACGCAAAGGGGGGTATGGCTTACGGGGGGGGAAGGAGGGGTGGACGGGGAGGTCCGGCTGGGGCTCGTGACCGAAACGGGGCGGAGTACGTAGGGCGAACCTGACCGGTACAAAGTGCATACCAGCATATCTACAAGGTCCCGCTGAGAGAGTCTAGTCGGGCGGGAGTGGAAGGGGTTGACACAGGTCTTCAGACAAGAAACGTAGGCGCAGAGGAAACGACGGTACGTACGTCCTAGTAACAATGACAGAAAGATTTTGAACGTATATACACACAATTATATGTCATAAACAGGAAGAGAAAGAAGGAAGTGAGACAACATTATCCGAGGTCAAAGTAGGTGGAGCAATCCTGACGGAGTTCACGGAAGGAAAAATGTCGACTCATTATGAGGCAACACATACCTGGTGCTGAAGTAATCGGTAGAAGGCTGTCTGCAGAGCCAACGAGGGTACAGGAGTGATAACATTCACCACAACGTCACTTGTGACTCCATGTACACAGAAAGTAAAGACCAAAGGAGCCCCTCCTTTATGTCACCCAGTATACCGTCAAGATAAAGATCAAAAAATTCCTTAGAGGTGTGACAAGAGGTAGCACCGGTATGGCCAAACGTAAGGGTTCCCAACGTTCTTCCCAAGGGAAAAGAGGTGGGGGAGAGGTCGTAAATAACAAACATCTGAAAAACAACTACCCGTAAGACTGGTCGTACTTCACTATAGAGTAACACCAAAACTAAACGCAAAGAGATTATTACTCACTACAACACGTAGAAAAGTACACAAATAATCGTGTACACAGAAGACACACAGAAGAAATCTCTTTACAGACAGGTAAGAAACTACCCCAACCAACGAAAAGACCATAACTCGACGTACTCGACGAACATATAAAACCTCCATAATAAAAGAGGGTAAGACTTCCGACAGAAAAGTGGAATACCAAAGGAAGTAACATGTTTTCGAAAATTCAAACTAATCCAGAATAAACAAATGAAGACAAAAATAAAGACAATAAGACTCTCCACCAGTATCTCTTAGAACGACACTAAATACAGTCACAAGACGGATACAAAAGGAAATTCTCAAAATATCAAAGACCCCAGAACATAAATCCAGAAATTAGGTAAAACTCAAATAAAAACATATACCACACTTGTCACAAGATTAAAGTAAGAAAACTCACATCAACTGGTCAAAAAGGTCGAGGTGAACAACTCCTCTGACACAAAAGAGGTAACATATAAAAACGGAGGAAACAGTTTTTATTCCACAGGCATCCACGCACCTAAATAGAGATCTGAAAGACAAAACAAGGTGACTAGATATAAAGACAGAAACACGGTCATGGTATGACAGGACTACTGACATCGAAACATCATATCAGACTTCAGTCCTTCCAACTAAGGAGGTCAAGACAAGTAGAAAAAGTTCTATGAAACCGATAAACTCCAGAAAACACAAAGGTATGTTTAACACTTTAATAAAGAAGATCAAGACACTTTTTACGGTAACCATCAAACTATCTCTAACGTAACTTACATATCTAAAATCCATCATATGAATAAAAGTGATACAACTAAGAAGGTTAGGTGTTTGTACTATATAAAGAGGTATATAAACACAGCAAAAAATAAAGAAAGTAGTCACAAAATATCAAAAGATGTATGTCCAGAAAACAAAGAAATCCATTTAGAAAAGGACTCATAAAATAAGAGAGGTAACGTCACCACTTACCCTAACAAAGGAATTAAAGAGAAAGACTAAAAAATAACTATCACATATCCTTACGTTCCTTAAAGACACACAATTAAAATAGAGGACGTTGAAATGGTATAAGTAACAATAAGGTGGAATAGATGTAAAAAAAGGAGAAGAAAGGAAAACTAATTGACTTTAAAAGAGGGGGAGTATGTCACAAGAAGGATATATAATCTTTACATTATAAGGATAAAAAAATATACAAAATGTATCATGAATTGAGTAGTTTCAGATTGAGATATTCGGTAAAATATAACTACATTATTCTATAAAACGATTACAGAAATAAAAGGAAGTCAAGGACTTTATATAAAGGTGACCCTTATGATTGTAAAAGAGGAGATGAAACCTCGTCAGTGAAGCAACAAAAGACCGAGAGAAACCACCAGTCTCCTTCATTTGAGACTAGTCACGAGCAAGTCCCACAGGGGGTGGGTTTAAACCCAGGAAAATTCTAGAACAAAATTTCCAAAACGTTATATATATATATATATATTATAAAATATAATACATATATAATTATATATTATCGACACCTACAGAAACATAAATAAGACTGACCCCGGACAACCTTAACTGAGAGACACAAGATATAACCACAAAGAACAATTTCTCGCCTAGAAAAACCAGTAATCGTCTCACGAAGGCGAGGTCAAACTAGTCTGTGTGTACCACGTAAAGGAGAAATAGGAGGTCCAGAGTACGAAAAGTGGAGAAACACGTAGACACAACAAAAGACCTGTGAAACGTGTCTAGTGTGAAGGTACAGTAATTATAAGACACACATCAGACAATATTTTAATAAGTAATAAAAATCATTAAAAATTATTGAAAACATTCAAGAAATCATAAAAACTTACGAAAATTGAAGTAAAAGTTCGGTGGACAAAGATCTTTGTATAATTTGTACAATAACACAGAGCAATTAAAGTGATAGGCCTCCTCAAAACAATAAAGACTAAGACGACAATAAAAATATCCGGTTACGAATATGGACAAACACCAACATAAAGGAACACACAAACCTCGACAATTATGACACTCGACGAGTAAACGGAACGTCAAAATACAGACCCCAAGGTACTCCGGACCTTACTTCCTCTCTCGGAGATCTCTCCTAAACGAAGAGAGCACACTGACTCCTGTAACGGTCAAACCCTCGTACGGCATAAGAGATGATCTTCAAAAGGACCGAGTAGGACTATCGTAAACCCGACACTTCGGTTCACTCTCAGATGAGGACTAATATGTAGGAATCTAAGAAAAAGGACGAAACGAATACTGATTGGAAATTCTGTTCGTTAAAAGGAACGCAAACATCTTTAATAACTAAGGGGTAGTATAACTTCCATATCGGGACACCTCCGGTTCGAAATCCTTCTTATAGAGGATGACCTACGGGACATAGTCCGCCCAGTAAACTCCGTCACTTTTGAATCCGAGTCACCGTAGTCATTTACCGACACTCTTCGTCCGAAATCTCGAGACTAGAGGGGCCCAAAGGTGTGGGTGAATCAAGAACCGGACTCCTAAGGAATATGAAGAAAGTCGAGTACCTATGGAAATTCCACAAGATCTTAAACTGGGATGTACAGATCAAAAGGTGTTTTCTAATAGGTCCGTGGATCAGATGGTAGGTCCTCTTCAGGAAGAACTTGACCAACCATATCACTTACTAAATGTTGATTTTTGAATTGCTAGAACGGGGTAAGAACGTAAAGACACATTTTGGTCGAACCCGTATACGAGTGGTCAAACCTCACACGCAAAAGACATACATCGATCGAAAGCACATACAACCTCTTCCTCTACCGTCGGGTAGGCCAAGAGAACAGACCTCTTAGGGCACCTGTCTCCTCGGACCACCCGACGTCAGGTGCCCCGGAGTTCTCAGCCTGCGCCGACTCGCCGACTTGGTGGCGGTGGTCGAGAATGTACGACGACCGCATAAACCTGTACTTCTAAGACAAGAAGCTCAGAGAAGGGAGGGGATCGTCCGGGAGGAGGGGACGGAGGACCAGTCCGGTAGGCCCCGACAGAGTGGGGACGGGAAGAGAGGTCCCTCTCGACGGGAAGGTCGTCGAACCGGTCCTGGGGGACCACGGACGGAGGGTGTCTACCTTTCCTCCCACGACACACACCAACGGTCAGAACCTAGGGTGTCGTGATCCCCCGACACTGTCTACCCACCACGGACCAAGAGTGGGAACACCACGGGACGGACTGAGGGAGCGTGGACCTTCACGGCAGTCACCCTCGTGGTGGGTGACCCGGGCTGGTCGGTGGGAACCTACCCAGGGTTCTCGATCACTAGGTTCAACGAACCGTTGGACCCCGTTGTCTCACAGAGTCCATCACCAACAACTCGTCGGGATCTTGAGTGGTCCTGGTCACGAGGGCACCTCTCGCCACTCTCGGAACGGACCCGGGGCCCGGTTTGCCACTGGGACGGCCCACGACGCGGTCGGGAGACGTCGAAGAAGGGGCCCGGAACAGGGTGGTCGAGAAGACGGGGGAGCGGGGTAGGCCTGGTCGGAGGGTGGCGGACCACGACCGTGGTTCGTCGTATCTCGGGGCGAGGAGGGGACACGGGGACACCCGCGACGGACGAGGGGACACCGCCGGCGCGAGGTGGGTCAGTGCCTGTCTGCGTCCCTGTCCCGGCGCCCTTTGAGGTCTAGGTTCCGAAGAAATAATGACCAGTCTTCCACGAGTGAGTGTTTGTCAAGACTCTTCTCCTTGTGACTTGTCGAGACGGTGTCAGACACGTCCCGACGGACGGACGGGAGGTCACCCATGGGATTCCGGAAAGTATGCAACTACAAAAGTGAAAACATAAAAATATTTTTGTCTTGGTCAGGACCTCATCTTTCATTTTGGGACACTACTGAAAAATCCTGGTTTGGCTTCACACTGTCCAACCTTATCCTCAAGACTCCCCGACCCTTTCCCGGCGGCACCAGGTCAGGGGGGCGGGTCACCAACCATCTTCGACGACCTTCCCCCGAACTCCTCTCCCATCCCGTATCGACTGTCCTTCCGGTTTGAGTCTGTCCTCGTGGGACAGAAGTAGTAAAAAAGTGAAGATGTATGGTATCTTTAAATTCGTTTTATCGATAAAATATATATAAATATGGAGTATGTATATTTAGTCCGTTCATTTCTCGAGTCCCCGCGACTCTACCCCATGGGGTCTCCGCCCTGAGACCCAAGAGCCCGCGGGGCCGGTGGTCGGGTCCGGCCCGGCTCCGAGTCAAGAATAACGACTACGCCCGCACCAAGACGCCGCCTTCGCGGAGCCCCGCGCCTCGTCGGGTCCACGGGCCCGAGGTGTCGCCGGGGACTCCCGGGGAGGCGTCGGCACCCGCGCCGACGTCGAGGTCTCTGAGACGAGAGGACCGAGGAAGGAGACCCCCAGGACCCGAAGGTCGCCCGGCCGTCGAGTCTGTGTCGGCCGGAACGATTGACTCGACGTGTCGCGAGGGTTGAGTTTTCCCAGACCGACCGAAGGACTACAAAATTTCTCTTCCCCGAGAACGGTCCTGTGAACACACCGTTCTTTCGTGTGAATCCTTCACCAGGCGATTCACGACATGATTTTTATAAATGACTTGTAGAACCGACTTTTCTTTACCCTCTATTGAAAAAAGATTTTTTGACCCTTCACCGAGGGACCCTCCCCGGCCAAGGAGGGACCCCCCCGACCACTGACTCCGTCGGGTCCCGGACCTGGCCGGACGGACTCAACGCCCTTGACCTCGACCCCCGGGGTCCCCCGGGCTCAGGTACCACTTCCGCCCACCCTCTGGGCCCCGTGGACCCCCGAACTCTCTTGGGCCCAGTCGTGCAGGAGGAAGGTTCCACTCTTGGGGTTTTTCACAATAATTCTTGTCTTCCCTTGCCACCCTCCCCTCCCGGTCCCTCGTGACTTGACTCGCGCACGTTGACCTCCGCCCCGCCGCGAGTCTTCTACAACCCCGTGTACACGGTCAGGACGGAGAGGAACCGGAGGGTCATCGGGGGGAACATGTGCGTCCGGTAGAGGGGCCAGTCGCCCAGGTCGAAGAAGAGCTTGGTGTCGCCGTGCATGTGAAGCCGGAGGAAGAGACAACCCGCCGTGCCGCCCGCGCCCGCACCCGCCGGACGGACGCTCCGACGTGGGCCTTTCGGCGAGGGACCGGGGGAGGGGCGACGACCTACGGGGGTCGAGGAGGGTCGGGGACCCTCCGGGAGAGGGCGGGCGGGGAGAGGGGCGCCGAGTGGAAGCAGGTGGGGCGTCGGGGCCCTCGTCCGGAGGTCGGCGGCCGCGGCCAACTGCGCGACGAAGAGGAGCTCGGCGACGAAGAGGCACAACCGGAGCAGGGTCACCGGGAAGAGGTACTCGGCGACCAGGCCGGCGTCCGCCGACAGACACCCGCGGTGCGGGAGGAGCAAGAGTAACTCGCAGTCCCGGTCAAGCCTCTTCATCATGTACAAGAGGCGCAACAGGGACGCCCCAGGGCACCCTACTCGTCAGCCCTGTGTGAGCCGGGGAGACGAAGGGGAGGACGGACAGGTGGCCGACTTGAGGGTTTGGGTCGGACCGCGGGCGGAGTGGGAAGGGAGGGACGTAGAACGTCCGAGGTGGCTGGACGTAGACAAAACGACGGAATATGAAGAGACCCTTGAACGGGTAAAGGAGGTTAAAAAGTACAAGAGACGGACTTCACAAAATATTACAGTGATAAGGAAATTACACGCACACTTTCGTGTAGAACACGACGAAAAAACTTCGGAATTCGTCGCGCATGACGACGAAAAAACCTGGAGTCCGTTTGTGGACTCCTAATCAGGACTAGGAACCATGCAACCGGGAATGTACCGGACGAACATAATTACGTCGGAAGGGTGGATTGGTTTTCCATCTTAGGACTGTTTTAGATGTACATTGGTGTTCCTTTTGAGTGGCTAGGTGAGGGAAGAGTCCACCGGTGCCCGCCCAGAGGACCCAAATAGTCGGGAAACGAAAGGAAAGTCATGTTAAAGTGACGTAGAAACACATCAGAACTCACACATACACACAGAGACACATAAAATCTATGAACAAAAAGTCATATTTTTCTTACAGTACTATGTATATTGGAAGACCCTGAACGAAAAAATCTGAACTACAATATAATGGTTCTACGAAGATATAACATACAACGACAAGTACACAAAGTAGATGACACTTAGGACGAGACACACTTATATGACCAATAAGTAGGACATGCAACCCTAACAAAGGCAACAAAGGTTCAAAAACGAAACCTCACTAGAATACGTACAAAGAACAATATATGAATCTCCTTAAGAGACCTCATGGATTTTCACCCTAAAAACCCGATGTCTCACGCACTACAGGAAGAAATCCTCCATTGTCGCACCGGGATGGTCGAGTGCAAGGGTGGTCACTACATATTCTCTATGACGCCTAGGCATAGAAGTCGTGAACTATAATGGTCTGAAAAGTAAAAAAGTTTAGTCTACTACCATTTTGACGTATAGGGTACGCCCAGACTGGGCGTAAAGGGACTACTTATTGCCACAACTGCTAAAGTATACCACTGACCGGTACAGCGAAAAAGACTCTTCGAGCACAACTACCGGGAACGTGGAAGGAACGCGAAAAAAACGAAATAATCAACCTTCAAAACTTGGAAAAGACATAAGTAGACGTAAACCGACACGACCAGAGCCAACGACGCACCCGAAAAGGGATCCACACCACTCGTCCCCGGGGAGAGGTCCGCGTCACGCCCGAAGAGTGACGTCGCCAAAGAGAACGACACCTCGTGTCAGAGGTCCCGAAGTCGCCGACGTCAGGGACCCGTGACCTCATGACCGAGTCCTCAACAACGCGTGCCTGAATCAACGGTGTACCGTACACCCTAGAAGGGCCTGGTCCCTAACTTGGGTACGGAGGACGTAACCGTCCTCCTAAGAAATGGTGACTGAGTGG
Organism: Capra ibex; assembly: GCA_006410555.1. Taxonomy (NCBI): domain Eukaryota; kingdom Metazoa; phylum Chordata; class Mammalia; order Artiodactyla; family Bovidae; genus Capra; species Capra ibex. The sequence goes on from SJYO01018169.1 coordinate 887,103, forward strand.
TCCCTTCGGGATCCATCTAGAAATACATAAGAAAAAATTTAATAACAAAAATTAACATCATCTTGTACATGCATAAGAATTATGATTAACAGTCTACATTTATAACACTAATGAAAGAGGTTCAAATAAATAACAGGAAAGTGAAAGAAATTTAGTACAAAATTACTCGTTTTACAGAAAATTACTTGTTTTCAAATTAACTTATGTAGTCACAAAAACAGAGTTATCCATTAAGGAATTCAAAATCTTCTATGAGTAGATATAAAAGATGAATTCTCACATTGAATAACAAAATTGTCATTCAGTCTGAATTATGAATAAGCTTCAGGAAATAAACCTCAACTAAAAACAATCTTACACTCCCTCTCTCAGTGAATTGGAAGAAGATATACCTATTGGTAAAAGGGATCTAGGGAAATCACTTACCACGGTGGAAACAATACATCGTTTCTATATATGTGTAGGTCCGACGACAAAGGTCCGAGTGATAAGACAATTTGACGTCGAAGTCTTATTCAGGACCCCAGATCATCCCGTTCAGGAGAAAAAAGACAAGAAGAAATCTTTATAGGACCGGGAAATAAGAAATTATATTTAAACTTTTAGGATTATAGTGCGAGGTACTTATCAAGTCATAACCCCAAAACGAACTGAACGACTGACACACACACGAGTCAGTGAGTGCCGCACAGGCTGAGCCACTACCGCACCTGACATCGGGTGATCCGAAGAGACAGGCACCCTAAGAGGCGCGCTCCTATCACGTCACCGGTACGGGAGGAGGTCCCCTAGAAGGGTTGAGTCCCTAATTTTGGGTACAGAGAATACAGAGGACGTAACCGTTCACCCAAGGAATGGTGACTCGGTGGCCCTTTTAGTGATAACCCTAAAACAAACTAAATGACTGAGAAATCTAGTACTATGAAAATATTTATAAATCAGAAAGATAGGTACTGGTACCATAGAAAAAGGTAAGTAATTCGAGAGGGAACTATAGAGTCGTCTCAAAATACGAAAAGAGACACCTCCAGAACGTATATAACATTCCAAGTGACGGACCACGAACTATAAGAGATTACACTATTAACCACAGAAAAGAATTTGACATGGAAGACCACTAGAATCCCACATCTTTCCGTTGACTGAAGACGTCCAATCAGAATCCAACTCAGTGTATTCTACGAAAAAGACATAGAGAAATCTAGACAATTACCTTGTTTAACTAACTACCTAAAAGACCATATTTTAGGAGGAACACATGCGTCCTATTTGAGTTTTATACTGACTTCTTGCAAAAACAAAACAAAAAAATCATGACAACCTAAAAGACCACACGGTAAAACCCTAACACGAATAATGGGTACTCACCCAAATGACAAGACACAAGGACGACTAAACGAAACAAATAGGATTAAACCACGGTCAATATAAACGAAGTGTCATATTATAAAAAAGAAAAAAGATACCAGACCTTCTATTTTAACCCTATGAATAAATAAAGAATTTTTGAACCATCTTAAGTGGATATTTTACTGAACCCGAAACACAAAAGGGACAGCCTTAAACAATTGGTGACGCAGTGATAGAAATTAATATCCTGATAAGTACGAAAAAATAAAGATCTGAGTCAAGATGGTTTTTTTTTTTTAACAAAAATCTTTTTTATATAAAAAGATTTTTACACAGAAAGGTGAGACTTAAAATTACTAGACAAATATGAAATTTGTAGTATTATTTGTATTACTTTTGTAGTTATTATACATAAAGATATAAGAGAACTAGTCAGAACGGTCATCAAAAGACAAAAAAAGGGAGTTTCTAGATGAAGAATGAAAAATTTAAAATAAAATGAAGATGAAAAATTGACATAAAAGAAAAAAGAAAGTCAAACATACAACTTGAAAGGGATTAAAGAATCTTACTTTTTCTGATAAATATTCGAATATATGGATAAAATTCCGTTTTTAAAGGAAACTTCGTAACGGAAATCATGTAGGTCGGTCAAAAAAAAAAAGGGAGTCTTCGTAAATTTTGAAGGGTAAGATTACATAATAAAAGGGGTACCCAACGAATCGTTGGACTCAAAAAAAGGGCCGAGACACCCCTGAAAGACGACGAAGCGACAGCGAGACCAGGCCGCCCGGCGGGAGACGGCGCAGCGTATCCGACGAGGCGCGGCGGGGGACACGACTCCGAGAGGAAACCCAAGTCACGCGTCAACTCAAGGTGTATACGGGACACATACAAGCCCTTCTTCGCACTACAGACAACGTCGGTACTTTCACTCCACTTCAGCGAGTCAGCACAGACTGAGAAACGTTGGGACACCTGACATCGGGTGTCCGAGGAGGCAGGTACCCTAAGAGGTCCGTTCTCACGACCTCACCCAACGGCAAAGGAGGAGGTCCCCTAGAAGGGTTGGGTCCCTAGCTTGGGTCCAGAGCGTGTAACGTCCGTCTACGGAAGTGGAGACTGGGTGGTCCCTAATGACTCGGATGTGGACACGGTCCGGGACGTCGGTATTGACATACATATAGGCCACCGAAAAACGAGAGACAAAACGACCCCACACAAAGGGGTACATTGAGAGTTGCTCTCTCTCCTCACATGACTTTGGACGGAGGGTAACACCCCCAAGTGGGTAAAGAGGGAAGTGACAGGCGTACGCGAAGCGCATAAAAACTCCGGGAACGAGATGTGCGTATTACGACCATATTACGCATGACAACTATGGAAGGGTTTCGTGGGTCGGAAATAGTACATCGTTGAGAAGGTAAGGACTATTACGAAAACGGACAAAAACGGACTATTGTTGTACCGACAATGTCAAAAAAACCAATCACAAAAGTACTATATAAATAGAAAATGAAAGTTAGAAACGGGTAGAAATATGAAACCTATAAAGAATCTTCCACGTACGTAGACCTAAAAATTTTTAAGTCAGTCATAAAACGAAACATTGATCACAAAGTAGATATATAATACGAAAGACACAATTGATAAAAATAAACGGAAAGAAAAATTTTTTTATAAAATTCACTAAATTTTTAGAAGATAGGTAGAGGCGAAAGTGTAGGGAACCACAGGAAACAGAGAGATCTGGGGTAACACAAGTGTAGTAGATGTGAGAAATTAATACCTAATAACACCCTTATAAACGAGAAAAGAAACCAGAATCATTAATGAAATTTTTTTTTTTGGTAAGTGTGTTAGAAAATAAAATACATTACAAGATATCGTGGAAGACCCAAAAAGGGAAGGGAAAATTTTAATACAGGTCATGACAAAAGAAACACCCAAAAACACAGGGTCTGGAAAACCCCGACAAGTGGACTCTAAAAAAAAAACATTAGTGTCGGAGCATAAACTTACTATCGAGTTGACCTGTCTTTGAAAATGGAAGATTAAAGTAAGGGAAGTAATGAAACTTTTATAATGAGGTTGCAACCGACAATTTTTTTAAACTACAGTTAAACTAAAAAGAAAGAGATGACTCTAGAGACAACCCTTCGATAATCTTAAAAGAGGAACCATAAGAATCAAAATGCATATCATACTTGATCCGTCTGCAAAAAGACATAAAAAACACAGACCCTGAGATTGCCCGGGAAATTGGGGTCCAGAAAGTACAGAAGTGAAAATATGCCCCTTTACATAGGGGTAACAAGGAAGATTGACAAAGAGCGAGGAAAGACAGGAAGAAAGAAAAGGAAAGGAAGACCCTGAGGTCCATTCGTAACTAAAGTACCGATTAGATCTTCCAAGTCGTGCGGATCATCTGTGTCAGGCTTCGGTGACACGTAGAACCTGGAGGGGAGCCCGTCGTCTTTCCGGAAACTCTTAAAAGGAAGGTCGATTAGGAAAAGACCGGAAGGGACCACCGAATCTCCCATTTCTTAAGTGGACGTTACGCCCTCTGGACCCAAACTAGGGATCCAACCCTTCTAGGGGACCTCTTCCCTTAGTCGATAGGCGAGGTCATAAGACACGACCTCTTCAAGTACCTGACTCCTCACGTCAACATAAATTACAAATCTAAAACTTGAAGTATTCTCCAAGAATAAAGAAGTGACAAGTACATCCAAACCAAGGAGTAAAGTGTGTAGAACCAAAAAGGTAGACCCTCGAGACAGGAAATCACGTCCAGACGACCACCGTTTTCCTCAACAAACTTTTACGGACAAAGTTGAAGTCAGACGCTTCTACAAGAACGGTCCACACGTCGATTAAGATTCGACCGTCACTCAGAAAGACGTGTACCTTCCAAAGTAAACTCAAAAAAGTTCGAACACACTGTAACGGTTACTCCTCTACAGACAGACAGACGACAAGGAACCTTTCATTTCAGAAAGTCTTTAGATCGATGAATCATAAAAGAGACTCCATCAAAATGGTAAAGTAACATGTCTAAATCTACACCCTTTAAGAGACGACGAGAGGGGAGACGACCAGAGAAAGAAGACCTGGGACTGGACGGACGACCTGGGACGAGAGTTTGAGCTGCACGTGACGGGTAGGGGTGACGCAGGCCGTCCGTGGGTGCGACCCAGGGGCCCACCGGTCGGAAGAGTGAGATCGAAGAACAGAAAAAGTCCCAAACAGAGAAATAGACTTCTAAGACCAACAAAGAAGACTGGACATCGGTCAGTCACCCAAACGAGATCATTGGGAAAGACACCTCAAGAGTCAAAGTCAGTGAAATAAAAGGAAAACATCTTAAACGAAGGAAAGGAAACCAGTCGACGCGGTGACAAATGTCGGAGGACAAACGACGCGAAGGACGGCGCAAACACAAGGACGGCACCGGGCACCCCGGACGGGCTCAGAGACACTTCCTGACCCGTGACGGGCAGTGTGACACGGTGCACCCTGAGGTCGACCCGTAGACGGGGAAGGTGCCCCTGTCTCGTGCGAAGGGCGGACCGACCCGCCAGCGGAGACGAGCGGGGACACGGGGTGGGGTGAGGCAGGCGAGGACCGGGGCGCCGGGCGAACGGGGGTTTGGGGGTGCGGACCGGAGCGCCGGGTGAATGCCGTCGCCCACGAAGAAGGTGTCGTCGAACCGGCCGTCGCAGACCATCTGGCAAAAGACGAAGGGCAGACTCGACCCCGACGACCCCGACGAAACGTGCTAGAACCGCGTGAGGTAGACGAGCAGGGTCCTCGGACTGTCGTGCATCACCCGGAACGGGACCGACAGTGAGTGGTGAGGACAGTGGACACCCGTAACCGTCCCGGCCACACCCGTGCACGGGGCGGGGCCCCAGGGGGGTCTGCGTCTCTCCGCCGACACGAGTGGAAGGCCCGGTGGAGAAACCTCTTTATCGACATCCCGTCCTTGAACTCGACCGTGGCCAGGAAACAGAACACCAAGTGTTAGAGTTACAGGGGACAGACCTGGCCCTCCCCACGAGTCACCGACGACGGACGGGCCCGGTCGCCGGGAGGGACCCCGTGGGGGACTGGACTAGTTAGGTCTCGAACGGGTGCTACTACAATACGTGTCAGCTCCACGAAAAGGAGGTGTGCATCACTAAGGGTGACCGGACCTTGAGATTCACCTATCGTGGACCTTCGGCCTGTGTGCCAGTCTTCAGTATCGGACGGTTCGACCCAGGGTCGGCTGGACGGGGTGGGTGGGTACTAGGACCCCAGGACTCCTGGTCTTCTTCGTAAACATCTCTGACCCCTGTCTCCTATCCGGTCCCCCTTAGGTCCTCCGGAGACCCCCCTGAGCGTAATGGGAGTCTCCGGGGTTCGACCGAAGCCCCAGCCGTCCGGGAGGGGGAGCGGGTCGCGCAGAAAGACGGGGACGAGTGGATCGCCGTACTACCTCTCCATAAAGGGGGCCTTGAACGACCGCTACCACTAGAGGACGGTCTCCGAGGTCGGTACGAACCTCTTGTGCATCACACGCCGCCTGCCGCCCACCACCGAGTGGACTCTGGTCCGGGTGCCCAGCGCTCACAGACACCTGTGCCGGGTCCGGGGAGGGGTTGGTCGACCCCTGTCTACGTGCCCCCGGGGACCTAGGGGGTCTTTCCTCTCGGTGTGTCGTTCCCGCACCGCCACCCTCGTCGGACCAACCCCCTCCGTCCGGCCCGCGGGGTGGTGACGTCCGGACTCGGTCCCCGGGTCCCCAGAGGTGTGGACCGAACCCGACACCCCGTCCCACCGTTGCCCCACTTGTTCACTCGCACCACCCGAGACCCCCCGGAAGCCCGGTGAGAGCCCAGTGCGACGTGCACAGACGTCTCCGGAGTAGACGACACGACACGACGTGGCTCCTCCGGGCCTGGTCCTCAGGGGGCCGGTCGGGCGAGGACGGGGTCGGCTGTCGTCGCGGCGGACGAACCGGGAGACCCGTGGAGACGGGGGGGAGAGGACGTGGCCCGAGGGGCTGACACAGAGAGACTCCTGTGGCGTAGGTGGCGTAGTCGCAAGGACGTGGACCAGGAAGAGCAGACACCGAGGGCCAGTGTCTCAACCCCACTTCGGGGAGGACAGAACGCCGGTGGACCTCACCGCCGACACCCGAGTCGGGAGGGGGTCTCCGAGGACTGTGAGGGGTGTCACCGTGGGGGTGACGAAGGTGTCGGGTCTGGACGGTCGGCGAGGACCCACTGCTCACTCGACGGTCCCAGGGGTGACCTCGGGTGGGGGTGTTTGAGTCCTGCACTGGGACGCGGGACCTCGAGACGCACCGGTGGAGGAGCCTGTCTACTGGGGCAGGCAGATCGCGAGTGTGGTTTACGGACCGAGGAGAAGAGTACGAGGAGTAGATTAGGAATCGTTTAGGACCGACATAAAGTTTCGTCGTAGCTCAGGCCGGACGGAGGTCGGGGGCCCAGGTGGGAATGTGTGACGTGAGAGGGGTACCGTCACCCCCCGAGGGGTATTTTGCCGGAGGAGATGGAGGTCACTGAGGAGGTGTGTGTCTTTTCGGCCTCCGGAGGACGGCGGGCGGGGGAAGAGAGACTGGAGTCGCCGACAGAGAGGAGGTGAGACAGTCGGTTCGACGAGGGTCTGGTGGGGAGAAGGATTTTCTCGGTCTTGGTAGGTAAGTGTGTCATAGACAGGGGCAGGGCCGGGTACTCTGGGGAGTCGCGTTCGTGGAGGACCAGGTAGCACCCGTGCCGAGTCGAGACAAGACGAGTCCTCGGGACCAGTAGCGGCGGCGGAAGGGGCCGGGGTGAGGAATGTCGGTGGGGAGGACTTCCACGGAGACGACCTGGAGACTGGAGGGGACCAGGTGGAAGGGTGTCGGGGTGCGCCGTCCGACTCGTGCGGAAACTTTGGTCGGTGACCCGACGTCTGACCGCCGCAGGACTGAGTAGGGACCCGGGCGCCGTCGCCGGCTGCGAGTCGCCGTCGGACTGGGTCGGACAGGACCGACGGAACGGGGGTCCGTGCGTCACGACGCGGCGACCTTGACGGGAAGGCGTCTGCTCCCACGGTCTCACCCCGGACCCCTAGCAGTGGGGGTCGGAGGCGGTAGCGACTGGCGTCGGGTGCCCCGCGTCCGGAAGTCGAGTCGCCTCTGGGGTCGTCGAGATCGGGGGGCCGAGGGACTGTCGGGGGATGTCTGTGGGGACGGGGTGACGAGACCCCGGAGGAGGGGGGTCGCGAGGAGGGTGCACGGGGTGGGGCCCCTCGGACGTGGGGTGCCCTCTGGGTCGGCGGACTGGCCTGGAACCGGACTACCGGGGCTCCAGTCAGGCACAGGGCAAACAGACTGGGACTGGGGGCCGGACCGACCTCGCCCGCACCCGGAGTGGACGAGCGTCTCCCTCGCGTCCGGGTACAGTAGCTCTGCCAGGTCGAGCTTCCAGAGCGGGTCGTATCCCAACTTCCCGAACCGCTACGCCACGTGTCACCACCTCATCCTTCTGTGCCTCTTCCGCCGGTGGTCCGTGTAGACGAGGTGGCGCGACGACGTCGCGCGGCGGCGCAGGTCGTCCGCCACCATGAGGTCCAGGAGGCAGTCGGCGACCTCGTACCTGTCGCCGAGCAACTTTAAGTGGACACCCGCCCGCCCCCCAGCCAGGCCCCAGACGTATCTGGACCCCGGCACTGGCGTCGGAACGAGACGAGGGCAGGTCCCTGCAGTGGCGAGTCTGGTGGCAGTGGCCCTCCGAGGAGACGGCGGGACGGACGGGAGCGGGCGGAGGCAAAAGAGGCCCAGGAGAGGTGCCAGGCTAGACGCCGGGACCGTCTCGACACTCCAAATGGAAATCATAGGGGAGGGTCCTATCCCTGCGGATCCTCAGCCCCGTTCGTTCACTCGCCTGCTGCACCCGGGTGGAACACAAGACTCGGCAATGTGTCGAAAGACGGGACCCAGTGTCCCGCTTTGGTTCAGACTGGACCTCGGGGCCGAGGAGAGACACCCCTCCGGCGACACCAGCCGTCGGGCGCCACTGGAGCGACCTCACCCCCGGGTCCCGTCGGGCCAAACCTCTCCCGTCCGAGTGAGTCGGGTGTGGGTCGGGTCGGGACGGCCCCGTCCCCGTCAGGTACTCGGGGAGCAGACTAGTCGTCTCGGGGAGGGACCGAGGAAGGGGTTCAGGCTCTGGAGGCGGGACCCCGTTGCAGTCGTCGCGCCTTCCTGTGCTGAGTCATTACGCTCTGTACGAGCGCACGACAATTTTACTGTGGTCCCGACGCACGTGAAGGGAGCCCGGTGACGCGCGTGTCGGGGAGTCCCGGGGATGGCCGTACCCCTAGAACCTCTCGAGGGCCGGCTACGTCAAGAAGTACTACGAGGTCTCTAATTCCGACATCAACCCGAACAGCCCCTACGCCTGTGCGGAGAACTGAAACCCCCCGGGGACCCCGTATTCGCTCCGCGGTAGATCGTGGACGGTCTCTTCATCTCGAGTGGGCAGTCTCCGGTCGCGGCCGACCGTGTAACGACGCCCCTCCCCGTCCGAGACGGACCCGACTCTACTTCCGGGGGTCCCACGTCCCGGGGGGCTCCCCGGACTCCAATTTCACGGTCGGAGGGACGAAGGGGGGCGGTCCCAGGCGAGTGAGTGCAACAGACGGCAGGTAAGGTGCCTCGGGCATCAGGGACGGAGTCAAAAAGACACCCTTTGTGTTTCTTCCGGTCAACTAATGTTTAGGGTTCCGGAGGACCCCCGGACTGGGGGAAGATAGGTCGGGGGACCCGTCGGTCTTAAAATTTTGAAACAAAGTTTGTAATAACCCTTTCCTTCTACTGAGACTCAACCTTTATGAGACGACTCGGCTGGTCTTTAAGAGATTCCCCATTCTCCTGAGGTTTGGTCCGGAGAGGGGCCTTCTTCGGTCCTGCCTCCACCACTCTGCGCGACCAGGTGCTTCCGTCTCCTCCTCGCCGGTGTCCAAGAGTACCCGGGGGAGGACGGACCGACCCAAAGCTCCCCGGACCCTACCGACGGACCCCACCCCGTCACCGTGTCCGCACCCAGACCCCGACGGCCCTTCGGTCTGCGTGGACCCTTGGCCGTCCCTCGGGCACCACCCGTCTTCCGGTGCCAAGACAGCCGCAGGGGCCCTGCACCTCTCCGTCGAGGAGGGGTCCAGTTCCAGCCCCGGGGGTACGGTTGGTTGCGTCGGGGTGGCCAACAGTTGGACTCGGGGGACCGCTCTCACTCGCCGGGACCGCTCCGGGCGCGGGATTCGGGCACTTCGGACGCGAGGGCGGGGTGCGCGAGGGACGGGTGTCGGGGCGGAGGGAGACGAGGTGGGTGCAGGACGGTCGAGCGGTGTGCGGACAGACGCAGGACTCCAGGACTCTGAGCGTCGTTCCGACAGTCGACAGGGTCCACGATGATGGCACACAAATCTGTCTAGGAAAGACTTTCTCGACCGAAAATACTCTTTACTTTGTTTTCGAAACTCCACCTCTTACTCTCCGAAGGGCAGACCGAGACCTTACGACTGTGTCTCGCGGGGCCTGGGACACACCGAGACGCCGTCCCGGGACAGACGGCAAATTTCACTTTAGGGGCATGTTTTCGGTGGACCCATAAAGACTAAATTCCTTCTCATGTTGGATTATATTCGTTTTGGTCGTAGACCTCGTTCTGACTCTTCTTTGGGGCTCACGTTTCTCGGCCTCCGCGCACCCCCTCCGGTCGGGTCCTCGCCGACAGGCCCCCGGGTGGGCAGGAGCGACCCGAGCCGCCAGTGTCACTACTTCCTGAGCCGCAGAAGGTACCGCAGCTTCATGAGCCACAGTAGCAGGAGTGACAGGAGCCGAAACGACCACTTCTCCGAAGGATCTCTGTGTGTGGCGCGACGGAGTCGGCCGTCGACGTCGGAGGACGGGAGGGGGGAGGGGACGGGGCAGGGCAGGGCCCCTTACGTCTCGGCGGAACGACGGAAGGGGTCTTACGCGTAGGGAGAGTCGGAGGACGGGTCCCTCGGAGGGAGGAAGACCTTCGAAGGGGGTAGAGGGTTTTACGACCGGTCACCGGGTCGAAGGGAAAGGACCCCGCGGACACTGGAGGCTCGGGCCAATCCACCCGTCGGTGGACCGTGGGTCCTCCGGGCCGGTGCCCCGAGTAGAAACCTCGGACACGGGCAGTACCCCCACGTCCCCGTGCCCGCCCGTGGTCCACACCCGTCCTCCCCACGCACGAGCCCCCCGGCGCCTTCGGCTCGGTCGACCGTCTCCCCTGCGGCTCCCTCGTCCCGCCCACCGGCCCGCGGCCGAGTGGGAGCGACTTCGAGAACGACCCCGACCGCCGGGCCGGGCCCCGCGACGCTTTCCGCGCGAGCTCCGACAACACGACGGACCGGTCGACGAGTTACCAGAGGAGATCCACCTGTGCGACGAGGACGAGTATGACGTCCCGAGCGACGGTAAAGGCCGACACGCAGAGGCGATCAAGGTCCTTCAGGGACGTTCGGACCACCCCCCCTACCGGGCACTCGTCTCTCCCTCCGGGGCCCCCCGGTAGGGGTTTCCCGAGGCTTTGTGGACGCGACGGGGGACACGGACAGTGTCCCAGTCCTCTGGGGTCTAAAGAGTCTCGGTCGGACCGCAGACGGGACCAACCGTCGGGCGTGCGCCCCCGGTAAGGGGCTTCTCGAGTCTTTGTGGGTGTGACGGGGGACACGGACAGTCCCCAGCCCTCTGGGGTCCAAAGAGTCTCGGTCGGACCGCAGGCGGGACCAACCGTCGGCCGTGAGGGAATGTGTCCGTCTCCGAAATGGCAGACTCGTCGGCGCCTTCGGGGGTCAAGGTCGTCTCCTTGACCCTGAGTCTTAAGACATGGTTCAATCGTGTGTCAGTCAATGGTGTTCAAGGGAAGTCTGAACACCGGGCGATACGGTAGGTCTAAGACAAGTCGGACGACCCAGGTGTCCACCAAGGCCGTGGGCGACTCCTTCGTCCCCTACCAGTAAGACGGGGGTAGTGGCGTCACCTCTCCTCCCAGGCCCGGAGAGAACAGGGACCTCCCGTCTCAAGGTTCGGCCTGTGGAGACCTGAACGGGAAAGACCTGGGGAGATTGCACCAGTCTTCCCTGTGACCGAGGGTCGGGTTCGCCGTAACCACCAGGGTCCGGCGGTGGGAGGGGTCGGTGACGCGAGGTACTTGTACCGTGAACCGGGGAGGGGTGTCCAATCTCGGCTCAGGACGTCCCTCTTTCCGTGTCCCCGGTGCGTCGTGCTGGACTTCCCGACGACCCTCCTCGGTCCCCCGTGAACTGCCTGTGGGAGCAGTACTTCCAGTCGGGACTCGTGCGTGGACGTGGGACGGGTCCGAGTCGGTCGAGAGGGCGGGGTGTCCCTCGGCACGGGGGTCGCCCCCGCCGGACCGGACATCTTGCCCGGGACCGGACCCCGAGGTCTCCCGGCCGACGAGTCGACCGGGACGTGTAACGGGGAATTGTTCGGAAAGGGTCCGTGGAAGGGAGGCTGTGGGGTAGAGGAGAGTGGTGGGAGGGGTGGGGGGTGCACCAATCCCGACGGGAGTTCCTTTGGTCTTTTCGCACTCTCTAGTCTCACCCTTGTGGGTCAAGGACGTACCCGGTGAGCCGAAGACACTCACGTACAGGACAGGCACTTGGGGTTGTCCTTACGGGGCGTCTGGGGCGTGAGCACCCGGGGACAGGGGCGAGTGGGTCGTCTCAGGAGCTCCACCCTCCTCTCCGTGACAGGGATAGACTGTTCTCCTTTGTCCGAGTCGGGGGTCGTCGAGGGGACGTTCCGCGACCCCTCGTCCACACAAGTCCCCGGGGACGGCAGGGACCGTCCAGACTGGGGACGGGCCGGTGTGGATTCGGTGACATTGAGCGAAGAGGTCGCCCCGTCCCTAAACACTGTCCACAGGGTTGTACCCGACCCCGCCCCCCTCTCTGAGCACCCCTTCCCTTCTTTCGACGAATACACGAGTCGTCCGAGACCTCCACTTTCCGACGTCGGGCCGAGAACGTCCGGACCCCGAGTCACCCGAGACATTCCGAGTGGGGGACCTGACCTCGACGTCGGTGCCTGACGGCGTACTGGGCCCCCGGGGCTCCACCCAGACCCCCGGGGCGAGGTCCGGGTCGGGAGGACGAGGGCTCAAACACTCGACCTCAGTTCGGACGGTGGGACCCAGGGGGTCACCGGGGTCGAAGTGGGGACGGGGCGGGGAGGATGTCATTTGGAGTCCCATCCCCGGGACGGTCGTCGCGACTGGTGGGGACGTCCCCGGGGTGGCGGTCCGTGGAGAGAGGACCCAGACGGGACCGTCCAATTCTCCGTCGTCTCCCCACCCCCCCGATTCGTGGGGAGTCTTTGCAGGGGGTGCGAATGTCCTCGGGGTCGTGGGGTCCAGGAATTGGGTCTCGAGTCGGGTGGGACCCCTCGACGGTCGGAAGTCGTTGGACTCGCGTGTGGTGGGGAGGGGACGACTGGAGTCACTGGACGCACGTACAGTAAAGAGGGGACGACTGGGGTTCACGCCGGGGTCACGGGGCAGTCCAATCAGACCTGAGGCCGGTGGACAAACGGTGGGCTCCTCCCTCGGGTTGACGTCCCACGTCCAGGTGAGACGACGACCAGACCCGCCGAGAGCCCGGTGACTCGACCCACACACCACCACAGTCTTTGAGTGGGGTCTCCGGATCGCAACCGTCCACCCCACACGGGAACAGAGGAACCCGGGTGACGAAGTCCCTTCTGGGGACGACCCTCGAGGATTCGGGGGTTTTGACTCCGGGTCCCTCCTCCCCGACGGATCCAGTTCTTCCCCGCTCGTCCTGTCCTACGGCCCGGGGACCGGACGGGCACGGGCAGAACCCATCCCGTACTTCCCTAGTCCCGACGGTACACCCCGTGCGCACTGTCCATAAGTGCCCAAAGACCGAGAACCCCAGACACCCACGGGACGGGCCACCGTGCGACGGACGGGGTAGCCTGACCGGACCGTCGAGGTGTTCCCGGAGACGGATCGTGACGACGTACCGCGGACGTCGGCAGTGAGGGGTGGTTGGGACGTGTCTAGACGTCAGTGGGGCGCTCAAGATTGTACCCACCTACGAACCGAAAATATATTGAGTGTCGTAAATTTTGTTATGAACACTTTCTCGGTGTCCAGTTGGATGTATTAAGTATGTCTGAGTCTTGAGGTGTGCCGGACCCCAGGGATGGTCGTTTTCGTTCCTCCCCTTCTATTGTTCCTGGTGACAGGTCGTGTCCTTTGAGCTGAAGCACAGAACACTGTTGCACCTTTTCCCAGCCTCTTACTTACCTACTTACTCGGTACAACGATATGTGGAGTCCAATTGTTACGTTTAGTCAAATCTTTTCCCCGAAGAGACCACCAGGTCTCCGACTTTAAAGTGAGGGGGTTAGGTCCCCGGGGTTCAAACTAGAGACCAGTCCCCTTGTCGAGGACGTGCGACGTTGAGTTCTAGGAAGCACGACGTCGATTTGGATCTTCTCGGTTCATTTAGGAATATTTTACTGTTTCGGTTCCTCCCTTTCTACTGACCAGACTTCGACTTAATCTGAGGGAAGGAGGAGGAGAACTGCAAGTACTCCGAGATTTATAAGATCCTTGCTGTCAAAAGAACGGGTCGAAGAGAGTTTGGATCAGGATCTGGAGGAGGTGTGAGTAGACGCCGGGCCAGGAAGGGGTGTGGGGGAGGGCGCACCGGGGGCACAGAAGGAGGGAAAGAGGTCGGGGTGGTGGGAGATTCCCGACAACCGCAGGAGTGTTCGTGACTCCTTGACAATGTTCGTACCACACCGCGTCCCTCCGGTTCCCTGGACGGGTTCTGGCGTCCAACACGAACGTCCTGGTCCCAGGCTCAGAGGGAACAGCTCGACCCAGGAATGTGGACACACCCGCGGGGGAACCCGACCACACCGGGGGTCCCGGAGGGACGTCACCTCGGCCCGAGGAACCCTGCGACGGGGCGGACCCGGGACTCCGCCTCCGACAACGACTGTGTCGGTCCCGACGGGCGGTTTTGGGGCCGCCGGGGGGTGGAGTGGTGGAGACTTCCTGTTCCGGCTGCACCTCGGTCTCCGTGTCCCGACGGACCTGGCGTGCACCGACCCCACCCGGTAAGGGTGGCTACGGTCCCCAGTCCCCACCCCCAGCAGATGTCCACTACCCTCGGGCGCGGAAACGACGGGGCTCGACGGATGGACCGTAGGCAGGGGTCTCCGTCGCCAAAGGGGACTCCGACGGCGGGAAGGGGCCCGGGGTAGGACCGACTACATCTCCCTCGTCCCCGACCGGACCGGGGCGGCGGGTCTTACGACTCGAGACGAGCGATTCGACCTAATCCGGACCCCGGGCCGCTACCCGTCCGTCGACCCCCGCCGCGGACCTCCCGGACCGACCGGGACCGGTACTCGTGTCAGTGGAGAGGAGGGAGGGCTCCGGGACACGGGGCGGGACATGTCCTCGTCGCGGGGCCGGCGGCGTCTCGGGGGGTGTGACGGGACCCGGGTGTGGCCCCGGGAAGTGCCGTAGTGGAACGACGGGTGGGTCCCCGTCCGGACACTTCCACCGACTCCCGACGGGTGGACCCCTCGGGCAACCCCGGGTTCCCTTCGCCGACGACCCGTGGGGTCGTCCACAGGGCACCCCGTCTACGGTTCCCAGACCCGACGCGGGGGCCGGGTCGGTGTGGGTCTCCTTCCTCCTGCGCGTGATTACCGAAAACAGGGGGGTTAGGATTAGGAGTAGTGTTGGTGTCGGAGGGACGAGGGGTGTGGCCCCGCCCACTCGTCCCGCGACCCGGAGGCGGATTCAGAAACGTGGGGAGAGGTACACCGGGTCCCTCGGAGGGTTTCAGATCCTCCCAGACGTCTCGACCCTGGGGACGAACCCAGACCGGAAGGGTCGCCGACGAACCAAAGGGTAACCATAGGACAGACCGGTGTCGACGGGGCGACCCGGTACTCCCGCGGCCCCTCAGACACTCACAACTGACCCACCGGGAGTCTCGGTGTCCCGTCCACTCGAGTTCCCGGTTGCGGGTCCTGGTCCAGCCCGTCCGCGGGACCCGGTGTCCCGGTCAAGCCTGCCAGAGGTCGGGAACTGTGGGTCGTCCAAGGCGAGTGGGTCGAGCGTCCCTCCTACCCCCTTCCCGGTGCGGAGGGGACGTCGTCGGTCCGGTACGGGCCCACATACCGGGGCACCGACCGAGAGTCGGAGCCCGAGGGTCCAACCGCCGCCGGTCGGTGAAACGGTGTAGCTGGGAGGGTGCCGGGCGTAGCACACCTGACCGGGGGTCACGAGACACCATGATTTCCGCCACTTATCCCCCTTTAAGACGACTCAGTTTCCAAGACACTCGAGGAGACGTACCGATCGTCGAGTGCGGTCCAGACCCCTCGACGGAAGGGGAGGGTGGGTCCTCGCCGTCCGACCGGAGGTATGAGCGGAGGGTTACCACCCTTCCCTGACGGGTCCAGTGTCCACCGGTGGACCCATCTTCGTGTCGGTAGGTCCGAGACTCTGACTCTTGTTCCCAGGGGCTCCTCGGTGTCACCACGGCTCGAGAGGTCCCCCGGGACACCGAGTCCTGGTCGGTACATCGGTGTGACGTGCAGGTGGTCGGAACGACGGGGAGACCCGGCTCGGAGAGGGCCCCGGTCCGGGGGACGAGGACACCCGAACCGAGTCGGGCCGACGACGTGTGTGTCCGCTCGGGAGGGACCTGTACCTCCCGTGAGCGAGTACCGGGACGCCCCCGTCGAAGAGTGAAGACAGGTATGAAATTTCATCGAGGAAGGTTTGAGTTTTATCAAGTGGGAACACCCGTCCTCGGTCAGGGTAGACCTGCGGTCAAGCGGTTGGTTAAAATCTGCCAGGGCCTTAGATAAAAATGAGGAAAGGGGTCCGGGGCTCACTCGTTCGACGACCCTCAGTCCGTCGTCAGTCGACCTGCCCTCGGACGGGCGTCCGGGACCTTCCTGGGCCTCCCACCGAGGTGAACCCACCCACGTTCCCCGGGGGGCACGAGAGGTCTGTCCCGAGTCTCGTCGGGGTCTCCCAGAGGTCGTTCTTTGCCGGGGACGACTGGTCGAGACAAGGAGACTACGGGGTGTCCGCTCCGGGGCCGGGTCACGGGCCTCAGCGACGGAGACAAAGGTGGCCGGACAAGACGACGCCGCCAAAGGGGGAGCGGTAGGCGGAGGGGTCGCGGGTCGTGTAGACGAGTCGGGTGGAAACAAGAGTCGAGGGGGTCGACCTCGACCCGTGGGGGGCGGGGTCCAGGTCGACACGACCAACGCAGGTCACAGGGTCGTCAGTCCCAGGCGTCAGGGGGCCGCCGGTCGAGACGGCGTCCGTCGTCCCACACAGGGAACACCCGACGATGGAAGGGACCGTTTACTCCCTGGGTCGCACGTCCAGGTAGGATGACCCGGGAGCAGTCCCCTGAACCACCGGGGGCGGGAGGTCGAAGGACGTGGAGTTGACAGAAACCAGAAAACCCCCCGTGTGGGTGGGGGTCGAGACGAGTGAACGTCCGCCGGGAGTGGGACAAGACGGGTCGAGCCTCCGCGGCGTAGTCCTCCCCCAGGGTCCGACAGTCGGGTGGTCCCCCGTGGAGGTGTGACCCCGACGGGAACGAGACCCGGAACGCCATCGTGGACTTACTAGCTTTACTGCCACTGTTCCTTCGACATTCCTGGTTGGAGCACACCGGCAACGTTCCTCGTTTGCTATGGTCCTTCCTTGGCCCCACAGGACCCGCGGACGGTAGTGACGGTGGGGGGTCTCCGGCCGGGGTTTGGTCCCGTAGACGAAGTGGTGCGTCTGTCCGAGTCCCCTTCTTCTGTCCTCGCGCAAGAAAGTCGGGCACCTTTGATTGTGGGCTTCTACGCGACCACTGCACAATTAAGACGGGAAGAGGCGGAGTCCGGGACAGTGCCTCGGTGACGACAGTGTGTCCTCACAAGACCGCGAGACCCCACCGAGCGCCGGAGGTGTGGGTTCGGTCCCAACCCCCACGGGACGTGTGTGAAACTCCGAGTCGGATCCTTGGGGCGAGTAAGTGTCGCGACAGTCCGAGGAGGATTTACCGTCAGCCGTTACGGTCGTGCCCGGGCGGAAACTAGTCCGAGTACTTTAGCGAGTGATCCCTTAAGACGGTCTGTGCCGCACCCAGTGAGTCAGCGAGGACGGAAGAAAGTGTTCGGAGACGGGGTGGGGCGCCAGAAAGAGAGAGCAAGTGACTGCGAGGGTGGACGGTCTGAGACACGGTGCGGACCTTCAATGTCCCGAGGACGTCGTACTCCCTCTCACCCAGGTTAGGGACGTCCGTGGGTCGAGTCGCTCCTCCTGCCCGTACTACGACCCCATCTTTTCGGGCACTTCGTTGTCCCAGGATGGCGCAGTCGTGGGACCTATTCGGTGTCACCCTCTGTTGTTTTTCCCCTGCACTTGCACACGTGCTGCCTCCGCGGCACGCCACGTCCTCTATGACACGCTGGAGGCCTTAGTCGACGTGAGGTTATTCATTAAAGAGTTTCAGGGTCTCCACGCACCTGGACGGCTGTCCCGTCTCACCCTATCCGCCCCACTCCCGCCCGTCTCCCCCCGAAGGACTGGAAGGACGGGGGATCCTCTGGTGTCCGACCTCACCCCTCGAGACCTCGGAGTTCTGGACCCGAGAATAGGAATCGTCGACGGAGTCAGAGGGATGGTATGCGACGACTCACCCGGTCCGCACGTCTTGCGGAGCAACCGTCACACTGGTGCCCTTCAACCAAGAGAAAGACAGACCGAGGGACACCCGGTCACCAGGTAGGGTCGGGGACCGTGGTCCCGACTCGGTCGGTTCGTCTGACACTCTGCCCGGACCCCCATCGACAACCCGAACACCCACCCGAGTCCTTCTGGGAGGCACTCTTCTTGTGCAAATACTAGACTGCCGTATTTCGGGACAGGGATAAAGAGGCGTCGACCCGGCCCAGTGCGGAGACGTTCCGGTCCACTGGCCCCACCAAGACGTGAGACGAGACCCGGAGCAGACCCCCGTCTCGGGCGTGAAAGAATGGCTGCACCGTCAACCCTTTACCCCGAGCCTACTGAAACATCGTCCAATGACTCTACACCCGGTGAACCTCGAAGAAAGGACTCTGCACTCCGGGTCACGCTGAGGTCGCACCACAGAGCCCGTCGGGGTGACCCGGTGACAATCCCGGTGTCCATTCTGGACGTGAACCGGAACTCCCCATGTCACAGACCACCCCTAGTCTGCACCTTTACCTTCCGATTCATGACGAACCGACCGAGTCACCACGGGGGACCCCTGACCCCCTAGATTGTCCTCCGGGAAGACCGACACCACTGCAGGTCCCCGGAGCCTTTCTACTCGTCCCTAGACGGGTCGTAGCCACACCTCCCCCTCCCTATAAGATCTTCCGCGTCGTGTCGTCTCCGTTGTGACGTTATAGGGACTACGTCTTGGGGGTCGGAGGGCGAGGGAGCTTGTACGTAGTGTCCCCGGTGGGAGCCCCTCGTCCCGGTGCCCCTCCGGACGGAGTCAGCGGTACCAGGGACCCCGGGACCTCTGGCAGGTCGTACGGAGGGAGGAACGGGACGACCCTCGAGCCCTAGATTTCCGACTCTTGTTGCGACGGAGGGGTGTCTAGACTTCCTCCAAGTCGTCGGAGCAGGGCGAAGAGAGGACTTCCGACCAGTTGGGGTCTGAGGGTTCCTTTTCACTTCCAGGCCGTCGGCGGAGGGGCCCCGGGAGGGTGCCTCCACTGGTGGACTGGTCGGCCGGGGGCGAAGGACGAGGGGACGGTGCTGGGTCCGAGTTGACCTCGGACACTCCACCTTTTGGGTGGCGACAAGTGGTACGTGTCCTCCAGCCCCTCTCCGGGGGTCCAAGGGTACCTCCTAAGGGGGGCCCACCCCGCCCCACCCCCGGCCTTCACCCCCCCCCCTCTCCAGGGGTCCAAGGGTACCTCCTAAGGGGGACCCGCCCCTCCCCACCCCCGGCCCTCACCCACCCCCGCTCCAGGGGTCCAAGGACACCTCCCGAGGGGTGTCAGTCCCGTCCCTCGACCCTCCCCCACCACCTTCCGCCCCCGAGCGTCTTCACCCTCTAGGTCGGAGGAGGAGGAGGGCACTCTGGACCCCCCAGATCCCCTGTTGATCCCGCCGAGGACGGGTAGGACCCAGGGGTGGCAACGTCCTTTCTGGGACCAGGCCGACGACGGGTTTCCATTCTCCGCGTAGTCCCACAGAGTCGCAGAGCCGTAGACTCTGCCCCGAACCCGGACCCGTCTCCGGTGGAAGGGACACAACTGGAGTCTCATCCTCCCCGGAGACACCGGGAACCCCCAGAGTGGGGTTAGTAGTGCTCCTGAATTGTGAGGGGGGCGTCCGACGTGCCTGGACCCGACACAGGTCGAAACCACCGGGGCCCGTCGAGAGGTGCACCCATAATTATCACTCCGGTACCCCTCCAATTCCCCAGGACTCGTCCTGCCCGGAGCCAATGTCGAGAAACCAGGTTGGGGAGGAGTTTTGGCCCCACCTCCGGCTCCGGACCGGTCCCACCCCCACACCCGTGAGCCACAGACAGTCGGTGCGACTGAGGACGGTCCACTCCTCGTCGACTTCCCTTCCCGGGGGTATTCCTTACCCCGGAGACGAGTTCGGACCTGGGGGTCGTCGAGTGAAGAGACGGGGAGTGCCCTCGATCTGCCCCGCCCCGGCAGGAGTCCCAGTGCAAGCGCCGCCCGTCTCGCGTCCGAGGTGGTACACCGATATAGAGGACCACGGTCCCGGCGGGTGCCCGAAGGACTGGTTGGTGCCCCGAAGTCGAAGGAAGGACGGTGTGTTGAGTAGTGCGTGAGTCCACCGTTCGGCAGAACTGCCGAAACATTTGTCTGTCCGGAGACTACGGGCTATTTAAGAAAACCGATCTCTGCAGTCGACTCGTCGAGTAATAAACCCTTTTGGGTCTTGTCGGGCACCTCTGCTACGCCGAGGTCCGAGCCGTCCGTCCCTCCGACACGGTGCCCTCGACACTCGCGTAAGAGCGGGAGCCCGGACAGTGGTCCTCTGCGTGCGACTGGGTCCGGGGACTTCAGGCCCCTGCCCCACGTCCCCGACCCGCACGTCACCCGACGTCGGGGGCGGTAGGGTGACGGGAGCCGAGGGGACGACGACCTACGTGCCGGATCGGAGGAGGGTCCGGGGAGCGACGTCCCGGGCTCAGGGGTCGGTCCTTAACGGGCGACGGCGACACCGGCAGGACTGTGGACGGGACCCGGAGCAGGAGACCTGGGTGGAGGTGAGGGGTGCGGACCGAGACCGAGGGTCGCGGTGGTAGGACCCGGTCCCACACGGGAGGACCCCCCGAGTGGACCTCCCCTCCGACACCGGTCGTCCGGACACAGGTCTCCCTTGCGAGTAGTCCGGCTCTCCCGCCCGGGACGCCGGGCCGAGTCGGAACAGGAGGCGGTGGTGGCTCTCCGGGAGATCCAAGGACCAGTGCAACGGGACACCGAGGACCCTGGGTACGTCTCCCACTGGGGACCCCGACTGGGGAGTCAGGTGTGTACACCGGGGAGCAAGTCGGGGAATGAGAGTCCACCCGTTCTGGCACCGCTAGAGTCGACCCTTCGAGACGACCGGCTCCCTGGGGAGGTTACGGTCCGTGGGGGATGTACGTGTTCGGGGGGACGAGCCCAGGGCCTGTGTGGTACAGACCCGACCTGTGCTCTTGACCCCCACTCGTCGTCGACACCACCCTGTCACACCGTCGGTGCAGGGACGACACCCGTGCCTCGAGTGACGAGGCGAGTCGTGCCGGAGGGCACGGGTCCGGGTTTCGCGGACGACCCGGGGTACTGGTCGAGGCCCGAGGTGGATTGTCACTCCCGGTCACTGGACCGGGCCGGGGTCCCCGTACCTACCCCACTGCGCCTCCTCCGCCTTTCGTCCCTCCCCGTCGGGCCTGGTGGGTGGGAGGTCACCCGGGCCCGTGAGTGCAACTAGTAGCGTAACCTGCACTACGCCTTCTCCCACCGGGCGAGCAACTGGCGGAAGTCGAAGAGCGACGAGAGTCGGCCCTAGGCCTCCGGCAGGTCGAGCAAGTCCCTCGCGACGTCGCGGTGTGGCACGAACCGGTGCTCGAGTAACGTACACGACTCCAGCAGGTCGAAGTCGCTCTCCGAGGACTACCACGGCACGTCGAGCGAGAACAGTCGACCCCTTCCTCAGGGCAGGAGCAGCAGGGGTCTCAGTAGACACCTCTCTGTACCGCACCAAGAGTCCCTGGTCGCGTGTGGTGTGTGGCTCCGGGGACCCTCCCACTACGGCCCTGCCTTCCCGTCCATCTCGACGGGCCCTCTCGTTCGTCCACTCCCGCCCCACAGGGGGTCGGGGGACCACCCACCCTACCTCTCCCCTTGGTCGAACTTACCCGTCCCGGACCGACTCGAGACGCCCCACGTCCGTCCCCACCCGGTGAGGGTAGGGTCTGGACGTCTCCGGAGCTCAGTGTCCGGTCCGACCGCCTGGGGTGAAGGGGGTTGAGGGGCGTGGAGTGGAGCGACAGGCGAGAGGCGGGCGGGTACCACCGTGGTTCGGCGGACGAGGGACGTCTGTGTGGCGACGAGCACGGGGGCACGGGGCCTCGAACGGCCGATACAGGGACCGGGCTGCGACCGGGTGGAAGTCGCGGGGGGCCCCGGGGAGGGGGTCCGGTGTCAGTGTCAGGGAGGGACGACGACGTCCCGAGGGGGTTCCTCGTTCCGGTGCGAGCGGACACCCGCGGGGCGTATCTATGTGACCGGTACAGGAGAGTTGCCGGAACGGTCCGTCCCCGACATGGCAGGGGCCCCCCGTCTGTCTTCCCCGAACCTCTCCACTTCAGACCGGGGTATGAGGAGGGTGGCGACGGCACCCGATCAGACAGGCGGAGGTCTCGTCGCGGGAGTGCGGCGCGACACCCCGAGGGGCCGAGTGAGGGGAGGACGGTGGGGAAGTGGAGAGTGTCCCGGGGTCCACGGGAGCCGCGGGGTAGGACCCTCAGACCCCATGGAACCTCGGACCGTGGGCCGGTCGGGTCGGACGCAAGCTCCCCCGGAGACACCTCTCACCCCGCCCCACCTGCCGACCGGTCCCGGGACGTCGGCGAAGTTATGGTCGGACACTCACGGGTCCCAAAGGTTCTACGGAACAAAGTCTTTATTAATCGTTCTTTGTATATATATATATATAAAAAACCACTGCTTTTAGACATTGGGTTCTCTGTCTAAAAACTTTTTTCATGTGTCACACTCCCTTGTCTGAAGGAGGGTTCCGTCCGTCCCACACACCCCCGCCGGCACCGACTCAGTGGTGACGTGTGCGGGACTCGACCCCCGTCACGGACCGGTCGGCGCCTCCCGGGCGGTCGTTCCTCCGCCACCCCCCGTCGCCCCGGCCCCTGTCCCGAGTGGGGTGGGTAGGTCGGGGTGGCGTCGGGACTTCGTTGGACCGTAGACCTCTGACGTGCACGACCCGGTCCAGGACTGGGGAGTGGATTGGTCACTCTTACGACTCGACGGTCCACCGGCCGTCTGTTGCTGACGAGGGCGAGACGTCCGGACTTTTGCGTCGAGGACTGTGGTTTAGCGACCAAATGCCGGGACGTCGATCCCCCATCTCCACCTAGACTTGGGTCCACCAGACGTGCCTCCGCCAAGGAGGAGGACCTAGTGGACTCTTTCCGAGCTTACCGACCCCGCATAGAACGGCAGGACCCGCGGGCCGGGACCCATTCCGCGACGGAACCACTCACGTGCGACTACTGGACTACTCCTCTAGACCCCCCGTCCTCCACGGGACTCTAGTGGGTCCCGGTCCCAGCACCCAAGACGTCCGAGGTCCGGACGGTCGAAGTCTCGGCCCCGAGACTCAATGTTACGTCGGAGGGGAGCGAAGGTCCCAAGTGGTACAGATTATTGGTCTTACCGGTGACTAGCCAGTCGCACCGACGGCGACCCGTGGCCCTCCCCGTACCCCCCGTGAGACCGACACCAGTCGGACTTGCACTCGGGGACATGAGCTTCGTTCTTGACTGACGGGTCTGAGACTCGTAGAAGGACGTCCCACCGGCCCTCGACCCCAGCCCCCCTCCAGTGACGTGGAGTCGTTCGTCAAGACCCCAGGTCCAGGCCAGACCGACGGGCCCTGCGTCCCTCGGCGAGACGAGGGTCCCGTGACCGACCCACAGACCCCGTCCTACCCTTCCGCGCTCCAGTCGTTGAAACCTCGTCGTGTCGGACGGGACACCCCTCCCGGTCACGGAGGGTCTCTCTGCCACTCCCGTACCCCTCCCCTCCCCTGCCTGCCGACCAGAACCCACGTAGGGCCCTCCGGACGTGTCCCCGCCGTCAGTGTGTGTCCTCCCGTCCCAACCCTCTTCCCCGTGTCTCGGCGTTCGACCTCGTCCCTTTCCCGTGCGACTCCTCGGACCCGGAGGTAGGACACCGGTCTGCCTGACACACCCGTAAACTCGTCTCCAGGTACAATTTCTCCTCCGAGCCCACCGCCTCACGTCCCTCCTCGGCTTGCTCCTTCCCCTGGGACCGAGGGTCTACCACGTGAGACCGACACGGCTCAGGGTCCGGAGCCAAGTCCCAGAGACGTTCGTCGTCTAGGTCCGACCTGTGTGTCTATTTCGAGTTGTAGTCTCTGCGTTTACTTCGGTGAGCCACACTGTAACGAGTCCGACCGTCTTTCCTGCCCACCGTAATTGAGGCGAGCGCGAAAGACTCTCTCTCTGGCCGTCTAGGGGAGTGCGCGTACTTGTCCCGCCGAACGAAGTGGGGGGGTTGAGTCTTCCCTCGAGACGACCGCCCATGCAGCAGACTCCTTCCTTCCGCGAGCACACGTTTCACCGAATCCGACGCCAAGAACTCGTCCACCGGGACCCCCAAGAGTCCGAAAAGACTGGGGTGTACAGGAGACAGGGGTGGAGGAGGTGACCCTGATTTTGAGTCCCTGTTACTCGAACACTCTCCTTGTTTCACTGGTGGGTGTAGTGTTGTTGTGTGTCTGTGACTTGATGGGTATCTGAGTTTGGGTGTCTTCACGTTGACGTCCTCGTCGTCGTGGCTTAGGGTCCCGGTCCGGCTTCGGTGCGAGGGTCGATGCTCCCTCGGGGCCGGCCGCCGTCTCGGGTGCGCTTCCGGTCCCGGGCGTGTCGTGTCGGCGCCCCTCCCGGACGGTCCGACGGGACCCCGCCCTCGTGCTCCCCAGCCTCTCGTCTCCGAACCGGGCTCCCCCGACTTGTCTCACAGACACTCCCCTCTTCCTACCCGTTCAACCACCCCTGCCGCTCCTCCTCCGGCCCTCCGCCCCCTCGTCGAGACGTGCGACGACGAGGACCCCGAAGACCGCAAGTCTAGTTTGGACGTGTGTCCTGAAGGGACCACCAGGTCACCAATTCTTAGGTGGATGGCTACGTCCCATGCACCCAAGTCAGGGACCAGGTCCTTCTAAGGGACACGGTGCCCTGTCGATTCGGGCACTTGGTGTCGACGACCCGGAACGACGAACCGTTGTTCTCTTTGGTGGTGTTTTGACGTGCAACGTTGACCTCTCGCCGGGGACGAGAGACGTTGGTCTCCTTCGGGTACACACCGTTGCCTCTGGGTGGCCGATTTTATTAATTTTTATTTATTCTTATATATTTTTTTTTTTTGAGCTGTCTTTTCGTTGATTCGTCCTCGGACCGCTCGACGAGGTGGTCGGTGTTTCCGGTGCTGAGGACTCTCGGCTGCGACCGGACGTCTACTCCTCCAGCCCAGACGGGAAGGAGGGGTCCCTTGAGGTCCGGTTGTGCGACCGTGGAAGATTCTTGCTGTAAGGAGTCGGTCCCCACGGACCTCGGAGGGACCGAGTTCACTGTCGTCGGTTGCCGTCGAGGGCCGACACCTCGAGCCCTTCTCGGGGGTCGGACCGGGTGTTCGGCCCCTCACCCCGACCCCTCCGCCAGTCCCGTGCTACGGCCGCCGAGGCCCTGCCGCCCTGGTGCACGACGTTGTCGGGCACCTTAGTTCCCGAGGTCGGACAAGAGGGCTGTGGTGGCAAAGATCTTTTCGTGGTTGAGGGTTTTATGGGCAACCTAAAGTGGTCGATTTACGTTCCTGCTTAGGAGGAAAAAAACGATCTTCTCTTATTTAGGTACTGTAAGCCCAATGACTACGCACGGGGTCCATCGTCAGCGTTCAAGAAGTAGGTGGGCCTGGCCCGGTCGTCTCGTACCGTCAGGTGCCGACCACGTCCTCAAAGGTTGGGAACCCCCGATGGGACCCAACCGATCACACAGGGGGGTTTTAGGCACAGGAAGGACTTAGAAGTCTTACACTGGTGTCCTGAGGGACGACCGTGTCAGCTATCCTCGGGTGGACGGTTACGTCCCCTGTGCCCAAACTAGGGACCAGGCCCGTCTGGGGTGCACGGTGCCTCGTTGATTCGGACAGCCGGTGTCGGGTGGCTCGGCTCTCGGCGTCGAGGGCTTTGGACCCGCGGATCTCGGACACGAAGGCTGTGCTCTGCGGTGGCGCTACTCTTCGACGCTGACCTCTCGTCGGGGTGAGTGGGGTCGATCTCTCTCGGACGTCGCTTCTGGGTGACGCCGGTTTTTATTCACTTTTTTTCTTACACTGGAACAAACCCGACGACGTCCACGGTGACCAATTCTATTGTGGTCCCATCCCGACCAGGAGCCAGACGATACTGCCTAGAATGTCCTTCCCTTCGTTTCTACGTCTTATGTGCACACGACTACCTCTGACCTCGTTTCGTGATTGTTCGGGTCCCCGCGGTCGTCGTGGGCGTCGCCTCTGTCCGGACCCCGAGTGAGAGGGACCCGGCAGTGTCTCCTCGGGGCGGCTGTGGAACTGGAACCTGAACACCCGAGGTCTCGGCACTCTCCCATTTTAACACACCACACTTCGGCACCCAAACACCTCTGAACAATGGCGTCGGGACCCTTTGCCAAGGGCGCCGAAGTTCACCGTGTCTGAATTAAACGATGTCGGCACCTCCCATCTCCGGGATTCGCGCCCGAGCACCGGTCCGACGCGAGGCGGCTTCCGAGGACCCCTCCCGCACAGGAGGAAAAAAGACCAAACATCTCCGGCGAGGGTAAGGAACCGAGCACCGGGGAAGGAGGTAGGAGTCTCAGTCGTCTGGCCGTAGAAGGTTAGAGGACTGAGACTGGGAGGACGGAGGGAGAGTTCCTGAGGCACTAATGGGGTCCAATAGGTCAGGGCGCATTGGAGGGGTCGAGTCCAGGAGTCGAATTGGGACACCGACGTTAGGGAGACGGTGCTGCCATTATGCAAACGTCCAAGACCCTTAATCCTGCGCCTGTGGAACCCCCGGCAGTGAGTCGGTGACGTGGCTCCTCGTCACGTGTCTCCGGAGTGTCCGGGGAGGCTCGAGGGCGGTCGGACCGTGTGTGCGGAGAGGGACTGGTGAGCCCCCCACAGGATTTCGGAGGTGACTGACGACACTGACTCCTCGGGGGTCCGTGGCCGGCCTGGTCCCGGGGACCCTGGGGAAAAGTGGACCTTGAGGACCCTTCCTCTCCCAACGGTGCCTTTGTCGGTCGTCTCGTTTCGGTCCACCGATAAAAATCTTCGTCTTGAAAAAAGAAAGGGGGAGGTAGAAACTCCTTTTACCTAGTTGAAAGACCCACCCGTTCGGGACAGCCCCCCGTCCCGTCTGACCCGACCTTCCACGTCCTCCCCGTGGCCCCCCTACACCTCAGCCCGCGGGCCTCGACGGGGCAGAACGTGACAAAGAGTGAAGAGACCCGTTGGACCGTAACGGGAGTGGACCGGTGCTCGAGGAGGTTCAGATCGTGACCCACTTCTCCTGGCAGAGGGAAGTCGGTGACACCGACCTCTACTCACTCCCAACGGGACTTGGGTGGTCGAGCGAGGGGTCACGAACCGGCCCTGGACGGAGGTACTACCCTCCTTGTGGACTTTTACACTTCTCTTCCACCCCCGAAGAGCCTCCATTTCCGAGTTAGGAACCATCCGCCCGTGGTCCAGTGTCTGGTCCGTCCACGGGGCTCGTCCGTCCCGGTAGTCTCTTTGGAACAGGGCGAGGGGTTCCTCCGCCGGGTGTCGGCAAGCCCACCCGCCGCCTCCGTCCACCTCTGGTCGCCTGTCGTTCCCCGCGGTGACCGACCGCCCCCTGTCCTGGGCCCGACTCGTGCGTGGGGGCCGGCCGGGGGACGGTGAGGTGTCTTCTGTCCCGCCCTCGGGAACCCTCCTCCCGTGACGGGACGTCCACGCGGGACACCCTCCCACCGTACCACTGTGGT
Organism: Capra ibex; assembly: GCA_006410555.1. Taxonomy (NCBI): domain Eukaryota; kingdom Metazoa; phylum Chordata; class Mammalia; order Artiodactyla; family Bovidae; genus Capra; species Capra ibex. The sequence goes on from SJYO01018169.1 coordinate 914,904, forward strand.
ACCTCCTCCTCCCCCGACGGGGTCCCTCCCCATCGTCCACGCGACCCGGCGTTCACCCCGCTGGTCTCAGACCTCCTCCGCGTGGGGACTCCACGTCGGGGGCTCCGTCCGGTCCCCGGAGGCACGGCCTGTCACTCCGCCCCCCTGGTCCGGTCTGCACTGGCCACGGTGGCTCCCGGGGACCCTTGCCCCGACGGGGAGGTGGTCCTGTGACAGCCCGGAAGGACTGACCCCTTGGGTCTTCCTTTCGTCCCGACAGAAGGGTTCCGTCTCAGACACCCAGTGATCAGGACGTCCCCCGAGACGTCTTTTTCCTTGGTTACTAATTTTATTTTTTGGTGAAAGTATTTGTCCCACTTACTGCAGGGAAGGGGGCTTCGTCCATCCACTGGTTTTCGAGACTCTTCGAGCCGGAGCTCCTGGGACCTCCCGCACAGCCCTAGACCACCTTTGTAATCCATTGTTAGTCCTCATTTAGCGCTTCGGGGTCGTCCGTCCCCCTTCTGCGTTCGGTCTCACGTCCGTAACCCACCCGGATAGAGGGGAGGAGGGAGACCGCCATCCGTGCCCCACACGGTTCCCGCCGAAGGAGACGTCGCCCCACGTCCCCACCGGGGACTGGTCCTGTCGACAGCTTGTCCGACTCACCCGGTGGTCCCCACCCGTCGGGCCCGAAGCGAGGCGAAGGCGGCCTCCGTAGCCCCGTGTTTGGTGTGGGGCGGTTGTACTTAGACCTCCGGCATGGCCGCACTGAGACGAGAGGGGTGCCTTTTTGTTGGGGACCCCTTGGACACGACCGACCTCTCCGGTCTCCTTCCGACCCGTCTTTAGAGTTCTCTCGCTTCTTTGTGCGGGGGGAGGAGAAGGACCTCCCCGACCCCGGGTCCCAGTCTCGGTCCTCGGTACTGTTGCTCACTTTCTGCATGTGTCCCCCGCGGTCTCTGCGGGTGGCTGGGCCGCGGAGGGAGGAGCCGTCGCGGGCCCTCGGCCCCGGTGCGTCGCAGGAGCCCCACTGCCTGCCGAGACCGGCGTCCCGGGGGAGGCCCCTTCGCTTGGGACCACGTCTCTACGTCGTATCTTTCTCTGTGTGTCAAAGTTGACGCCGTAGACGACGCTGCGACCTCCGTCGGACCGCGGGTGTCGGGGACGGGCGACCGTCTCGCGGGGTGGGTCGGTCGCGAAGGTGGGATCGGTCCTCAGGTGCCCAGAGGACTTCCTTGTCCCCACGTGACGGCCCCCGACGACAAGGTACCGCGGGGTGGTGGTGGGGGCGGTCCGGAGGTCTGAGTGAGTAGACGGAACAGGACCAGACACCGAGCGGATCCCAGGGTTCGTCGTCTCCACCCGACGGGGAGTCGGTTGGACTCCATCTCCACACTCCCGTGCTGAGGTGCGGTGGGCCCACACCCGTCTCTGTGACGTCGGGTGGGGGACCGCACACTTGGGAACAATTCCCCGTGCCTACGAGGGGAGGGAGACTGGACGACTACAACCCTCGGTCGGGTGGACGCAGAGTCGTACGCCTGGGAGGGGCTCCGCGGACCGGGCGGGTCTGCTATCACTCTGAAGACTACCGCCCCCCTCGACGGCACAAGGGGGTCGGAGGTGGTGTCCGGGGGTTTGAGGTGGGGTGACTGGCGACCGAGGACCGAGTGTCTTTCGGGTCGTCCGGGTGGGAGGAACCCTTCCCGGAGTCATAAAAACCTTTTCACAGAGGTCCTCCAAAATGTGGCGTCGGTCCACTCTTGACACTCCGGAGGGGTCGACACAACGGAACTACGACAGACAGACAGGGGGCGTGGGGTCGAGCTCACAACGGGGGACGGTCGAGATGTCTGTCGGTCGTCCCGACTCCCCGAGGGTGTCTGGGGCCCGCAGACCGAGACCCCGAGGTATAAAGGCCCCGGGATACGACGGAAGACTCATTTGTGTCTTCTACTTCAAGATAGCAGAACCACCGAGTCCTCTAGTGTGTCTTAAAGGTGCGACCTTAGGTCGGAAACAGGTGCCTCGGGTTTCCGTCGACCCACAGCCCCAGAGCGGAGACGAGGCTCAGGAAAAGAGGTACCGCCGTAGTGGTCAATCGACGGTGGACCCAGGGTAGAGCGGCAGTCGACGCCGGGGGCACCTGACCCCGGCTCGACCCCTGCGGTCCTCCCGAAGAAAGACGGGGGTAGCCGGGTTGGGGCGAGGGCAAGGAGGGGCGGTCCGTTCCCGCGGGTGGGGAGGCGACGGACAACACCCTGGTCTCCGGGGTCTCGTTAGTCTCGCAGGACCCTACCTATTGTTCCTCGGGGTGGACACCCTATGGGGTCGTGGGTGTGGCCAGCGCTCAAGTTCCAGACGCCGTCGTGTCGACTCGACGAGTGCCCTCGGCGGCCGAATGCAAAGGGGCCGGACTGCTGCCGGTACCGATGAATAGCCTTTTTTAGCCTGCAGGTGCTCTGGTGTGCTCTCTTGAAGGGTGCGTCCCGACAGAGACCCGGAGTCCCTGTCTCTCACTGACGCCGTCCCCCGAGTAGTGGAGCCTCGGCTCCCCGGGGCCCGCCCGCCCGTCTCCGTCGGAGCACAGAGACTACCGTCGGGGCCTTCTCCTTTGGACCGCCGTACACGAGTCTCACTCCGGCTCTCTCGCGCCGTCCCCACCCGACACAAACCTCCGACAACCGAGGAGGGTTCCGGGAAAATAAGGAGAGGAGCAAGACCCAGGGGCAGGCACGTCGACCCTCGGACCGGTCCGGCACACAGGTGTCCGGAGACTTGCACGGAGGGTCTCCTGTACTTCGTGTCACCTGTCAGGAGCAGCACTGGGTGGTAGGACCCCTCTCGGGGCTGGGTGTTGACCGGTCCCTCCGACCCCTACCCCCAGTCGTGCCGGCCCCTTCCGTTAGGACGCGGACCTGCTGTGGCTCCGAAGGGTCACGGGTCAGGGAGGAGGCGACAGACAGAGGACACAGTGGCCCCTGTGACGGCCCGGCCGCCCCGGAGTCGAGTCCACAACCAGACCGGTGGTCATCCGACACACTGAGACTCGTCCAGAGATGGAAGAGACCCGGGGGCTCACACGAGGACTTTCCTCCCCAGATGGCCCGTCTGGGTGTGACGAGGCCCCCTTTCCAAGTGGCGATACCAATTCTGTCTTCAATTGCGTCTGCACGGGAGCTAGGACCCCCGCGGACGCCCCCCCTCCTTTTCCGGGACCCTGGTTCGTTCGTCGGGGTGGCGTGGGACCAAACGACTTCTTCGGGACCCCCGGTCCGGCCCCCGGTCCGGGGTGCCTCCGGCCCGGTGGCCCTCTACCCCGTCTCGCGCTCTCATTGGCGTAGGGCCGTCCCGTCCGTCTCGGGTCTAGATGGTGGGCCCTCAGCCCTGACCCCGACTCTGGGCCTCGGCCCCTTCCTCTGCCCCGGTCCCCTCCCGGACGCGCCCCTCTTCGAGTCCCCTTGGCCGGGGGTCGGGACGGGAGTCGTGCCAAGGGAGGGGTAGTGGAGGGGTGGACGACCTGATCCCCCGGCCCGTCGGTGGGGTGTCGAGTCTCCCGGCATCGTCGTCCTAGGGACGTCTGTGGCGGTGCCCATCCCCCGAAGGTTCCGAACCGGCACTGCCGATTTCTCCTTTTAGTTAGACTTTTGTCTGGGGTCTTTTCAGGTGTAAGCTCTCCCTTCGAACCGGAAAACTCCTCGAACCGGTTTCTACTTGCTCCGCCTGAAGCGACCGGGAACCGAGGGCTCTTGCGCCCTAGTTCCGAACACTGGGACCTGCAGACTACCGGGGACCGAGGCGGGAGGACGAGCGGGTCGGAGCCAACCTTTTGACAAGGATGTCCCGGTCCCTCGCAATAAGAGTCCAAGAACCGACAATGCAAAGAGTGACATTCAGTTCTCCAACCAAAAGACGAAAGGTCTTCTTTGCCTTTAACCTTTGAGGTTGAACACTACCATAAACACTTCTGTGATTTCACTGCCAGGGATTTTTGACGTCCCCCACTGGTCCTCGACCACGCCCCCGCCCACACCCCCCCACCTTATGCCGGTGCCCCTTGGCACCCCTCCCCGTGTACCACCTTTATTGTCGGAGGCAACTTCGGGCCCCTCCCCTCTCGGTCGTCTCTGCCCCCTTCTCCCCCGCCCTCGACCGTCCCTTCTTGGGACAGAGTACCTCCTCCCGGTGGACGGGCGGACCCCGACATGGAACGGCACCCGAGGGATGGGGGCAGGACCCTTGGGGAGGAGTCGTCGACGAGGGGCTCGGGGGCCCCTCCGAGGAGTCGGACTCGACTCCAGGAGACTCGGACAGACCCTCGAAGGGGGGTTGACGTCTCGGGTCCCCCAAGAGTGACTCCGCCGCCCCGACTCCCTCTTTGGACCCGCGTGCCTTTCTTTCTACATGTGTCGCGAACACCCGCAGCCTTCTGTCAGGACGCGTCGGACTGTGGGTGTCGATCCGTCCGAACTTAATGTTGGGGCTCCAGACGTCTCTGGGTTGTAGAAACCCGGTTCAAAGGTGGACTCTGTTCAGAGGTTAACCGAGGTGTCACCGACCCCACCCCGAGGGGAATTTATCCAGTTGAAAGACGCCAGGACCAGGGTCCGGGTGGACCCGTCCTTCCCCTCCCTGACTCCCTTGTCCACCACCCCCCGGAGACCCCCCGACACGCCTCCCTAAAAAGTTCCGGTGAATCCTGGCCTCCTGGAGCCCCGGTACCCGACCGACACACGATGTTTTCCGGGGAAAGGACCTCGACCACTCCGACCCCGTCTCTGGGTCCGTTGCTGTCTCCCAGGGACGGATGACTGTCGTGTATCAGTCGGACGTCAAGCGCGTCGGAGGGCCGGACCCAGAGTGGTGTGGGGCCGCGACACCCGAGGTGAAGACCGCGGGAGGTCACCGTCCCCGCGACGTCTCCAGGACGGGGGCAGTGGGTCACCCGTCGAACTGAGGCCCTAGACCTACGACCCAGGACTTTCGCCTGCACGGACCCGCTGCCCGTGTACTCGGTCTTCTGTTCCTTCCTTACCGAAGGAATGTCTCGTCCCTCTTTCCTGGGACCGTGAAATGTCAAGTATTTTTACAGGAAGTTTTCATTTCCACCTTCTCTCTATACAAGCCTATTTGTTTTGGACTCTCTTAAACACCAAGCAACTGGATGTCATTTGAACTTTCATTCAAACAGTTCGACTCTCCTTCACTATGGTTTACCGTTGAGTCTAGGTGTGTCTCGATCTTTACTGCCGTCCGTCCTGGGACGTCCCAGAGAACCACGTTTGCGGGGAGACTCAGACCAAACATCCTTCTTCCGAAATCAGGGGGACCCAAGGTTTGAGCAGTCCCTCCTCCCCCCTACGTCTTGCTTCCCTTTCGCCACTTCCCTCCTTCCGCTACTGTACTGAGGCGTATTTGGTTTCAGGGTCAAGGAGGTGCTCCGTAAGTGTGCTGTCAGTCTACGCAGAACCCGAGAGACGTCCTACCACTGGGAGTGCGTCCACCTCCTACGACTGATGCGACTCGTGCGACTCGCGTCCGTGTGTCTGGGGCCTGACCAGCCTTGGTCTTCCGACTGCTAAGGCCAAGGCCTTTGCAGGGGCAATGGTGGGTGGTCAGTCTCCTTCCGGTACGTGGGATATCTGGAGTGGGGTTTACAGTGGAAATTTGAGTTTGACAGGGACTTTCGGAAGTCTCAAACCCAGGAAACTCGTCCTCGGAAGAGAAACGAACCGCGGGACGTTTATTCGCGACTTGAAGGGAAACGGTGTCTGACCACAGTCGTCTAGCCGAAACGACTCTCCCGACTCTCCTGGGTTCAGGCCAAGCCATTGTCTTTTCTATTTACACACTCACTTGTATTCTCTCCGACCAAAAGGAGGGAAAATTTACAACAAATTTCCGTTGAGTATGTCGTTCAAATTTTTCACACAACACAAAAGTTTTCATTTCGTCCTGCGTCGTCTTTCTCCCCCTCCCTGGCACCTTCGTATGACAACAATTCCCAGACTGAATATCGACTTTACCACATACTAAACTTCCTTCTGACATTATTCAGTTTCTACGGATTACATTTGGGATGTCGTTGGTGACTTTTCTCTCCATACGTCAATGCTCGGTTATATCCCTTTTTTACTTATGACTTTTGTAGTGTCTACCGTCCTTTTCTCTTTTTTCTTGTTTTGTCTACTCTGGTTTGTTTGTCGTCTTATCAGCTCTATTTGGGTTTGTGTAGTTCGTAGCGACAGCAAATCAACAATTCAGCACAGACTGAAAACGTTGAGGTACCTAACATCGGACAGTCTAAGGAGACCGGTACCCTAGGAGGTCCGTTCTTACGACCTCACCCAACGGTAAAGGAGGAGGAACCCTAGAAGGTCTGGGTCCCTACCTTGGGCTTAGAGGACGTAACGTCCGTCTAAGGAATGGTGACGCGGTGGACCCGAAGAGTATAGTTATTAATGTAATTTAATTTTGCAAGAGTTGTAAGATTTTCAGTCTCGGAAATAGTCTAACCTAATTTTTCGTTCTGGGTAATATCCGATAGAAGTTATTTTTGGGGAAATTTATAATCTCGTATCTATTGGTCGGTGTACGAAAGATGTTCTTTGTGTGAAATTTATATTTCTGTAACTACCCAAAGTTAAAATTCATTTTATGATCCTTTCCTTTGTGGTCCGTATGCCGTTAATGTTCTTTCGACTTACTGGAATTATTGTAGAGTTTTCTCCGAAATCCTGTCTCTATTTCTCCCTTCAAGGTATTACTGTTTTCTTCAGTTAAGTAATTCTTCTGTTTGAGGACCAACCCGTACGTGAAGGATTCTCTCAGACTTTCATCTACTTCGTTTTGGTCTTCACTTTAGATGTCAATGTCAATCTCTAAAGTTATGGTGAGAGAATCGTTGACGTCCTTCCAAATCTGTCTTCTCTCTAAGTCTTCTACCCTTAGAAGTTCATAGGAGATAGGTAGTTGAACTCAATTCGCTGCAAATATCGTGCGGTGGGGACGTTACCATCTTATGGGTAAAAAAGGGTTGTTATACACTTCATAAGTGGTTCTGTCTCGTCACGATCCGACATATAGTCTAGAGTTTAAATTTCACTATTCTGCGTACAAGACACCGATGATGTCTTAATTTAATCTTTCGTTATTGTTTTTATTTGGACCTTTTATGGGATTATATACTTTTAATTTAGTGTGTGAAGATTTACTGATTACCCAGTTTATTTTTGGTGTTCCTTTTAAGCTATTATAAACATTAACTTACTATTTCTTTCATGTTATATAGTTTTACAGGCCATCAATCTTACGCCTTTTCTTCAGGTTTTACCGCCACCGATTTCCTGTTCCTTCTCTTTTCGGGCCCTTCTCTCTTCTTTCCTTCCAGGCTCCTGGCCTCACTCCTGGAGTCCATTTTGTTCGTTGTGACGACCGACCGGGTCAAGTGTGTCCTGTCCGGGCCCCCCTTCCGTTATTTTTCTCCTCCGTTTCCCGAGCGAGAGCGAGGCACGCGACCCCGCGAGAAGGGGAGCGCAGAAACCTAGCTGTGCGGGAGTGCGGAGCTTCTACCCAAAAGGACGATAGAAGATTTATTTTATCTCGACACTGTGACTAAACAGATTCTCGACATTGTGCCAGGTAAGCTCTGGACTCTCGATATTGTGCCAGACAGGTTCTGGGTTCTCGACATTGTGCGGCTCCCCCGAAATTACGGGCAGTGAGGTTCAGAAACAACACTGCTCTGTCTCTTGGCTCCTCGTCTGCGAGCGGACTCTTTTTAAATGCCCTACGTCGGTCCCGTCGCGAGCCTACTACCACGCGCCGCACTGATCGAAGAATGTTTTCTCTTCCCTCCAAATTCTACTCGCTAGATTCGACGGTGTCATTCTTTTGAGGGGACCGCCAGGCCGCCGATTCTGAGGGTTACGTCGCCCGGGTCCCAAGTCGGGGACGAGTCTCTTGAGCTGGGGTGTGCGGTGCCGATTCTCAACCGTGCGGTGTCGCTCTTACTAGGGCGTACGGCGTTGTTCCCAGTCTCCAGGGGTCACAACGTTAATTCTGGACCGGGTCGGCTTATTTATTTACAAAAAATTTTTATTTTATACTATGTTTACTCGAATGAGTGTTTTGTCTTTGTCTGAGTGCCTGTATCTTTTATTTGGGTGTTAATGATTTTCCCCTTCCCCCACCCCTCCTACGTAATCCTCAAACTCCAACCGTCTATGCGTGGTCATATGTGCTTGTTGCTCCAGGATGACACATCGTGTGTCTTGACATAAGTTAGAGAACATTATTAGGTATTACCTTTTCTTATAAATCCACACACATACACACATTGACTTAGGGACACGACATGTCCTCTTTCATTGTATTATGACATAATTATTTAGTTTACATGAAGTAAGAAAAAAATTTCCTCGAGTCGACTGTCTAAGCTGGTTTGTAAATTCCTTTTTTGTTATGTCCAAGATGTGTTTGAGACATTCTTTTAATCTCCTCCCTTGTGTAGAGTGGAGTGAAATACTACGGTCACAATGAACTATTGTCTTCCTGTTCCTGTTACAGGTCTGTTCCTGTAGTGTGTGTGTGTGTGTTTCTTGTTTGTTGTTTTTGTCGATGTCGGGGTATTATAGGAAGTGCGTGTCTTTGTTTTTAGGAGTCTATGTGTTTATATTAGGTCGTTATGTATTCTTCCCATTATGTAGAACTAATTCATTTCAAACAGGGTCTTTTCGTTCCACTCAAGTCATAAATTTATAGTTAGTTGCTTTCTGTTGGGTTAATTGTTACCTTAAACTTATCTGTAAGGAGGTTTCTCCTATATGTCTACCAGTTATTTGTGTACTTTTTTATCCTGCGTCGACGAGACCTTCTGTCAAGCCGTCATTATTGGGTCGTTAGGGTAGGACCCATAGGTGGGTTCTTTTTACTTTTGAAATGCTTACGAGTGTCGTGTCGTCTAAGGATCACCGGGTTTACAGGCAGTTGACTGCTTACCTATTTTCACCATATAGGTACGTCACCTTATGAATAAACTGTTGAAAATTCCTTATTTTACAGTTGGGATTTCCTTTAGTTGGGACTTATAAGTTACCTTCCTACCGACGAGTTCGACTTTGAAGTTATGATACCGGTGGACTACACTTCTCGGCTAAGTAACCTTTTCTAGGACTACGATCCTTTCTAACTCCCGTTTTCCCTTCTCCCACCGTCTCTTCCTCTGCCCGTCTGTCGTAGTGGCTGAGTTACCTGTACTCAAAATTCGTTTGAGACCCACTATCACTTCCTGTCTCCTCAGACCACACGACGTCACGTACCCCAGTGTTTCTCAACCTGTGCTGACTTGTCTGCTGTGGTGGGAATACCGTCTTTCACTCCTCCTTGATTTTTCGGAGAACTACTTTCACTTTATCCTTTCACTTTTTCAACCGAATTTCGAGTTGTAAGTCTTTGTTTCTAGTGCCGTAGGCCAGGGTAGTGAAGTACCCTTTATCTACCCCTTTGTCACCTTTGTCACAGTCTGAAATAAAACCCCCCGAGGTTTTAGTGACGTCTACCACTGACGTCGGTACTTTAATTTTCTGCGAATGAGGAACCTT
>SJYO01018169.1:924497-1138287 GCA_006410555.1 Capra ibex
TGATTCCAGGCAGATCAGTTCCGATACCAAAAAGGACACCAGTACATACCTACACTCTCAACCTGACACTTCTTCCGACTCGCGGCTTCTTAACTACGAAAACTTGACACCACAACCTCTTCTGAGAACTCTCAGGGGACCTGACGTTCCTCTAGGTTGGTCAGGTAAGACTTTCTCTAGTCGGGACCCTAAAGAAACCTTCCTTACTACGACTTCGACTTTGAGGTCATGAAACCGGTGGAGTACGCTTCTCAACTGAGTGACCTTTTCTGAGACTACGACCCTCCCTAACCCCCGTCCTCCTCTTCCCCTGCTCTCCTACTCCACCGACCTACCGTAGTGCCTGAGCTACCTGCACTCAAACTCACTTGAGGCCCTCAACCGCTACCTGTCCCTCCGGACCACACGATGCTAAGTACCCCAGCGTTTCTCAGCCTGTGCTGACTCGATGACTTGACTTGACTTGTGTGTGTGTGTGTGTGTGTGTGTGTGTGTGTGTGTGTGTGTGATTGTAGACTCTTGAAAATCTTTACGTTTAGAAGTCCGGGATAGGGCATGGAAGGTTTGGTCTTCTTAGACCCCCACCACCCTTCCCGGTTTTATATTCTTCGGTTATATTGAGTAGTAAAAATGTCTGACGTTCTTTTCATAAGCTGGTTTAAGTTGTAGGTAAGTAATATTTTAGAGAGTCGTTTGATCCTGACGTTCCCTTTAAAGACGTTGTAATATTCTCTACCCGTCCCTGAAGGGGCCACCAGGTCACCGATTCTGAGACGTGAGGGTTACGTTCCACGGGTACAAGCTGGGGACCAGTCCCTTAACCTAGCGTGTGCGGGGTTGATTTTCCATTTCTTTCTATGGCGTGCGGTTCTGACTTGTAGGACACACGACGTTGATTCTGGGTCTCGTCGGTTCATTCATTTCTTTCTGTGTTTATAATTTATTAGAAAATTTTCTAGACGTTGTTTGAATATGAATTACACGTAGTTTTACAAACATACAGACACCCGAACACGCAAAAATAAAGGAGTTCAAAACGACACAAAAGGGTAATGGGATATCCGTACTCAGTCCGGACTAAGAATGGGAAATGTACTAGCGTAAAGGGCCCCTTGGGATTGCGACCGCGGGTGCGACCTTCCCTCCGTGCAGAGTGGAAGTTCTGACGAACACGGTGTCGGCTCCCGGCGTCACTCACGAAGCCAAGGTGTTCCGACAAGGCCCCTGGCAAAGTTGACCTGTCGAACCACGGTGACTCCGTACCACTACTCGAGGTCTACAATCCTCGACCCGAGCTGACCAGTGAGGTTATACCGGGTCCTACAGTGGAGAGGTCAAAGTCGAAAGAATATACATTTTACCCTTCTTGAGTTGTCGTGTGTGGGACTCTATTCGACCCCCTAAACTTGATGAAATAATATTTCATGAATTCCGTCCCACTATGACCGTGTACTTCCCCCTTTTTTTTTTCCGACTGCCCACTTTACAAGTACCGTCAAGTTCCGATAATAAGCATTGACGGTTTTTTCCTCTTTTTGAGACAATGTTGTCGTTCACATCTCCTACTACTTCCCTCAAGTGGATGACGGTTACCTCCCATGTTTATTAGGGCCCGACCGGTTTTTCAAACAAACACAAAAAGTATTCTACTATGCCTTTTTGGGTTTACTTAAAACCCCGGTTGGGTTATATTGGTGAAACCCTTTACTGCACCGCAATAAAAGGTTTCGAGTAGTAAGTGTATAATGTGTTGGTCTTTACCGGGAGCATCCATATGAGAACTGGTTGAAGACACGTGTGCACGGACCTCTACACATGTTATTGCAACAGTCGTCGTTACAAGTAAAACGATTCGTAGTCTTTGTATAGGGTACAGGTAGTTGTCTTCATCACATTTACTTGACACTACCTCAGTCGTAAAGGGGAGGACCCATAAATAGGTTCTCTTTACTTTCGTTTGCAGTCGTTTTTCCGAGCGTGCCCTTACAGGCATCGTCGAAACAGACACTGTCGGGGGTATGACTTCTCTCCAGCTCACCGGTAGTTGCCCTCTGGCCTAGTTGACGCGATGTAAACATGTCACTTTATTCATGATTCGTTACTCGTTTGCTTGAATGCTAGTACGCTGTCGTACCCACTTGGAGTTTTTGTAATTCGACTCCTGAACGGTCCGCCAGGTCACCGATTCTGGCTCAAGGGTTTGTCCCCCGTGTGCAAGTCAAGGGTCAACCCCTTGATTCTAGGGCATAGGACGTACGGTGTACCGTACCGGTTCTCTTTCTTATCTATTTATGTAAAATTGAAAAAAAATTTTCTTACTCTACGGCAAGGATCGAGAGTCGTCCAACACACATACACACACCCACGAGTCAACACAGGTTAAGATACGCTGGGGTACTTGACATCGGGCGGTCCGAGGAGACAGGTACCCTAAGAGGTCCGTCCTTATGACCTCACCTATCGGTAAAGGAGGAGGTCCCTTGGAGAGGTTGGGTCCCTAGCTTGGACGCAGAGAATATAGAGGACGTGACCGTCCACCTAAGAAATGGTGATCGCGGTGGACTCTTCGGGGTCGTCCAAAGTTTTACGATAACTTACGACTGCACCCACACACCGTTCTAATCGAGACCCAAACTTATAAATGGTTCCGACAACAACAAGTCATTAACTCAGCACAGGCTGAGAAACGGTGGGGTACCTGACATCGTACGGTCCGGAGGGACAGGAAGGGATAGAGGGTCTCAAACAAGTTGAGTACAGGAAACTCAGTCACTACGGAAGGTTGGTAGAGTAGGAGACGACGGGAGAGGAGGAAAACGGAAGTTAGAAAGGGTCGTAGTCATAGAAGAGGTTAGTCACCCGAGAGACGTAGTCCACCGGTTGTATAACCTTGAAGTCGAAGTCGATGTCAGGAAGGTTACTTATAAGTCCCAACTAAAGGAAATCCTAACTGACTGAAGTAGAGGAACGTCAGGTTCCCTGAGAGTTCACAGAAAAGGTCGTGGTGTCACGTTTTCGTCGTTAAGAAACCACGAGTCGGAGGCAATACCAGGTTGAGAGTGTCGGTGTGTACTGAAGACCCTTTTGGTATCGAAACTGATGCACCTGGTAACATCCGTTTCACTACAGAGACGAAAAATTGTGTGATAGATCCGAACAGTATCGAAAGGAAGGTACCTCGTCCGCAAAATTGAAGTACCGACGTCAATGGTAGACGTCACTAAAACCTCGGGTTCTTTTATTTTAGACCTGACAAAGGTGAAATAGGGGAAGACAAACGGTACTTTACTACCTGGTCTACGGTACTAGAATCAAAAAACTTACAACTTGAACCAAAAAATTTACAAATTCGGTCGAAAAAGGGAGAGGAGAAAGTGGAAGTAGTTCTCCGAGAAATCGAGGAGAAGGGGAAGACGGTAATCTCACTACAGTACACATATAAACTCCAACAACTAAAAAGAGGGACGTTAGAACTAAGGTCGAACACTAAGTAGATCCGGTCGTAAAGCGTACTATATGAAATATATCTTCAATTTATTCGTCCCACTTTTATATGCCGGAACTGCATAAGGAAAGGGTTAAAGCTTGGTCAAGTAACAAGGTCTGAGGTACAGACCAAGATTAACAACGAAGAACTGGACGTATGTCCAAAGAGTCCTCTATCCATTCCATCAGATCATAAAGGTAGAGATTCTTAAAAGGTATCAAAAGACACTAGGTGTGTTTCCGAAAACACATCAGTTGCTTCGTCTACAAAAAGACCTTAAGAGAACGAAAGAGATACTAGGTTACTCACAACTGTTAAACTAGAGACCAAGGAGACGGAAAAGATTTCGGTCGAACTTGTAGACCTTCACGAACCAAGTACATGACGACTTCGGATCGAACTTCTAAAACTCGTGATGGAACGATCCTACACTTTACTCGTGTTGACATGTCATCAAACTTGTAAGAGACCGTAACGATTAAGAGACTCTGATCTTACTTTTGACTAGAAAAGGTCAGGACACCGGTGACGACTTAAAAGGTTTAAACGACTGTATAACTCACGTCGTGGAATTGTCGTTGTAGGAAAGTCAAGTCAAGTCAAGTCAGCGAGTCAGCACAGGTTGAGAAACACTGGGGAACTTAGCGTCGTGTGGTCCGGAGGGACAGGTAGTGGTTGAGGACCTCAAGTGAGTTTGAGTGCAGGTAGCTCAACCACTACGGTAAGTTGGTAGAGTAGGAGACAGCAGGGGAAAAGGAGGACGGGAGTTAAGGAGGGTCGTTGACCTCAAAATCGAAATCGTAGTAAGGAAGGTTTCTTTAGGGTCCCGACTAGAGGAAATCTTACCTGACCAACCTAGAGGGACGTCCGGTTCCCTGAGAGTTCTCAGAAGAGGTTGTGGTGTCAAGTTTTCGTAGTTAAGAAACCACGAGTCGAAAGAAGTGTTATGTTGAGAGTGTGGGTATGTACTGGTGACCTCTTTGGTATCGGAACTGATCTACCTGGAAACAACCGTTTCATTATAGAGACGAAAAGTTATACGATAGATCCAACCAGTATTGAAAGGAAGGTTCCTCATTCGTAGAAAATTAAAGTACCGACGTCAGTGGTGGACGTCACTAAAACCTCGGGGGTTTTTATTTTCAGTCGGTGACAAAGGTGACAAAGGGGTAGATAAACGGTACTTCACTACCCTGGTCTACGGTACTAGAAGGAAATCCTAAACTTTATCGAGTCGACCCTAAGGTAGTGGAGGTGATCGAAACAAGTATCGTTACGACAACACTTTCACTTTCAGCGAGTCAGCACAGGCTGAGAAACACTGGGGTACCTGATATGTCAAGTACCTTAGAGGTCCGGTCTTGTGACCTCACCCATCGGAAAGGGAAGAGGTCCCCTAGAAGGGTTGGGTTCCTAGTTTGGGTTCAGAGGGTGTAATGTCCACCTAAGAAATGGTCGACTCGGTGTTCCGTTCGGGTTCTTATGACCTCACCCATCGGAAAGGGAAGAGGTCTCCTAGAAGGACTGGGTCCTTAACTTGGTCCCAGAGGACGTAACGTCTGTCTAAGAAATGATTGACTCGATAGTCCTTTCGGGTATAGTCCTTCATTACGACAATAACCCCCAATAAAGACACGTTACCTTAATGTCCATGAAAATTAAAAGAAAATTTACGAAATGATTTAAAAGATGTTACTTGACTTAATAGAAACGTTAGACCTTTTTTTACAGTTTTTAATAAAATTGGTGGTTTACCGTTAGTAGGGTGAGGTGAGACTGTCAGTTCCTAAGACTCCGATGTACCAAAAGGAAACACACCTATTGACTTGTGAAGAGTCGGCTCACACTCTTGAGAGTGTGACTGTGGAAGGACTAAGTTAGAAACTTTTTATATCTTTTGGGGGGTGTTCATATTCCGACGTAAAGGGTACTCTCATTCTCGATTTCGTTCGGTCTCCGGTAAATTCTTTCGAGGTTTGAGATACGTCAAGTACCCCTCTTTGAGGACCTCACTACGAGGCCGACGACGTAAGTCGGATCCAGGGTAGGGGACTCCTTACGGTGAAGGGTCTACTGTGTGTCCCAGTAGCGGGAGGAAGATACCTCCGGGTCTCAGGGGACGTCTCAATTGTGGACGGCTCCCTGGTGGCGACAAATCTTCCCTCGGACCCCTGACTCTAGACCCCCTCTCTGGCCGGAGGGACTACTAGGTGTCAATAGTCAATAGGCGTCGGTGACCCTAGTGGTTGAAGAGTGATACATTCATCGTCGAGGAGGATCGGGGTCCGACCGTTCCTCTTCCGAGTCCTCCCCTCCCCTCCCTCTTCACCCACTCCGTTTTCACTTTCGAGGTCGACCTCTTTGTCGTACTGTACAATTTTATAGGGCCTACCACTCGCCGGTTTCGTCCGCTGCTGCTCGGTTCCCGGTCGAGAGGTGGTCTTTCTCGACGGCCCCCAGTCCCACTCCACTTTCACCCGTGTCTTTACCGGTGTCTCCTTTCCTGTTGATAGAGGTCCCGACTCCTCTACCCCTGCCCCCACCATCCCTCGACGCACCGATCGCAACGAGTCCTCGTCCCCGACGTCCGCCGGTGTTCGCCGGGGTGCAGTCTTCAGGTGGGCACGGACCTAGACACAGACTTCTCTGGGAACCCTTTAGTCCACCGAATCCGGGTCAGTTCGTTCGGTGAAGGTTTGAGACAGGTGAAGGTCGGTGCACTGGGGTGTCGTACGCCGTCCCACCGGCAGTGTCCACACACTGGACACGTCAGTGGGGTTCCGGGGGTTGGCCTTCCGAGGGAGGGAGACAAATTACGAATCGACAGAGACAGAACTTGGGATTATGAAAAACTTGTTCCCCGAGGTATCCAATGTGTCGTCTCGGACGATCTCCTGCTGATCCAGGTCCCCGGTGAGGAGACTTAGGGTGGGCGACTTCTTTCAGCTCATCACAGCCCCAGAGGTCTTCCAGGACAGACCAAACAGGTTGTATTTGGTTGTTCTAAAAACTGCGAAGGGAAACCCACAGATGTGTTCCCGTCCTCTTCTAAACCGACTCCTCGGTGTACCCCATTTGTGTTTATTGTTGGTTTGAACCCCCCCCCCCCACTTTAAGAAGAGGGAAACAAAGCAGTCAACGTTCAATTTTCGGACTGTCGTGTTAAAATGCGGACCAGATTTGTGTGAGCGTCTTTTGTTGGTTGCGTCCTCCTCCTCTTCGTCTGGAAGTGTGTGTCGGGGCTCGCGCAGTGCCCGGTCTTGGGAGACCGGTTCCCGCCACCCCACGGTCTGCCGTCGTCAGTGTGGGGAACTGAGTCGCCGACGCGAGAACCCTCACACAGGGTCCTGCTTTGTCGGCTCTTTTTAAAGAGTACGACGTTTCGGCGAGTCCGCCGTCAGGCCGAGACCTCTGCTAGCCCCTTCTTCCCGTTGCAGATTGTCTTCTTTTTCCGTGAGGCGTCCGTAAGTCGCCCGCGTGTGATCCGGACGCCATTATGGTCTGCAACGAATACTGCGTGTCGGTACACTGCTACCACTGCAAAAACACAGAGTCACTACATTTGTCCTGCAAGTGTCTCTTCCTTTTTGTCGCCGCACTCCCCACTCCTTCTTCACCTCTTTGGTGCTAGAGCTTGTAGGCTATAACGACGGAAGTACCATGTAATGGGAATCACTCCCTCACTTTCAGCGAGTCAGGACAGGCTGAGAAACACTGGGGCACCTGATATTTTAGGTATCTTAAGAGGTCCGGTCTTATGACCTCACCCATCGGCAAGGGAAGAGGTCCCCTAGAAGGGTTGGGTCCCTAGCTTGGGTCCAGAGGGCGTAACGTCCGTCTAACAAATGGTCGACTCGGTGGTCCCTTCGAGTTTATTGGCAATTTTTACGACTTGCATGTCCCACGTCTCCTGACCGGGTCTACTTAGAGTCTCAGACTGGCACTTGTCTCGCACACACACACATACACGCACGCACACACACACACACACACACACACACACACACACACAACCCCTGTCCCGACCCCGCCCCTACAGTAGTCAGTCCATCTCGCCAACGGTTTACCAATTACTCGACCATTCTCAGTTCGGGGGCCCCGGGGTAGGGCATGTTTGACGTTGTCGTGACGAAGATTACATTTTTGTAGGGTCCGCCTCCGTACATGGGCCCCCGAACCGGCTGACAGTAAAGATCGGAGAGGTCTTTTTGTACACAGAAAACTGGTCGAGGGTATTCCTGGTGTTCCTGAGCCCCGTACGGTCCGGCCGTGCGCCTCTCGACGGCCCCCACCCCCGTCCAGGTAGAGGTCGGAGCGGTGGGACGGGTCGGACTCGTCGATGATAAGGACTTCTACACGCAGTCCGCATTGTCGTGGGTGCAGTCTCCCTTTACCCTGTATTTTCCTTTAAATAGAAGCGGGCGGGCTCCGGGCATTGAAGTAGAAATAAGTATAACGAGTAGATAAACTAGTCTACGACGACGGTCGACCAGACTCGAGTGACCACAAAATGTCCTTCTGACCCACAGCCCCACAGCCCCCCTGACTGAGGATAGGAGTCCCCACCCACGATCCTCGACATCCTACGGGACCTACTCCAGTCCCTTCTACTTGGGTCTCGACTGGAGAGTCGGAGCCCATCTTCCCCGGACCCCGAGTTCGGACTGGCGTACGTCGGTCAGAGTCCGACGGGGAGAGAGGTGTCACCGAACCTCCGGGGAGCGGTAGGTCGAAGGGCCCTGGTGAGGTTCGGACCGAGGGTGAAGCTGGAGGAGGTCAGGAGTACGCCCCAGTGGACCGAACCGTGAACCCCTCAGGTAGGTGAGAGAGAAACGGACCTCCACTGTCTCCCGTGACACAGTAGGAGACCTGGTCGGTCTGCAACGAGGACCAGGTGTAAATATACTTGTCTCGACGACGCGTGCCAACTCGTCCAACGCGTGACGTGTCGACGTCCTCCGCGGTAAGCGGTCTGTGACCCTTGAACAAAGATAATATTGTGCGTAGGTCGTTTAATCTTTTTTCTAATAACGAGACTGTTTGGTCTTATACTGTTCTTCAGTCTTATACTGTTGTCAGAGTCCTGTACACCCTCGTTCCTTAGAACTCCTTCCCCACGGAGAAGGATCTCTACCCGTGGTTCACCCAGTAACGTCGGGACATGCAGGTCGGCACTTGCGTTTTACTTGGTCGAGGGGTCTTTCTCGCGCAGTGAGGGTAAAGACACTCCAGTGGCTACTCTTGTCTTGGCACCGACCCCGTCGGGTCCTGGACAGTACCAGAACAGTGGAGTGCGACGGTCAGGGGAGGAGAGACAGTCCGACGATGGGTTCCCCTACCGGGTTCACGGACTGCCCAAGGTCAAGAGACGACGGGGACTCCGTCTCTGGCACTGGGAGAAGGGAGGTCTCGGGAGTCCTGGACCGTGTGGAAAGGGGTGGGAGGGAGAGGAGGGGAGGGGAACGGGAATCGTGGGACGGTCGGACGGGGGGTTGTGTCACGGTGGACGTCCGACAAGGGCGTGGACCCTGTTCGGACGTGCATCTGGTGGGGAACCGATGGACGGGTGTCTCCCGGGAGGTACGGCCACGGGACGGGTGGAGAGACGGGGAACCGCGGGTTCCTGGTGACACGGGAGTCCGACACACTTGTGCGAGTCTGGAGGAGAGGTGTCGTAGGCCCATGGAGGACACGGGGCTCAAACCGGTCGGTCTCGACAAGGGGCAGTGGACAGGGAAGGGTCGTCCCTGGGCCCACACGTCCGCCTCTTCTTGCGACCGACCCGGCCGTGCGGGTCGGGGAACCCCAAGTCGAGGTCAGTGGACCGACACCTGTGACGCCCCGGGTGTGTCGGCGACCCGGTGCAAGAGTGTGTCACACGTTTTGACTGGTCTAAAAGACGATTTGCCTTCTCTGCCCGAGAAGACAAAAGAGGATGGTAAGTGACGAGAAGCGAGACTGAGTCTTTGTACGTGTGTAAAACTCTGAAGAGGACCGCAAGTCGGAGAAAGTTCTTCCTTAAGGGGGTTCAGTGGTGCAAGATATTAACCGTCCAAGACGGGGTCTTTAGCCTGGGGACCGGGGAGAGTGACTCCGAGACGAGTCCGGTCCGAGGGGCCCTCAGGTCACCTAAGAGCCAGACATCAAGGACCGTGACTCGGGGCAGGGGAGAACGAAGAGACTGTGTAGTGGGTCAGAAACGGTTCGAGTCAAGTTGAGAGACGTTTTTCCCGGCTCGAGTCAAGTTGGGTGGCGTTTTTCGCGCCGGTTAGTCTTCCACCTCCGACCGACCACCCGTGGGTCCCCCGGGAACCTCCGTGGTCTACTCTTTCACCGGGGGAGTCGTCACGGTACACGTCCCGGTGGGTTCCGGCGGACCGGGACTCGGGACCTTTCAGACGGAACGGTCCCACTCCTCAGAGACGTAAGACGTGACAGTGCCGAAACGCAAGACTGGTCTTTTCTCCGTCTTTAGGATGTCTGCGGACACGCGTGTGTGTCTCCGTTTCCTCACGGAGAAAGTCGGCGGATCCCGACTTAAGCCTCCAATGGTTACTGGGACTTTCCCGTAAAGGCGTAAACTTCGTGGACAGAGTCAAACTTCGTGTCTCTTTCTGTGTTTATTTGTCTGTCTGTCTGACTAATCATCCATATCTGTACCTAATAGAGTAAAATTGGAGGACCGGAGGAACAGTCCATTCAACCACGGTAGGCTGAATTTCGGTAGGAAATCTGTTCCTTTAATTTGTAGTTTTACCGAGTCCCCTGAAGGCACCACCAGGTCCCCAATTCTTAAACGGAAGGCTACGTCCCCTGTGTCCAACCCAGGGACTAATCCCTGAGTGTTTCTCAGCCTGTGCCGACTCTTTGACTTGACTTTGACTTCCCTTTATCCTAGGGTATACGGAGTCACGTTGATTCGGTCGTCCGGTGTTTACGACTCTCGTGTGCGGTGTTGGTCTCTTTCAGGCACGTCGTTTCTGGGTCGTGCGACTTTTAATTTTTTATTATCATTATTAGAATTTTTCTCTTTTTCCGAGTCTTCGATCAACTTCCAGTCCGTTCACCACCCCAAACTTGTGCGGTCACGGGTGACTACTTGACGGAGGACAGTTGCCTGAGGACCCGAGAAGGAAGACACGGGTCCAGGAACAGTTGGGTGAGGACGGGAGTGACTGTCCCAACCCCCGTTGACTTCGGGTGACTCCTCGTCTGTGACCGGACACCAGTGTCTCGGGTCGTCGTCTCAGTCCTGCCATTGGGTCCTGGGGACCGGGGGGGTCGGATGGGACATCCCTGGGATCTCGGGGTCAGAGACACTTCTCGGAGGTACTCGGGTCTACGACAGGACGGTGACTTAGTCAGTGACGGACCTTGAGTTCCGGATCAGGGGACCCCGTCCGCCGTTCGGGTCCAGGGGAGGTCGGACGTGTTTCGACCCGTTAAAGTGACCCTGGAACAAAAGTGACCCTGTTTAAAGATTCCCCTTTAAACAGACCTCGCTGGAGAGCTCAGACTTTCCTCTACACTCTGGTCAGAGTGGTGCAGACGTTCGACCCCTGCTCCCGGGGACGGACACAGACCGTACGGGTCCCCCACTTCCCGGTCCTTCGAGCGTGGGAGGAGGGGTACCTCGACTGTCGATAGGTCCGGAAGGTGTCGAGGGTCGAGACGGAGCACGCGGAGAGAGAAACCGGTCGTTCCAAGTAGTCCGTAATAGGACGGGCGTCTGTATGACAAACTGGAACTTCTCACAAAAGTTTTACAAAAAAACCGGTTGGAAATTTTTGACTCTCTAGAGGTCAAAGAGGACTTTTGAGGAGGCAAGACCGGAAGGATCCGGGTGAACTGTGTCCCACGGGTTCCCTCTGTGAGACTTCCGACGGGTACCCCGGAGACTGTGACTCCGGTAGGACCGCGGCACACCCGCGACCCCGAAGGAGACGGGTCGTTCCGGTCGGGACGAGGTTCATGGCACAGTCTGTGTGGTGTAGGACTCAAGGAGCAAGGGTCTGGGTGGCACGTCTCACCTAGGTACTCCCCATCCTTCCGTTCGGACCGGACGCCCCGAGACGGTTGTTCTCCGGTGGGACCGTGGTGAGAGGTTCGTGTCGACGGGACCGGTGGACTCGAAGGTCTGTTTCCACTCGCAGGGAGGACGTTGGTTCGTTTTGGTTCACGTGTGGTCCGGGTCCCGTGGCAATCGTCACTCGGAAGACCTCTTGCCGTTGGATCTGTTAGTAGCCGGTCCGGTCATCTACCTTTGGTTAAAATTGTGACTTGACTATACTTGAAATGGCAAAAAAAAAAAAAAGGTCCGAGATTTTAAGTGGGAGTCTTATTTAGGTAGGTTTAGTGTACTTCTTGTTTCGACGTAATCTTTACTGTGATGTAGGTCTTATTTTTGATCTTTAATTCTGGTTAGAAGATTTTGGTCTCTTCCGTTATAAAGCCTGTTTTAAGTGAACGTTCAAAGAAATTTCCTAAGAGTTCTGCCTCAACACCAATAATCAAGGGGTACTTCATTTAAATTTTACGTATGTTAATGTTTGTAGGATTCTGAAGTCTACCACAAAAGTCCACTCGAACGTTCTAGTTTGCACCGAGGTCCTTACTTCGAACCTTTGACTGAGGACCTTACTCCAGATACGTCCCGGACCCGGAAGCCTCGGTACTCACACTAGTCAGTTCGTCCGCTTCAATTAATGTTCCAAATAATGTCTAGTCTCCCACAATTAAGGATTTTCCTCGGTCAAAGATTATTTGACCATAATTCACTTTAATTGAGGGAGACACAGAAAGTCCAGATGGACCAGTTTTTTTTTTTTAGGGTTAAAAGGGGGGCAAAGTTTACTATTATATTTGTCGTTCCTTTGTAAGTAATTCCTTTTGTGTCGTTCAAAGTGAGTACGTTTTAGAGGTTATTACTTCCGAAGCTCGTAGTCTTTAACGTGATTCCTTGAATTCTTCAAACGTTCCGAAATCGGAATTCTGTTGATTTAAAAATGGGGGTGACGACTGTTTCCCGAGAGT
Source organism: Capra ibex (assembly GCA_006410555.1). Lineage (NCBI taxonomy): Eukaryota > Metazoa > Chordata > Mammalia > Artiodactyla > Bovidae > Capra > Capra ibex. The sequence goes on from SJYO01018169.1 coordinate 937,018, forward strand.
CCGGTGATACGGACGTGACAGCAAGTCCTGGCGACACGGACGCCTTGTCGTAGGAGTCCCGAGCGAGTTTGGGTCCGCCGGTGAATGTCACTGAGAGGACCAGACATCGTCGAACGAGTCTCCCGTCTGCATCTCCCTCCCCCAGTACGTGACTCGTCCCGGTTGTACTTCCGCCGGGAGCCTTCGGTTCTTCGGGAAGGTCCGTCTCATCCTTAAGACGGGTCCGCGGTGTCGTGCGCCCCCGGGGGGTTCGTCTGAGACCTCATCCTCTCGATTCACCCACCTAACTTGTTCCGGCGGTGAAGGGGTGAAGAAAGGTCTTTCGAGACCTGACATAAAGTCAAGGAAAAACGTCTCCAATTAGTGCCTGTGTAGAGATCGGCGTCGGGGGAGAGGTTTTATGGGCCACTCCTTTCGCTCAAACCTCGAGTGCGGTCGTCCCTTGTCCCTGTCCCCAAGGGGCTCAGAGGGGCGCAAGGGGTGCGGCGCTCCCTCACTGTAGTCTCCGAGCGGCCCCTGACCAGTACGTCGTTCGGCCCGCGAAGCCGCCCGCACGCGTCCCTCGGCCCGGAGGCCCACCTTCGACCCGTCGTGATTGGGAAGAATTTAAATAAGTCCGTCGGCCTCGACGTCTTCCTCGCGTGCCTCCGGCGGAGGGTCGTCGGCGCAGGGAAGTAGGGGCGCCGCCCCGCCGGAGGTTCGCCGGCCCGCGATGTACCGCGGCGCGGGACCCCCCGAGCGTCCTTGCGCGCGCGTCGAGCCGCCCGGCGGGCCGCCTCCGCCGCCCGTGAGCGCCCAGGGCCGCGGCGCACTGGTGTTACGTGGTGGCGGCGGGCGGCCGGCGGGCGGCGGGCCACGTGCTCGGGCGACTCGGGCAATTGGGGCAGCCGCGGTGCCCCCGGCCCGCGTCGCGCTCGTCGCGCGGGGGGATGCCCTCGCGCCAGAGCCGGTCGTGCGGCGGACGGACGGGCACGCCGGCAGGGTCCCGTCGCCTCTGGGTAAATTTGCAGTATAAGATTATACTTTTGGGCTCGCTTCCACGGCGGGGGACGTCGTCGGCGATTCACAACGAAATAAAGTTTTCATTTCTACGGGAACTCTCTGTTCGCGGTGCACCCTTTACCCCTAAAGGGGTGGGTGGGGGTGGAGGTCCCGCCCCCCACCTCCCGCCACCACCACTAAGGCCCTTTAGCCCCAGTCAAGACTCTGAACGACCACCGAGTCTGTCATTTCTTAGATGAACGTTACGTCCTCTGCACCCAAGCTAGGGACCCAGCCTTCTAGGAGACCTCTTCCTTTACCGTTGGGTGAGATCATAAGAACGGACCTCTTAGGGTACCTGTCTCTTCGGACCGCCCGATGTCAGGCACCCCAGACGTCTCAGGGTGTGCTGACTCACCGACTGATTGTGAGAGCCTCTGAACGACCCCTCCGGTGACAGGTGACAGGTGACAGGTCCTCCTTCCGTGGTCCGCCCTGGGGTCCCTCGGGTGGAGGGAACCGCGACGGTGACGTCTCGACACCCGTAGACCCGCAGTCTGGAGAGATTTGTGTTGCGAGGACAGGTCGACGGACGTCCTGGAGAGGCGCCCTACAGACTGGCCCGTAGTATTTGGGTTAATAGGAGTCGACTCGAGGGTACCGCGGGGACCTGGGCACGGGGGCGGGAAGGGTCCAGGGGTGGAGTCGATCACCGCCGTGGTAGGAGATCGACGAGTGCGCACCTGTCTGTGGCACCCCAGCAGGAACTGAGAAGGCAGGGAATCTGGGTGGAGGGGCACCAACCGTGTAGGGGTGTCGGAACGGGAACCTACCGTCGTGGTGGCGTCGACGGTGGACCCGGCTTGAGGGGGAGTAGGACGGAAACCTGAGAAGGTCTCGGCGGGTCGCGCAGAGGTCGGAGTTGTAGGGCTCTCGTGGACAAGGCTATATGAGGTCTGAGGTAGTGAGAGGGGCGAGTCTCCAGAGGTTCAGAGACTCGCCCGGGGAGTTCAGGGGTGCGGGTCGAGGCCGGTGTGACGGTAGAGCCGCCCTTGTATCAGTAGTGTTTCGTCAGCCTCGGCCCGGGTCGGGGTGAGTGACCGGAGTTGGGGGCGGAGAGGGGTGGGGCGCAGAACAGCGAGGGTGGTAGTTCGGGACCCCAACGCAGGACCGGAGGGGTTTGTTCGGGGGGAGTTGTGGTGGTGGAGTCCCCTCAAGGCAGGTACGGTAAGTAACTTCGACTTAGTTAAAGGTGGTCAAATGTCCGAAAGTTTGTCAGGGACAACATTGTACATTATCTGAGTCCCTTCTACCACGACCCAGTTGTGGAGGGAAGACCCGCAAACTTCGTTGACGATGAAGAGGATGGACTTCTTACTTAGGAATCACTAGTACAGTCCAAGTGACCAGGTCCCCCTATTCCGTAAATCGGTGACACCCGGAACCACAACCCGAATGTTTTACTTCTCGTATTGGCACTACGTCTACCGGTGGTCCCTGCCTCACGACTGGGCCACGACCCACGACCGGACACTCGAAACGGACGTAAGGGACTCAAAGACGTAAATTGGGGGTTCCTACCCAAGGAGTTGTGGAAGAAATGCCTACCCCTTTGATTCCGAGACCGTATGTCCCAGTCGCACGAGCGTCGGCCGGACGAGCCCGACCGGAACCTCCGGTGTGCGACTCGAGACGAGACACCCAGGAAATCCGTCTGACGACGAGGGACCCTGGGGCCCACGGAGTGCTCCTTTCTACTCCACTCTGCCCTCGTCCCAGGACCTACGAGACCCTGTGCGAGTACTTGTATGTCCTCCGAAAGTGTCCTACCCACACACGTCACTTGGGTCCTATAACTTGGTCTGTGAGGCTCCAGTACCTGAGTCTTGACCTTCTTAGAAGACTTACGTCTCGACACGGGAGGCCGAGTCTCGACTCTCTCCCCTCCGTCTCCCCGACACCCGGACCGCGACAGTAGTGTCGGTCCCTTGTGACCCCGACGACTGGGTAGGTAGGGGTGGATTTCGGTGCGGACCGGCTGTCTTCTGGCACCTGTCTCTGGGGGCCCCTCCTTTGATTTTATCATGTCCACTTATGTCTTCTTTGAGTACGGTAGGATGACTTCGTTTGTGGCCGGCAGCGACAAAGAAGAAAGATAATTGTATATCAAGGAAACCCTAGGGGCCACCGAGTCACCATTTCTTGGACGGACGGTTACGTCCTCTGCACCCAAGCTAGGGACCCACCACTTCTAGGTAAGGTCATAATAACGGACCCTTTAAGGTACCTGTCTCCTCCGACCACCCGATCAGACCCTCCATCGTTTCTCAACTCGTGCTGACTCGTGCGTGTGTGCGTCAAGAATTTGTAATGTTCGGTATAGTTGTTACCAGTCTAAGACAAGTACTCCTTATGAATTGTTCGATACTGGATCGAAGTGTTCACGAGTCTTCTCACGGTTAAACAGGAGTTTCTTCCTTTATGTCCCTAAAGGGACCACCAGGTCACCGATTCTAACACACGATTGTCACGTCCCCCGGGGTCCAAGGAAGGGACCGGTCCCTTGATCTAGGGCGTACAGAACTGGTTCTGGGTCGTGTCGGTTTATCTAGTTAAAGAAGAAATTTCTTTCTTCCTTTATGTAATCGACTTTTCAGAATCAACCGGGTTGTCGCTCTTCCGGCTCTGGTTCGTTTACTGCTGCCCACCAATTACGGTAGGTAAGACGGCCGGTGGGCAGGTTCAGACGGAGGATTGGAACGCACCCACTCCGACTTGGGGTCGGGACGAGGGAGGGAGCAGACGTAAGAGTGTAGCTCCCGTAGAGGACTTGTCGAGGTACCTACCGGGGGTTGTGAGATTTACACTGAAAGATTCTGGTTCCGTAAATGAGGTACGGGAAGGACTCCCGGTGAGTGGGGGTTTGTAGGGCACGACCGTTGGGACCTCCGTCGACGCTGGAGGGGAGATTCGAGAGAGGCTGGAGGGTAGTTCTGGCCGACTAGACGACCGGAGTCGCAGAAACCAAACGAGAGTGGAACTGCCACTGGCTAGTGGAACAGCGCAGGGTGAACCCACCGTCACCGACGTTCAGAGGGATCTCCGTCCGGAGGGTCGAAGGTGAACGATGATCTCGTCGCGAGTAGTCTCAGATCAAGACTGTACAAGGGACTTGAACGAGTTATTATACCGCGCGTGCGGGGGAGTTGATTTTAGGCATGTGTACATAGGCTCACACAGCCACTCACCCACCTAGACAACAAGTAGGGTCACGGCCTCCGTTGTCTCTTTGTCCACGGGCCTTCGACCACACTCCGCAACGCCCCCACCCGTACACCAGCACGACATATTTTTGGTATTGGTGCGGGTGTGGGAGGGCGGGTCTCACTTGTTGCCCTTCCCTCGCGTTCCGAGACGTCGGTTCCTCGGATTGCCGTCCACTTGCGAATAAAGTGGTGGAAGTACCTTATAGGACCCTGGTAAATCTTCACACATACACTACTGAAACATCTTTATTCTTTGACGCGACTTTGTGTGTGACGACTCTCCTTTTTCCGTTTAACACGTTATATCGCACACTTTCGGTACATGTGCACCTTTACAATTTTTATTATTCTAGTGTCCCTTGAAAGAGTTCAGACCCGAGGGTCTTGCGGGCCCCCGAAGAAAGGAAGGGCCCCGGACCGCACGGGACGACACCCAAGGAAAACGAACAGACAGAGGGTGTGGTCTGACACTTGACGCCCCCCGTCTCTGTCACCAGAAGCGAGTGACGCGAACCGGAGGTCGCCCCGAGTCGTGTGCCGCACACACGTGATTTACTCACTCGGGCCCTCATTTGTGCAGCTGGTCGACTGGTTGCTCAGGTACCTACTTTCGTTGACGCAGTGGAGTCCTCGGGACAGACCGAGTCAGAGGTGGGTGTGGCGGGAGACCGGAACGGTTCAGAAGGTGGCGACTGGGGTAGCGACTGGGGCGAGGGGCTGGGTCGTGTCCCGTGAAGATTGCGTGTTGTGGTACGTCCGGGACGGGGAGACGGGAACAGACCTGGGACTGACCTGGAGCGTCTCCCCTCGTGTTCAAACCCTCAGGGTGTCCCCGTTCGAGACTGAGTTTATCCGGTGTTTAAAGTTGGCGACACCCCGAGTCCCTGGCGGCCTGGGGGGGTCCCGAGGGCCCGAGTGGTGACACACCCCCGAGTCGGACGTCTTCTCTACATGACTGGAAGAGACACAACAGGTCTCCTGGTTCAAGAGACTCCCAGACAGACCGTGTGTGTGAGGAACACCCCTACAGAATTCTTTCTTCGGGAAATTTTGTCGTCACAAGATTGTTATCGGCACGTATCTACGACTGACGGTGGTAGTAATTATTTCCTAAGGTGTGACTTCGGTCTCTTAATTAAACTCTCGTTAAATACTGTTACACAACGATCCGTTAATTTTATTTGAAGGCTCCCCCCTTTAAAAAATTTTAAATAGCAACTAATAAAATCTAGTCTTTTTACCTTACCCCCTTCTCGCGTGGTAAGTTCAGTCAAACTTTCTTCCATCTTTACTCTGTCTAAGGTGGTCCCTGTCATCGACCCGGACTGAGACGAGTGTGCACGGGAGGTGAACCTCTCCGCCGACTTCTCCATCCCTCGACTCAGGCGACCCGAAACGGGACCCCATTCGTCCCCGATGCCCTTCCCCACCGACCGAACTCCTGGCCGACCTCTTAATCCTAGTCCAGGGTGGTCCAGTGAGACTCCTGTGCCGGAGAAGAGTCGGGGAAGACGAGGGGCCTTACTGGTCGGGTGGACCGGGGTGAAGTAGTGAACACAAGCAATAACTGGTTCTCCGGAAAAGAGAGTTTTAGTTTCATGATGAAAATCGTTGTTTTAGGGAGTTCTGTTGGTTTCTTCTCGACCCTAAGGGTTCCTTAATTATAGGTAGACAGATCAGAGGTTAAGAAAGAGAAAAAAATTTCTATCACTGCTGTCCTTGAAGGGACCAGCAGGTCACCGATTCTGAGGTACGAGGGTTACGTCCCTCTGGTCCAAGCGAGGGACCAGCCCCTTGACCTAGGGTGTACGACGTCGATTCTCAGACGTACGGAGTTGATTTCTACGACGCTCGGTGTCGGTTCTGGACCGTGTCGGTTTATTTGTTTATGTTTGTTTATAAAAATTTTTCTTTCACTGTTCCGAAGGGACCACCGAGTCTGCCATTTCGCAGACGGATGTTACACCCTCTGGGCCCAAGTCAGGGACCCATCCCTTCTAGGAGACCTCTTCCTTTACCGTTAGGCGAGGAGTTTGTTTCTACGACGCTCGGTGTCGGTTCTGGACCGTGTCGGTTTATTTGTTTATGTTTGTTTATAAAAATTTTTCTTTCACTGTTGGTTTTTTCCAACTTTTATGTCTAGATAGCGTCTTACAAGGAGGAAGAAACAACGAATAATTCCCTTATGTTTAATTTCGGTGGAACTTCGTCCAGGGGGAAATTCATATAATTTTACCAGTCTCTGAATAAATTAATCGTGGATTACGGGCACCCTCATATCTCTTCGACTGCACGAGTGAGTAGCAACCACCGTGTCTCGTGACGTCCGAGGAAGGTATCTCTGTAGGATCGAGTAGTTCCGGACACTACTAGGGCAGCGGGAATTGAGTCATTAGGCTGAGGACCCTTAAAAGGGAACCCTTTGTTAAGTTCTCTTCGCTTTTCGAAAGTCATGTTTCTGTAAGTAGTGTAACGACAGATATTTTCAGGTCTACCCTTTGAGTCTACGAGTTGTTGACCTCATTCTAAGTTTGGTAATCTCGTGACGGTGAACCACCTTGTAATGCGTCGGTAATTTCAGTGACCGTATTTCTGTCCCTTTGACTGTCACTGGTACACGTCACCCTTCCCGTCTCGTACCGCCCGGGACAAATCCACTGTGGCCTCGACACTTTGTGCTGACATACACGACTCCCCGCTTCCCTTCCCGCGCACGTTTTCAGTCCTTGTCAAAACACCCCGACACTCCAATGGCCCCTCACAGGACATAAGGTCTACGAGAAATAGAATGACACACTAGAAAGGGTGTTCTTGTTTTCGACTTGTTCTATGCCAGTTTTGTCACTTAAGAATATACTTTAGGAAAGAACGCCCGTGTTTCCGCTACGTCTTCTCACCCGACCCTCGTCGATGGGACGAGTTCCCTCGCACTCAATACTCCGACGTCCTACCGCCCCTGTCTGCGGTCACTGGTCGCCCGTCCTGGAGTCCCGTCTCCTCGGTTCTGTCAGAAGTTCCGTCAGTCCGAGGAGGGCCCTCCGCGCCCGGCCGCCCCTCCCCGGTCTGCGTACCCAGACTCAACTCTAGACGTCGGGTGAGGGGCCTACTGACTTTCGTTCACGCCCTCGGGGCCGAGGGACTACGAGTAGGTCTGTACCCCGACAGAAGGACAAAACACGACTTAACACGGGGGTTCAAGCGTACAACTTTACGTTTAGACGGTCTGGAGTCGTACACTCAGACAAACCTCCACTAATTCCATGTTGTTCCAGTATATGACCTGGGACTAGGTTGTACTGGCCGCAGGGATATTTCTCTTCTCTGACCCTGTGTTCGGTTCCCCACTGGTGCACTCCTCTGTTCCGCTTCCGTCGGTGGCTGTGCGGCGCCTCTCTCCGGACTCCTACCTCGGCCGGGGACGGCTGTGGAACTGGAACCTGAGACCGAAGGGCTTGCACTCTTTTTAAGTAGAGACACGAAATTCCGGGGGCCCGACACCATAGACCAATGCCGTCGGCCTCGTTTGCTCGTCCGAAGGAAACGTCCCAGTACTCCGCTGTAGTGGTCACACCCCGTCCGAGAGTTCTTTGTGCACCGTTCTCTGAGGGGACGACCAGGTCACCGATTCTGAGACACAGGGGTCCCGTCCCCCGAGCCCAAGGTCGGGGCCAGTCCCTTGATTTAGGGTGCACGGGGTCGATTCTAAGACGTACGACGTCGATTTCCTAGGGTGCCCGGTGCTGATTCTGGGCCGTGTAGATCTATCTGTTTGTTACTCACGACTTGTCGTGGTGGTGGGGGCCCCTTTTCAGTCTCCGTCCCAGGATCGTGGGACTTTCGGTGACTGTGTCTGTCCGGACATAGTCTTCTGACCGACAGTTGCAGGTAGTTGTGTGGCCAAATTGACTTCAAGTCTTACCGGCACTTCGGGCCCTCTGTCGAAGAGGTCACTGGGAGTACCGTCCCCCGTCCCGCCCCCTCCGGTCCTTCCTATCTGTCGTCGTTTTACCTTCGAGTCACTACAACGCCCAAAACAAGTCTCAGCTTCTCGTTCGTGTCCGGTCTCCTCCCAACTCTTACGCTGCAAAATTTGGAGGTTCGAGGAAAAGAAGGGGATCATGATTTTTGTTCGGAGACTAACTATCTAGCAAATCTTTAAGGTATCGTGGTGTCGGCGGTATTTGTCTGTTCGTTCCTTCTCTTTTGTGAACGTTTTGTATATTGGTTGTTTCCTCTTTATTGGTACTGAATTTTGTTCAGTCGTAGTTTTTTTTTGTTTTGTGTATAGTCGTAGTTTTTTTTTGGTGTGTGTGTAGCTTTGTCATTTTACCGTTACTTATACTTATATGTTCAGTGTTTTACGTACACTAACCAGTTATTCGTCTTTTTTTCACTTAAGTCAGAGTAACCATCATTGTCTTTACGTTTTGTCTCGTTCCTTTACGGAAAAGTAAACGGGTAATCTCATTGTTTCTCATTTTTCTTGCTACCCCATCTAAAACAACTGTTGAGTGTGACAACCCTCTACATTCAGATACGTAAAACCCCCCTGACTACTAAATTATCACAGATAACTATAAATAGTACCGATACGGAAACGTTGGATCGCTAAGGTGAGGATCCTTAGATACGAAACCTTTCAACCGTGCTTATGTGTTTCTACGTCCCTGTTCGTCGTCCGAGTGGTCCCCTGAGGGACTCTATCATTTTCTACTTCCTTTGCGGACAGACTCTCCTCCCTTTCTGACGTGTCTAATCCTATGTGGTGTCCTACTCTACCAACCTACCGTAGTGACTGAGTTGCCTGTACTTAAACTCGTTTGAGGCTCTCGATCCCTTCCCGTCCCTTCGGACCGTACGACGTCAAGCACCCCAACGTTTCCCAATCTGCACTGAATCAGTGACTTGTTGACAAGTTACATTGTTACGACAATGACAAAATAAAAAATCGATCTTTAATATCACCAAAAAATAAAAATTTCTGTTATTTTCGTTTTTATTTTGTTTTTGGTGGTGGATATAGTTATTGACACTGTATATACTGCATTTCCACATATATATGTATATGTGTATATATGAGTATGCACATGATACTTTAAAGTACTTCTTTTTCGAATCCTTCTACAAACCTTGGTTCCTACTACTACGACAAATTAGCGAGTCAGCACAGACTGAGAAACGCTGGGCACCTGACATCGGGTGGTCCGAGGAGAAAGGTACCCTAAAGGGTCCGTTCTTAAGACCTCACCCGACGTTAAAGGAGGAGGGTACAACAATAAAAATTTTACTCTATGTGGACTATGAAGGGACGACCAGGCTACCAATTCTGAAGTGGAAGGTTGCGTTCCCCACGTCCAAACTAAGAACCAATCCTTCGATTCTAGCGTGCACGGAGTGTCGGTTTTTTGGTTTTGTATTTTTGTCTTTGTCATAACATTGTTTAAGTTATTTCTGAAGTTTTTACGAGGTGTGTGTGTTTTTTAGAAAATTCTTTCACTCTATGCGGATAAACATAACTGTACATTTCTAGATGTTTTGTATAACCATTCCCTTTTTCGTTCGACGAACAGTTATACGCACTATACTGGAGTGTATATACGCATATTCGGACACACGTGCCCACGGACACCTGAATGTACCGAAACATTTGCGTGCCCCTCTCGACCCTTTCCTGGTAATAATTTTTTTTTTTTATTGTCCACACACATAGAGAAATCGTCCCGCACTCTACATCCCTCCATTACTACCTACGGAATTAAAACAATTCAACTCATCGGTTTTTCAAGTAAGTCCAAACGGTATGCCCTTTTGGGACTTGTTTGAAAAACCGGTTCTGTTATATAAGACCTTAGTAAATTTATAAAATGTCAGAACGCAAAGGATTGGATTTCGTTAGAGAGTCGGTCAGTAGCGACCTTTCTCACGACGTCTCAGTCGAGGACGAGCACAACTTTTGCCCTCGGAGAGAGTACCACCTTCCAGTCCGTGTCTCGCCCCTGTCCTCCTCGCTCGCCCAAGCCCTCGTCCTCCCGGGCCTTCAGCGCAGTCGTTTCGGTGGTGTGGTCACGTGTGCCTGGTTGGACCGTCCGTCGTTGGTCTCTCCCCGACCTCGTAGACGGCGTGGGCACCGTGTTAGGGGTACTCCGCCTCGCCGTCCCGGCGGGTACCGCCACCCGGGACGTTTCTTGCCTGTGCCGACGTCGGCCCGCACCCCCCGTCACCCGAGTCCGTGGACAGTAGGCCCGACCGCCGTCCGGAGCGGTGGGGGCGGGCGTCGCTGGTCCCTTCTCCGGTGACGCGAGGGGAGCGGTCCGAGTGAGACCCTCTCGTCAGCCCTCTCCGCGGTCTCCCCCTCCCTCCGACACCAGCCACCACGGCTGTCTCTACGTCCCTTCCCTTCCGCACTGTCCGGGAGACGCCGAGTCTACTCGGTGGGCTCGCGTCGGGAGGACTGCGGGTCAGGCTACGGGAGGACCCCGGGAAGGACACCGGCCGGGCCCAGTGTGGTCGACGGGGGACGAAGGACCGGGTAACGGTGTGTGGGCAACGGGAGGTCGGAGGAGACGGGGGCGGGGGTCCGTCCTCAGTCGAAGGACGAGGCACGACCCGGGCTCCCTACCACAAGTACCGGTCCCGCGGTTCAGGGTAGAGGGACGAGTGCGAAGGGGTAGACCTGGAAGTCTTCTCAGGAGGGGAGGTTTGAGGTCTGGAGGTGTCGGTGGGCTCACTGGGGGTCGACTCGGGTCGTGAAGAGGAGGCGAGGGAGTTACGTTCGAAAGGGAGAGGTCTGTTAAGAGAGAGAGAGTCGACTGGACTCCCAGTCGAGGGCCCCAGAGAGGGAGAGGGACTCGGGGATGTAGGCTTCCCGGCGACCCAGGACTGTTGTAATTTAGGTCTCGTCAAACGTTTAGATATGCGGAAAAGAGGTCGGGGACCGAGTGGAGGTTCCAGAGTCGAAGAAAATGGGGAAGACTAAGTAGGAAGGACGGCGGTACTTTAGTAAATGACTTTTATGGTAGACGAGGGGACAGTGGAGGAGAGGCACCAAGGGACTGTGGGTGTCGTCGTTCAAAATTCAAGGGTGAAGAACCGGTTGACGTCGGGTGGTCCTAGTTTCGCCGGGGGTCGAGGGGCGAGGGGTCGAGCGGGTCGACGGGAAGCGAGAGTTCGGAGACGAGTGGACCGGACCCTACGGGAGGGAAAGGGGGTGCACCGACCGAGGACAGTGGAGACCTGTGGCCCCACACTCGGAGGGGTTCCCTCGGAATGACTGGCGAGCGGTGGACCTCTGCCCTACCATATGACGAGTCTCCTCTCGGGAAGGAGTCCCAAGGGTAGTGTTGCCGCACGGAGAGACGTGAGTAGTGTCCCTGAGTTTTCTTACGACAGACGGGGGACGTTTGTCGTGGAGAGCCCGGTCCTTCCCGACCCTGAGTGACATAAGTAAAAGATGGCGCACCGAAGTTTCTTGCCTTTGCATAAGAGGGTGTTAAGACCTCAGATCTTCGGGTGTCGCCTCGACAACCGTCCCGGTGTGGGGGGACTCCCGACGTCCCTTCCGGGGGGAACCGAGAAGGCCGGAGACCCTCGGGGACGGGACGGCGTCGGATTGAGGTCATAGACGGGGGAGGAAGGGTGCCGTAAGAACACAGGCAGGAGTGTACTGGAAGGGCACACACACACACACACACACACACCCACACACCCACACACCCACACACGTACGCACACACACTCTCTGGTTTAAAGGGAAAGACATTCCTGTGGTCAGTATAATCCCTGGGGGGAGAACTGGAGTACAACTAATATAGACGATTCTAGGATAAAGGTTTATTTCGGTGTAGGTGTCCATGACCCCCAGTCCTGAAGTTTTATAGAAAACCGTCCCCCCCGCGCCACGCGTTGTGTTGGGTTCCGGCGAGCGAAACCGTCGGGACACGGGTCGTGATTTAGACTCGGACTCACTTCGAGACGACTAGGGACACTAACTCGCCTACTACCTCGGTCACACAAGACCCAGGTCCGTCCCCTCCCTTTCAGTCTCTCCCTCCCGTCGAACCTCCTCCTTCGAGACTCCGACCCGGACCTCTTCCACCCCCGCTCTTCTCTGCACAGGTCCGGAGCCCTCCTGGTGACGGACCCTCTCCTCGTCCCGACCCGACGTGCTCTCCGGAACCGAGACGCGACACGTCACGTCCCTCGACCCGACCGGACTCCGTAGTCGGGAGCACGACCTCCGTCTTTCCCCGGTCCCTTGCAGACAGCCCTCTTGTCACTGTTCTCGTCTTGGCCACAAGGACTTTCTACTCAGACGGCCTTCGTGCGACCCCGTGCAGATACTCCCCGACGGGCTTCGTCCCTCCGTCGACCAGTTTCCGAACCCGTCTTTCAGTCGTCTATTACTCCTTGACTTAGTCTCGTCGCCGTCGTACCGGCCTCCCCTGCCTGACTTCGGTCTCCTTCACACCATCCTTTTACCTGTCTCGCTCCGACCTCCTCCATTCTCTCCTCCTCGGCTCCGGGTGTCCCCGACTCCAAGTTCCGACCTCTGAGTTCTCCAGTCCTCGGTCACTGACGGTTATTGCCGTCGGGTCCTTCTCGTCGTACGAGCGTCCCCGACGGCAATCAAATCGGAGTACTTTACGGTAAGTTAATTTTTTCGTTCGAGCACCCATGTGAGTAATTCCGTGGCAACTCTGTCCCGTACACACGTTTCGTCGAGACTCTCTGGGTGCGTGAAGTGGTTATTAAGCTCAAATACCCGTTGTTCGTGCAGAAAGATATAGCTGCGGACCACAGGTCCGACAATCGTCCTCCACAAGAGTCTCCTTCCGGAGTTCGGTCTCCCCGGTTGTTTGTCGACTTATTGGAAGTTTAATGGAGTAGTGGGTCTTCTACCTTTAACCACGTCAGACGTTTGCGTGGGTGCACGGTCGTCTCCGGTCTACCTCGCCGAAGGGCCCGGCCCGTCGGCCTGGGCTGTCTCGACGGGTGAGCCCAGAAGAGACCCTAGTATCTCCGGGGACCGGGAGTCCCTCGATAAAAACTGTCTCGGTGGTCGTTTGGGGTCCGAGGGGTCTCTCCAGTCAATTCCCCCCAAAATGGGACCCTTTACCTTATTTCTGGGAGGAGGGTTCCTACTTAGTCAGGGAGAGTCGCGGAGTCCGAGAAGCATAGGACCCTCCAGTCAGGACGAGTAAAGGTTCCCGGGAAGGGGTGGGTCGAGACGAGTGCCGGAGCCGGCGACGACAGGGTCGGGACGGGGCCGCACTCCTGCTCGACTAAGCCGCACGACCCTTCTCTTCCAGAGTCTGCGACTGGGGAGAGGACGACCCTAGGACAGGCCGGGTGGGACTGGGGGCGAGTAGAGGGGAGGAGGACGGTCGCACCACAACGGTCACGTCGCACTCCGACCCGTGACCTGACACTCGGACCACTACTGCCGGGGAGGGAACGGTAGCCGAGCGACCCCCGGGAGAGGAGCACGACCTCTCCGCCCCCGACGCCAGTCTGGAGCCCACGGACACTAGCTTGGAGAGGTCCGGAGTCAAAGGAGTAGACATAGGGTCTACACCACTACCAAGAGTGTCCCGACTGTACTCCCACCTCCCGTCCGTCCTTTCGGACCGGACTTCACTCGAGGGTGGGTCCCAGTCGACGACACTGGTGTCCCGTGCACCCTGTCTCCACCCTCCTCTTCTGTGTGGTAACAACCTCTTTTTGGGACAGAGTCTCTCTTCTCTTGGAAACCGTTGTCGTCGTCGGTGTTTGGGAAAGGACCTTCCCCGAAGAGACCTGTCTCTGGGGGAGCACCGGAAACCGTAGACCCCTCTTGTCAGGAAAATAGACTCGAGGTGGTGACCGGTTGGTTACAGGAGTCTGGGTCCCTGTCAGGAGTGGAACTTCTGGTGGAGGTCCCACCCTGGTCCGATGGGTTTCCGTTTGGTGGCTCAGGACAGTGTCGGGCGTACCGAACTCTGGCTTGTGGCGACACACCTCTAGAAACGGAGTCGTGTGAGTGTACGAGGATAATTGGCCGCTGTCCCTGAAGAACCCGTCAGGTCACCAATTCTGAGGGGCGGAGGTTCCGTCTCACGCACCCAAACTAGGGACCAGCCCCCTGATTCCAGGATGCACCGTCCACCACGTCGGTTCTGTAATTTTTTTTTTTTTTTGCCACCACCATTTGACACCTATAATAATAATAACCCATAATATATTATTATTATTATTATATGGTAATACCTGTAATAATAAGTCGTCTTGTGACTCGTGCATGGCAGGACACGATCCAAATGTATGATCCGTCGACATTGAAAGAGATAAAATGTTTACCATTTTGACTCCGACTCTCTTCGATGCAGTGCCGTATGGCATTTATTCTCCATTTCTACCCTTGAACTTGGGACGAGAGAGTTAGATGTTTCGACCCGGAGAAAAGTAAGGGAATATACTGTGTCGACAATACGGTAGGGACTGTGGTAAGGTGGTCCTTTGGTTCTAGTTGACGAAAGTAGTTTTATTTTCAAGTAACAATATAGAAATGAAAGACGGAACCGGAACTCTTTAGGTAAGTCTTTCCAAGGAAAGGATGAAAAGTATGGGTAAACTGTCTACACGTGTCTACGTCCGAACGTGCACTATGTTGGTTCACGTCCTGAAGACTCGTCTCTGACTCTCAACCCAGATTCTGACGTATGGTAGGTCCGTGGGGGGTTCACAATAGAAGAATGCAATGTCTCTTGAACTCGGGTGGAATTAATAACTCCTCCAAAATTCAACGAGTCTGACACTTATTTTTATCCATCGGACTAACGTAATGTCCACACCTCGTGCGATTTTTATCTGTGTATGGAGTTAAACTAGATCTATACCTTTTGAAACCCCGATATTTACATAAAAGTTTTGTTTGCTGTGTACTTCGAGTTTATTGGGACAAAGGGGTTTCGTCTTCGTTACCGGACGACGAATCGACTGGACGGTAATATATGAAAGTCGGAGCATGAAATTACTTTGTTCCTACAGTTGCTCCTACAGTTTCATGTCGATACACAGTCAGTAGGAAGGTCTGTTACTACGACCTAGATTTCTCCAAATAAGTAGACCGGTTTTTTCTTTCATAAACGCACTCTCATTTTTTTGAATGGATGGGTTTTGTTTTTACGAGACCCCAGCTCTTTTTGTTAGTTCTTATTACATTTGACTCATATACGGCCTCCACGCCAACGGCACGAGAGGGGGCCACTGGAAAGGAGAATGTCTTGTAACCAGTCTCTATTTACCCTGGACCGACGGTCGCCAGACGAAATACGTTCATTACGCTCGTGTAGGAACCGTACGTAAAGACAGTTGTGACGTCGAGGTGACGTCGGGTGTGACTGGGATTTTAGTCGTGTAGTAAAACGTGTGGAAGAGGTGGAGAGCAAGTAACCGTGGCAGTGTGTGGGGAACTAGGTTCCTTCGACGGGTGGTATCGTCAAAGACTACGGGTGTCGGATCCGATCTGTCTGCCTTGCTTTTTGTCTGGAGTCAGGAGGTCGCGCTCGGACACCTCTAAACCTTCGAAGTGAATGTGGGTAGTGAAGGTGGGTAGGTTCCCATCTTGTTCGTGGAGTGTGTCGAACCTTAGGCCGTGTCGATCTGAAGAGGGGAAGGGAAGGTCGGGGAGTAGAGGGGTCATGTGGGTTTCAGGAGAGAACTCCGTCCTTTCCGGGGGGTTGTCGGGCGGGTCGTCCTTAGTTCTCCAGAGAGACAGACTGGAACGGTCCACTACCTCTACCCTTGGCTTACGACCACCCTAGCTTCCGTCTCCACTGGGTAGTTCAAATTTGTGTAGAGGGGGGTCGCCTGCCGTTCCGCCCCCCGTCGAAATCCCTGCCTCCCTCGGGTCCCGAGGAGCCTGACCCATCAACTGGTCGCACTGGAGTCTGACGAATGAGTCTCCGTCTCCGGCCGACCTCTTCCCGAAAAGGACACTGTCCGTGGTGGCCTCAAATTTTAGGGGAAACGCACGACCCTTTTATCTGTGTGTGTGTGTGTGTGTGTGTGTGTGTGTGTGTGATCGTCCCTCACGGACGGGTCATAGGTGAGGTCTCGAGGAGACGGACTCAGGTCGGGTGACCGTTGCCCGTCCACGTGACACTGGGAACGGGGACTTAAGGACGAGTATCGTCGAGTCCACAGTCCTCTGGCCTCCTTCCGTCCCCCTCCAGAAATGGAGAGTGAACGTCGGGGTCACTTCCGAGTTCGGACAAAAGGGACGATTTTCTACCGACCGGAGACAGACCCGACTTAAGGTCACCGGTCCGACGGGTCTCGGTAGGGGGACCCCTGTCTGTCCTCTTCCACGACGAGAAGACTGCTGTCGGACCTGTTTGTCGGGAAGGGTCACGGTACGTCCCTCGACGTAGGTCCCAACCCTCCTCCTGTACGGAACCTTGGCAAGAATCTGAAGACCGACTTGGGAAACAGGGGACCGAACGCTCCCGTCTCCCTGGACGGGAGATAGGGTCCCGACCCCTTCATGGTCCCGTCTCTAGACTCGGGAATCGGGACATCCGATGAGTTCTAGTCCCGACCTTCTTTAAATGTTACCCCTTCCCTTTAAAATTTCGGGTTCTCTCGGGGTACGAGGTCATGAGCAGACGGGGTTAGGCCGACGCGGACGGGGAATGAGTGGGGTCCCTCCCCGAGGACCCACACCTTCGCCCAGACCGGGGCTCCGACGCCCCCGAGGACGTCGACGGCGACGGTGGCGGCGGCGGCGGCGGAAAGGCAGCGGCGCGAGAGTCAGGTAGAGCCACGTCACGGCCGAAGGTGGCGGCGCGGCTCGTGCCCTCCTCCTCCCGCCAGGGGCCTAACCCACACACGACGGGCCGCCGGGGCGCGGTCGGAGGGGCGGCGCCGGCGGGGAAGTCGTGGCGCCTGTCGCCGGTCGGGCGCGCGAGACTCGCGGTGGCTCGGCTCTCCTCGGCGCGCGGGGCGAGGCGGGCGGCCAGCCAGTCGGTCTCGCGCCGTCCCCGCGCCGCACCGCGCAGGAGTAAGGAGGTCGGAGGAAGAGTGGTCGAAATACTCCGGTGGAGACGGGGGGTCCCAGGGCGAGAGGTTCTCGCTTCCCGAGGGGCGCTCCGGTGAGCGGTCAGGGACCTCCTGACCTGTGCGACGAAGGTCGGGCCAGGGTTCGTCTCTGATCGAGACGGGGTCGGGTCGTCCGATCTGTTTCCGATCGAGAGAGGGACCGCCCTGCTCCTGCCGCCGCCTGTCTCGTCGAGTCGGAGAATTTTACGCGGTCGTACCGGGCCTTGGACTGGGCCGTATTCCCACGATGGGTCGGGGTAGCTCCGGTTTCTTCCGACCGGGAAGTGGTCTTAGGTCTCTTCCTCCCCGGGAACCCACCGGGAACCGAGTTCGGGAGGAAAGGGGTGACAGTATGTGGGACCCCTACGGTCCTCAATTGGTTAATTCTCAAGGAAAGTCTTTGGTCCCTCCCTCCCGACAATCCCCCAGGGGAGGAGTGGACTTAGGTTAAGGGAGGGAGTATAGGAATCACGGTCGCATAGTTAGTTGGTTGTCTACCCCGACGAGCCCCCCGGACCACTGCAGTGAGTCTTGACGAAGGTGCAAAGAAGTAAAGACGAGTCTAGGGAGGGTGACGAGGAGTAGGGGCCGGTCCTTTCAGGGTCTGAAGTTACCCCCTCGGGACCGAGACGGTGTCTGGTCTTTGTACCGGTGGTAACCGGTCGGAGTACAGGTACGAGTCGCTTCGAGTCGAAGGGATACCCTGTACGTCTACCACCCGCACCGCCCCCCGAGGAAGACCAACGTTCAGACTCTTTTGGCTCGGACAGACCGGTTCGTCTCCCCTGAGGTGTCTTACCTGTCAGTGGGTCTGGGGCGGACGAAGTACTGGAGGGAGTTCGGAAAGACCTCAGGTCCTGCTCCTCTGGGAAGGGAAGTGACCGGATTTGACCGGTGAGGACGAAATTGAGAGAAATCTTGTTGTTGAAAATACGGAGTAATTAAGTCCAGGTTTCTGTTGAAGTAAAAATGGTAAACCAGCTCCGAGGTCAACTTCCCCTTTTGGTTTCCTCACTCAAGTTCAGTTCCAATTATTTACGACAGGTTCTTCCGTACTCCCTGAGACGATTCGTCAGGACCTGACGCCGTCGATGTGTCTCTCGCGCCCCGACTGGTGAGTGTTTCCCGCGTCCTCACCCGCAGTCAGCACGCCCTCCCTCCGCCCTGCCTTTCCCACCCCCACGCCCGAGGAAGGTGACAGTGGGTTCGTTCTTCCCAGTGTTCCGTGTGCACCACGGAATGTTTGTTCGTCTTAGTGCTGGAGCTGGTAGAAAATTGTAGAAGAAAAAGAGGAAACTTTTGCTGAAGGTTCTCGTAAAAAGGGAAATTCCATCGTATCGTAGTTTTAGGTTTCTATTCTTTGTCCAGTCCCCTGAGAGGACCACCAGATCACCAATTCTTCGGTGGAGAGTTGTGACCCCTACACCCATACTAGGGACCACCGCCTTGATTCTAGGGTGTCACTGAGTCTCTGGGACGTACGGTGTTCATTCTGGGTCAGTTTATTTGTTTATAATTATTCATTTATTTACGTGATAGAATGTCTTCTTCTTCGTTCAGTCCGAGGTCCTCTTACCCGACACACCCGAAGGACGAAGTCACCGGTGTCTGTAGTCTGCTCCCCCACCCCGTGGAGGGTCGATGGAAGGTTTGTGGGTTGTTGACGGTCCGCCTGTATGACTGTGAGGACTCCTCTCAGAGTTTAGAACCACGTAAAGGAGTGAGCCTTACCTGAAAGAACTCGTAAAACATTGTTTACTAAGGAAGTCAAATTAAGGAAACAGATTACATACCGTATAGGTCGTTAGTGGTCGTACGGACGTAGGAGTGGTAGGGTCCCCGGTTACTCTCTGGTTCCCTTCAGGTAAAGGTGTGTGTGTGTGTGTGTGTGTGGCCATCGTATTTCGGGTCTTAAAGATGGCTGTACTGTCCGGTGTAGATATGACTTCTGGGGGTTTATAAGTTCTAAACCTTGATTGTCTTTGTTAGGTTCAGTATGTCGTTCTAAAATTTAAAGATAAGTCAATAAAGGATCCAAGACCTTTTCGGATTTCTTGACCCTGTGTCCGGTGCCTAAGAACAGGTGTTTTCGTCCTACTGTGAGGACGGGGGTCCTACTGAAGGGGCGAGACGGGGCGCCGAGTCCGGGACGCGGAACTGGAGGAATGTGTGAGAGCAGGACCACCCATCTGGCTGACGGTGACGACGACTGTTGGTCATTTGGGGAGGACGGGGCGGCCCTTCCGGCGGAAATAACGACCACACCGACAATTTGGGGTCGGTCCGGGCGGGAGACGGGAGGGTCGGGTCGCCACGGGACGACCCGGGACTTTCGGGTGCGAGAACGTACCGCGTCGGGGAGGAGGGGCGGGCGCTCGTCCGACGGAGCCGAGGTGGCCGGGAACCGGGGGGAAAGGGGGCTGGGGTCGGGAGGAGGAGGACCGGGCGGTGCCGTCGGACGGCGGCCCCGAGACGGAGGAGAGACCTGTGAACTGAGGCGGATTCTGTGACCGTGTCTGACGGTGACGGGGACGATACTCGGACTTTACGGTCGTGGGACGAAGACGGGTTCGTCCCAAGTTGAAGGGTCGGTTCCCCGAGAGTCAATCCGCCGAGACTTGGCTCTATTGACTTCGTCTATTGGAGGTATTGAGACCTCCGCGTACAGGGGTGTTGAGGACCCTTCAAGAGTCTTTGAATCACAAGAGGGACGTGCCTCGTGTGCCCGTCAGTCCCTTTGGTCTCTACTCTTTACACCTGAAAGCCTTTATGTCTACCGACTTTACAGTCCTCGGTCACTCTTCTTGGTGAACCGTGCGGCTCACACAGGGTTCGTCGAACTGACCGTTCTTCAATTGAAGTTTTATTACTACTAATTATTCAGTTTATTTTTTTCTCCTTTCCTGTTCTACCCATGTATCTACCTCGTAAAGTTATCTTAACCTTCAGATATTTTTATTAGTTTACCTATAAAGATCCTAAATTTTTATGTCATAGACTTTAGTTCTCAAGTAACTGATTCGAGGTATCGTCTTTCCCATTCGTCTTTCATCCTAATTACTTGAGTTTCGAACCAATTAGTTTTTATAGGTCTCTTATTTCTACCTTTTCTGTCTTGCTTCGTGCTTTCTGCGCACCGTCCACCCAGGTTCCCGGATTTTATACACATAAAACACCGGGTACTTTCCTTCTCCTCCCTCCCGTCCGGTCTTCGTCAGTCTCCTCTTTATCACCGGTACTTAAAAGGGTTTAGCGTACTTTCTAAAAATTAGTGAAAGAAGTTTAGTAGGAAAATCGACTTTATGTTGGATACCATCTGACTTGTCCCGTCTCCTGAACGTCTGTCGGTCTGGACCCAGGTTTTCGGTCCGAGCCGGTGAATGATCGAGCCACTGACGTCCGTTCAATGAACTTCCTACTGCGTATTTCGTACATCTTTACGGTCCGTCCACGTGCGCCGTCACTAATAATTACAATGAGAGCGCCCGAGGTCCATGGAGAGACTACAGTCCACCCGACCCCTCACAATCTGAGACCCAAGAGTTGTACGGCACTCCTTGTATTAACTCCCCTGAAGGGACCACCAGGTCCTCGATTCTGAAGAGTCAGGGTTTCGTCTCCCGGACCCAAGTTAGGGACCAACCCTTTGATCTAGGGTGCACACCGTTGTCTCATGGGTCGCTTCGGTTTTATTTGTTTGTTAAAAAAATTTTTTTCTTTTTGTTCTATGAACTCCGAACACACAACAAAAAGAGGGGTGTCTGTTCTTGGGTTTGGTTTTGTACATTGTCGACGGTTATTAGTTGTAAATAGGGCTATTCTGTACAGTTGGTTACTACTAACCGGTTTCTCGTAGAATGTATGACGACCTTTTATGACAAAGAGAAGTAGACTCAAAGTGACGGTACGCGATCACCGTTTGGGTCTAATACTTACTAAGTACGTATCGGTGTTACTGATTAATTTGGGGCCTCTCTACTAAGTAATGTTTTATGTTTACCTTTGAAAACAAACACCCGAACGTTCACCTACAGACGTCCTTCGTTGACGTTCTTCCAAATATTGGAGTCAAAGAAGTGATTTGCTCTGACGTCTACCACCTACTTTTTTATGAACATAAGTATTTACTGTAAGAATAGTACGTTTGGGACCACTAACTTCGAAGACATGTACCAAGAATTTATGACTCAAAGGACGACGAGACTATTTACGAATGTCTAAAAAAAAAAAAATTTATTAGTCGGGAGACCGAGATGACGACTGAAACCACTATACATGGGTGATCCCTATCTCTCCCTCCGATCGACCCAAGACTTGGTTCGGTAAGTGCCGTTTCCGAAGACATTGGGGGTGACCGGACACGGGTCGGGACCCTCTGCTGGCACTGGCAGAGACAGAACGGTTAGACTCGATCGATTCCGTGAGACGGCAAGGTATGCGAAAAGAGATAGGTGTTTCATCTTAATTCTCGCTGTTCATAAAGTGTCCTGTCCTGACACCGTGCCTACGGTCCTTCTCCGTCCTGATTGACATAGATCCTAGGAGGTTATACACATTCCAGAGTGTTGGCCCATTCCCGTCACAAACCTAGTCCCTAGTATAACCGGGACTGACAGTTTCAGGAAGGTTCGTTACCTGAAATTTTTGGTTAATGGTCCGTGAAGGGACACCAGGGAACCGACTCCGAGGCGTGAGGGTCATTTCCCCTCGGGTCCGACCTAGGGACCAGTCCCTTGATCTAGGGTGTCCGGCGTTGATTCCGAGTCGTATCGGTTTAGTTAATTAAATGTGTTATATATAAACGTATTATCCTATTACTAAGTTCTCCTTATAAAGAGACTATACTTGACTCACAGAGTTTGTACATATCTCTTTTCTTTTGTTAGTTAAAATTACTTGTCGAGTGAATGGTCGTTTCTAGTTTCAGGACGTACGGTGTTGATTCCGGACGGCGTCGGTTTACTAATTAAAATGTTGAGGCTAATAGTCGAGAATCAGGGGAATCAAAGTCCCGTCGGTAAAATACGTCGCTCCGTTCGTGTCTCTGTTGTCTTCTTTTTGGGGAATTGACTAAAAATTTACCAAATAGGTTTTCGAACGACCAGAACTTTTCTGGGAACTGGAGTAAACGGTCACGTCAGAGTCTTTCAATGTAGAGTTTGGCTTTTTCTTCGTTTATTGATTGGTTATTGGATAGTTCAGAAGGGGGTTGAGAGAGGGAGAGAGAAATCATTTTCCGTGAAACGGGTAAGGAAATCCCAACCAAAAACGGAAAACGACTGTCAGAACGATAAAACGTACCGGACTTTCGATGGTCGTGTGTTCGACATTCTCGTTTGTCGACACCTTTGACGTCCTTTGTGTATTTATGTGTGCGAGGTTTAGGTCGAGGGTGCCCGTCTAGGACTTCGGAGTCCTGATTGTTCCCGTGGGACCGAAACGAGAAAGGACGGAGGGGAGTTTAGGCAGTGTCCAGTGCATACACACGTTTGCTCCGTTCGTCGATTTTGAAGATGTCTTACCCACTACGGCAAAGTCCGACAGGTCAGAAACGGTAGGGAAGAAAGAGAGAGAGGGATTTTTGACCCGAGTTGTCGTCGCAGTACACCCCGATGTATAGGTTTCAGAAAGGACTGGGCCCTCACGGGAGTCCGACTCCGAGTTTGGACTGTTATTCGGGACGCACGGTAGGTCGGTCGAAGTGGAGGTCGGGTGCCTCGGGTGGTGGATACCTGTGGATGTTGCTTTGCAAGACGCAGACGGTTGGGGTCCTCGGATGTAGTAGAAGGAAGTCGGGCTGGCGGAACCTGGTCCCCCTGCCTCAGTGGGGGTGGTGGAGCCAAAGAAAGTCTGCTGACGGTCACAACGCACACACCTCTTCCCGTGTTCTAAGTGTAGGGACGGTGGGAGTTTGTTGTGCGTGTTTCAGTTTAATTCGATGTGAGATTTTGCCCTTGTCTCAAAGGTGACCTCCTCCTCCGTCTCGACAATGTCTCTTTCTTAGAGTTCCTTTCCTTTAGAACGACAAACGACACAAGGACCCCAATCATGACTCCAGACAGGTAGTCTTAAGGACAGGCACCCCGACGGAAGGCCTTCCCGACGTGGGTTTGGTGGAGGTTAGTTTGCAAAGGGAGGGGAATCCCAAGAGGTCCCCGGACCCCTCGGGTTCGTTTACGGACAAGGTACACGACTTGGGGAGTCTCGCCGGGGTCCACCGGGGTCCCCGAGAAGACACAGGACACCAAAAGAGGCCTATAAACACACGAGACTTCCAACTAGAAAAGAGAGACGTCATAGACTGGACTCAACCACCCCAGTTACCTTTCCTTTGGAGCGGGTACACACAACCGGTGACCGGGGACCTTTGTCACCTTCTGCACGTCAGACCTTTCTTCTACCCGGTCCAGTAAAGATTCTCTCCCGACTAGAGTGTCGGGTCTTCAGGACCGAAAACGTAGTTCCTACCCCAGTGGTACACGAGTCCCGGAGGGGAGACCAGTCGCGACCCGAAGGAAAGTCTTGGAGAGGGACTCCGGAGGTCTCTGCCGTGTCACGTGGGAGGTCCTCGGAGGGAAGTCCGACGCCGACCGAGTTCTCCGACGGCGTCAGGCTTCGACGGCGTGGTCGGGGTCCTCGTGGGGAAGTGCGAGTGAGAAGGACGTGCCAAGCCTGAGACTCCGTCGGTCGTCTCAAGTTATAGGGAGTTGCTCGACTACAGCTCGGAAAAAAAAAGTGGGAAAATACTATAGAGTACATTTAAACATGTTTCGATAATTTTAATTACTGAGTGGGGGAGGGGATTCTTCGGAACTTGGTTTTTAGTTGCAAATGTTGAATAATTAATGGTGCCAGGGGCCGTAATCTCTGAGTAATACGACCTCGGTCCCCCCATTAGATTAAAATGTACTTTCCCGTGCACAGTAACGCCCTCGAGACGTTCGGACTCGACCGTCTGAACAAAATACGAGGAGAACCGCAGACAGTCCCAGTTAGTGTGGTTTCCGGAACCGACCAGACAGTCGGTGGGCTCTCGTGCAAGCCGGAAACCTTTCTCCTGCGACTCACGGACGTCGGGTCCCGGGCGAAACTCGAGCACCGGTGGTGAACGAGCGGTGCGCCGTCCCGGACCCCCGAGGGACGACTTCCAATAGGAACGTCGTGCTCCGAGGGACCCTTGGCCCACCCTGAGGCGTGCGACACGGGGTCGTCGCTAAGGTCTCCCCGACTGCCCTGTGGTCCCTTTGCCCTCTGGGGGTCCCCGGCCGTCCTACGGAAGGGGAGGGGAAAGGATCGGGCGTCCTGTGGGACGTCGGCTAGTTTGAGGGGGGTGGGGGTTAGTGGTGGCAGCGGACATGACCGCGGTGCACCCGGTCCGCCACGACTGTGAAATACGCAGGAGTCTCTCAGGCTGAGAAGCTTTATTTCCTTACCCGGCTCACCCCTGCCCCGAGACGACGGATCAGAGAGTCAGCACCGGAGTGTCTGACGTCGGGCGGTCCGAGGAGACAGGTACGTCAAAAGGTCCGTTCTTGTGGCCTCACCCCACGGTAGCGGATGAGTCCCTCCCCCAACCCAATCTAGTAAACAGAACCCAGCACACCGATCTTCCACCGTGTCGGTCCTAGGGTCAAGTCAACCCAAGACCGTGGAGTCTGCGGTACTCGTCGTCCGTCCTGTCTCGGGCCGAGACGGGGCTCCGAGAGAGTCTAGGGCCATGAGAAGAGGAAGGGGTGCCGGTGGTGGGGGCCGACCGTAGTGGACGGTGGACCTAGGTGACCGGGGAGACGGTGGGTGGCAGGTCGGAGTAAGACTGTGTAAGAGGTGGACGGCGGTCTCCTCGTCTCGACTCCGAGGGCGGTGGTCGGGAACCCCAGGTCTCCCCTTGGACCGACCCTTCTGGAAAGTGTTGGGTCCTAGACCGGGCGACCAGAGAGGTCGAAGTAGAACCCTGCAGGAGTGGAGGGATGAGGAGGGACGAGGAGGAGAGGGTGGTTCTTGACAGAAGTAGAGTCCTGCCGGTACGAGAGACGGGCGGGACTCGGAGTGAAAGTGACGTGAGGTGAGTGGTAGTCGGGAGACCCAGAACCGAATACGTAGTGGAGGAGGTCCCTCGGAAGGGACTGGTAGGTCTGACCCAATCCACGGAAAGTGACACGAACGAAACGGGGCCAGTTCACAGTCTGTGTTAGGCGGCACTGACAGACACCGAGGCAGACGGAAGAGGGTCGTCCGTCACTCCAGGGACCGACGTGTCTGACCAAAACAAAAGGTGAGTTAGAAATAGAGGTTGTGACAGACCGTGTCTTTCTACACGTCATTCGTAAACAACACATTATTGAATTTTATATGACTAGAGGTATTTTAAATCGTTCTTTCGTTCAAAAGATTGAGTCTTCCGTGACGGACGAGGTCTAGATACTAATTTTGAGTAGTTTCCTGTTTGTACCAGACGTTTTTGCCGCCAAAGACTCCGGGGAAACACCCTCTTTCGTCAGTAAGACGCCCAGAGTTCAGGACCCCTAGTGAAAGGGAATCGTGTCAGGACTCACTGGTGGGAGTAAAGAGTCTGTCCCGCCAGACGAGGTCGTGACGGACCGACTGCATTCACCGTCCCGAGACCCTTCGAAGACCCAGGGTCCCTGTCCCAGTCGTTCCTTGTGGTCGAACTCTTTTCCGCACAAAACGTAGTTCCATAGTACCAAAAAGATAAAGGTTTTTATTGTTTAGAGGCACTTAACGCAAGAGCGAGTTTGTAAGGGATTCCGTTTCTAAAATGTGCTAGTCAGTATAAAACCCTCGCTGTCATAGTCACCATAACGTCTCGATGAACAAATGAAATTCTACACCACGAAGTCCGGGGCCCCCTTTCTTTTCTCCGTGTCAGACATAGATGTCACTGGAAGGACTAGGCGGAGGTGTGATCCCCAGGGTCACTTACACTAGACGCGTGTCCGGGGAACAAGAAACTTCGTTTCTCCTGTATGTTTTACGACATTGCGGACTCTATTTACAGGTCAGTAAAAATTTTCCGTTTTACTTCCGAAGGGACCACCAGGTTACCAATTCTTGGGCGGACGGTTACTTCCCCTACACCCAAACTAGGGACCACGTCCTTCTAAGGTGGTGAACGGCGTCTCGTTGATTCGAGAACCCGGTGTTGGTACCTCGGGTTTACGGATCTCGAGGACGAGGTGTTGGTCTCTTCGGCGGCGTTACTCTCCGAGGGCGTGACGTCACTTCTCATCGGGGGTAAGTGACGTCATGTCTTTCCGACACGCATCGTTGCTCCTGGGTCACGTCGGTTCTTATTTATGTATGTAAAAATTTTTCTTGAAATTTTTGCCGTTTTACTCACACAAGCAGTTCCTTTGGACTGAACTTGTGAAGGGGACGAAAAGGACCCATCCGACTGAGCCAGAGGGACTCGGACCCGAGGGGGTGTGACGACCACCCGTATATTTTAGCATCTTGGTGAAACCTTCTGTTAAACCGTTGACGAATCTCTCAATTTGTAGGTAGATGGGAGACTCGGTCCGTCCGGTGGGGACCCATAAATGGGTTCTCTTTCCCTCCGTGTACAGGTGCGTTTACGAACCTGTGTTTACAAGTATCGCCGAGGTGGACGTCGTCGGTCCAGGACCGTTGCGGGACTCCGTCCTCCGTCACCCACTCGACGTCGAGTAGAGGTCCCTTTCGGTCACTGTGCACGTGTCGCACTCACCTAAAGTCTTGTCCATATGGCCCGCTTTCTCCGGCTTGCCTCCCGCTCTCCTCTGAAGGGCTTGTTCAGGTGAGCGTGTGTTGAGGTCGTTTAGTTTGCAGTGACACGGACCCGTCGAGTCACACCGGACCCCTTCAGCCTCCCCGACCTATGTCGCGTCATACCCCACCACCTATACAGGGATTAGAACTGACTCCACCACCAAAGTGTCTATACATGAATGTAGTTTGAATGGTTTAACGTGTCAAATTTATATCCGTCGATACGAGTCTGAGAGCCAACACAGAGAAGCTGAGGCACCTGACACCGGGCGGTCCGAGGAGACAGGCACCCTAAGAGGTCCGTCCTTATGACCTCACCCGACGGTAAGGGAGGAGATCCCCTAGAGCGACTAGGTCCTTAACTTGGACCTAGAGAATACAGAAGACGTGACCGTCCGTCTAAGAAATAACGACCGCACTGGACCCTTCGGGTATCGACCAATACCGTACGGATAAAAGGGTCACCAGTACATACCTACACTCTCAACCTTATATTTATTTCGACTCGTGGATTCTTAACCACGAAAACTTGACACCACTACCTCTTCTGCCAAACTCTCAGGGAACCTGACGTTCCTCTAGGTTGGTCAGGTAGGATTACCTTTAGTCAGGACTTATAAGTAGTCTTCCTGTCTCCAACTTCGACTTCGAGGTTATAACACCAGTGGACTGCCCTTCTTGACTGAGTAAACTTTTCTGGGACTGTGACCCTTTCTAACTCCCGTCCTCCTCTTCCCCTACTGTCTCCCACTCTACCAACCTACCGTAGTGACTGAGCTACCTGTACTTAAACTCACTTGAGACCCTCAACCACTACCTGTCCCTCCGGACCACACGACGTCAGGTACCCCAACTCAGTTTGTGCTGACTCGCTGACTTGACTTGACTAATACGGGTCATTGTCGTAATTTTGTTTGTGCATAACTTGTGGTTTCTCCTACCGACACGTAGTTTAGCACTACGACATGGGGAATTTGAATGTCTCACGACTTACAGTTTCTGTAGTTATCTTGATCTTCTTCTTTTATGTGCTTACACAGTTTAGTTGTGCGACATGCCGAATTTGAATGTACTCCACCATGTAGTTAATATAGAGTTAAACCCCCTGAAGGGACCACGAGGTCACCAATTCTTAAACGCCCTGAACCCAAGTTAGGGACCAGTCTCTTGACCCTAGGGTGTACGACCGGGTACACGGGTTTGGTGACTCGAACGTACAGTGTTGATCTCTCAGGTGCGCGTCTCAGGTTTTCTAGGACGCACAACGTTGACTCTGGTCTGCATCTGTTTATTTTTATGTGTTTATAAAATTTTTTACTATAGAGTTAGAATTTTTTACTTTCGATTGAAAATCTTTTCGCTCTCTCTGTCTCTTTCCGACAGGTGACTCTTTGGGACACGAGGTGTGGGACGTCGACCCCGTCGACGACGTTCGGAGGCTCCGGTATTCTGGGTCGTGGAAGTGCACCAGTCTGGAGGGTGCACCGGACGACTTCCGGGTCGACAGGGGACCCTTCCGGGGTGAAAGGGAGTGACTCTTCTGGGATGGGTGGGGAGGGGTAGTCGGGTGTACTCCGGTGGTATGGCCGGTACTGCGAGTCCCGGTGGCAAGTCCAAGGGGCCCCGTAGGGGCGGGATTGGCCGGTCCTGACTGACAACGCACTCCGTCTCCACAAGAAGTCTGCCTTAAGTTAAACACTAATATCTAATAGAAGAAGTCGACGAAAATCCGTTTTCCTGCGGTCGTACTGTCGGTTACTTTTAGGGTGAGTGCACCGGTCAAAGGGAGAGGGATCCGAGTTACGTTACCTTGTCTCCGCTAGGGTCCTTCCGCCCTCGCGGACCCGAGACCCCTTCGGCGTCACTGAGAAGGTTCGAGGTCCCGGTCGCAGATTCGTGTCGAGGGACAAGGACCCAAGGGGGTGGTCCGTCGTTCCTTTTGCTGCGAAAAACGAGGACGAGAAGTGACCCAGGAGTAGGTCCCTTACACCGTTTCGTGTCGAGGCTCGACCTTGTGAGATGTAGTCCTAAAGTCGTGGTGACGAGTGTGTGAGTAAGTTTAGGACCCGTGGATGATACACCGTCCGGAACGCGAGACGTACGAGGACCGTCGGTCGTCAGATCGACTCGTCTGTCTACAACTAGTTTCGCAGGGGTGAAGGATTGTCTCTAGAGCCGTTCCACGACTCCAGCGGGGACACTTGTCCCCATTTCGTGGAAGGAGAGTCGTCTGGTAAGTACTGAGTGACTCGGCGACGGGGTCGGTGCGGACGTGGTCTGGGTCGAGGCGGACCCCAGTCGGAACCACCGCCCCACGTCCCTCTTCTTTGCCCCACACGCGGAGGTACCCAGAGAGAGGGAGACGAACCGGGGTCCTGTCTTACGAGGCCGGGTGGACGTCAGTGGAATGTGTGTCTCTGTCGTTCTCCGCACACAGACTCCTCGCGTCCGAGGTCACCTCTCCACCTGTCACCCATGGGACCGGTCCTCTGGGGGTTCAGGCCGGACGAGTGTGGGTGTTGAGTCCGACCCCAGACTCGGGTTCCCGTTTGCTGAGCCACACACCGTTCCTGGTACTGCGTCCTCACTGCCTTCCGACACACGTCCCCGGCGACGAAAGGTGGTACTCGTGTTGAAAGCGAGGAGGAAAGGACACACACACATAATCGCCCTGTTCTTTTTAGGTAAAAATTATAATTTTAACCCTGTGCCGTAAGTGAAAACCCAACGAACTTTGCGTCACCAGACTGTCTTCAGTCTAGGTGTTTACGGTTCCCCTAATTCGGTTTTCCCGAATTGCCATAAAGTCACCGGACTCGTGTGACGTCGCCCGACACCCTTTGCGTCTCAGTGTTGGCACAACGTACACAGGGGTAGAGTGTGCACTGCTCAGCGCTGAGGCGTCCCCGACTCGGTTCCTGTCGTACGACGAGTCTCAAAATCGTCGAGGTGGCGAGTGACCACTGGCTTACACGGGATCCTGGGAGAGACCTGTTGGCGAACCGGTAAAAGACTCTCCTCTGCCTAGTGACGCCGTGTAAATGACGTTTTCCCGACCGTGACCCTTTCTCTTTTT
This sequence comes from Capra ibex, assembly GCA_006410555.1. Classification (NCBI taxonomy): domain Eukaryota; kingdom Metazoa; phylum Chordata; class Mammalia; order Artiodactyla; family Bovidae; genus Capra; species Capra ibex. Next base: position 967,183 of record SJYO01018169.1, read on the forward strand.
GTCGAGACCTGCTGAACATCAAAAATTTGAGTGTGATTTATTGGCACGGAAAGACGACCAACCCCGGACACTCGGGGCATACCTGACTCACGAGTCGGGTCCTCTAGTACGCCAAGCCCGGGGAAGTATACCAAAATTTATCTGATGTCTGTAATTCTCAAAAGCGAAGCATAATTTAACTCTTAGACTGACCGTGTGGACTTTACGATATATTTTCCCTTTTATTACTCGACTCCTTATGCCTTCTCGTCCTTCGCGCAGACTTCGTTCCCCTCACCCGACCAAAGACACATTGTCCTCGACCTGGCCCGCACTCTCCTCCTCTTCGTTTCCCGTCCCGACCCGTCCCCCGCACCCCGCCCCGTGGATAGTCGTTTCCGCGGGGTAGTGGGTTCGAGCTCTGTCGGGAGGCGATAGGGAAGCCCAGATAACGATGAAGTAAGACCTTTCTTTGACCTGTACGAAAAAAAATTTTTTTTTTCACAAAGGACCCTGAAGACTCCGCTAGGTCACCAATTCTGAAACGGCAGGTTACGTCCCTGATGTCCAAACTAGTACCTAGTTCTTCCATTCTAGGGTGTACGGAGTGCTGGTTCTTCGGTTTTTTGTTCTTCATAACATTGTTTATGTCTTTTCTAAAAATTTTGCGAGGTAGAATTTTTTTCTTTTTCAAATTTTTCACGAAGGACCTGAAGGGACCACCAGGTCACCTATTCTTAGAAAGACTGTTATGTACCCTGTGCCCAAGTCTAGGACCAGGCCTTCTAGGGTGCACGGAACCCCGTTGATTCGCGCACGCGGTGTCGACGACTCGGACACACGAGGTCTCGGACCCTCGGTGCTGTTCTCTTCGGTGGCGTCACTCTGCGGGCCCGAGGCGTCGTTTCTCGTCGGGAGTGAGGGGCGTCGATGTCTTTCCGGTGAGCATCGTTGTTTCTGGGTCGTGGCGGTTCTTATTAATTGATAAAAAAAACAAATTTCACGAAGGACAAAAAAGACCACGAAAGTCCCCTCCCGTCCGTACCCAGGGACAATGAGTCTCAGAGTAGACAGGTCGAGGGCGTCGACGTGCGTCGGGACCTCCACGTCCCCCCGGACCTGCCGTCTCCGACCTTCGTCCGTCCCGACGGACCCCGACGGAAAGCCCTCGTGGACAGTTTGTAGACACCCTACACGACTGGCTTCCGTGTCTCTCCCTCATCTTCCAGGACACACGGGCCGGTGAAGTCAGCACAGGCTGAGAGACGGTGGGGGACCTGACATCGGGTGGTCCGAGGAGACAGGTACCCTGAGAGGTCCGTTCTTGTGACCTCACCCAACGGAACGGAAGGAGGTCCCCTAGAAGGACTGGGTCCTTAGCTCGGGTATAGAGGACGTAGCGTCCGTCCAAGAAATGGGTGACTCGGTGGACCCTTCGGGGCGTCTGCCAGCATGGCCAAGAGTTTCTTGGGTATCCGGAGTGGTGGTTCGACGATTGCCAGTACATAAGGTACGCTATCTTCCAAACTAACACGCGGGTGTTACGCACTCGTAAGATCTACTATGTGTGCGTGGAGCACGGTGAACTGAATGCGAACTGTTTGGACACGAGAGACCCAGTGACCTTGAGTATACAAAGGAAGAACCTTTGTTACTCCGGTCCCCTCTCCTCTCATTTCTGGGTACTGTGGTAGCGTGGCGATGGGTCGTGTTGCAAAGGACCCCTCCGTAGTCGTTTCTCTCCCTCGAGGTTTTCGCTGTCCCAGGCACCCGGCAGTGGACACGCCGTCCGACCTCGGCGTTCTACGGGCTCGCAGTCGGCTTCCTGCCGCCCCACTCCTTCGACCCCCGGCCCGAGACGTGTCCTGTCTTCGGCCCGTACTTTTTCCCTGTCTGTTCCGACGTCTTGTGGTCGGGCCTTGTGCCTACGACATTGCGACTCACCTCCTCTCGAGAGCTGAGCCGAGCTCCACGCCCCTACACGCGTCCTCGGCCCTCCCTCGCCGCTACCGACGCCGTGCCGTCACAAAAGTAACGAAGAAAGTTCGACGGAAAGGACAGTGCAAAATTACCGTGTCTCTCAGTTCAACTTCGTTCTCGCCTCCTACTAAAAAGGGCGGCCAAGGGGGAAGGAAGGAGAAGAGGTGTCCTCTCACACCTAAAGGAGGGTGTCACAGGGGCCGAAGGTCGGACTGCCCGCACAAACGTTTGGTCGGACAGAGACGGGAGCCCCGGAGGACTTAAGTAGGGAGAGGTCCTATCGAGGACGGAGGGAGGCGCCTACCCGACGGACCCGACGCCGGCGTCCACGCGGCACCGTAAAAAGAGGACTCACACCCATAGTCGACTAACGGCACTCGGCACTAGCGTAGACCCTCTGGGACTCGGACTACGTTACCCCCGCGAAGGTATGTTTACCCGTTCGTACCCGTGGAGACCTATTCAATACTACCGGTTCCGAGTGCCCTCCCATAAACACCCAAATGGAAGGGAATCGGTACGGTACGTGAAAGACGACTCCGTCACAAACGACCTTGTTGGAAATATTGAACGGTTCATAGTTTTACCTTTCACACGTGAGTTGGGTCATTAGGAAAGAGATTCTTAAATGGGAATCCTCTATTAGTGTGGTGTCGGTTTCTTTTCTCTTTCACTCGTGTCTTTACGAACAGGGTCACGAAAAAATCCTATTATGCCTTTGTGTCGTTCGTTGGGCTTACCGATTCTTTTACAAACTAATTTAACACGATATAGGTGGGTTACCTATAGTACGTGATAATTTTTACTGTAATGTCCCTGAGGACCACCAGGTCACCAATTGCTGGGACGGAAGGTTGCGTCCCCCACGTCCAAGCTAGGGACTAGTCCCTTGATTCTAGGGTGCACAGTGTCCCACGTCGGTTTCTTTCTTTTTTATATCCCACGTGATATTAATCTATGGGCTTGTCCACTATTCTAATTTCTTAACGACAAAGTCCACACTGTCACCAGAGCTTAACTACGAAAATTCTCAGGAACATAAAAATAATAAGTAAATGAACAACCGGTGTGACGCTTCGTACACCCTAGAATCAAGGGGCTGGTCCCTAACTTGGAAGCAGGGGCCGTCACCCTCAAACCTCAGAATTGGTGACCGAACGGTCCCTTCGTGCCTCAGGAACCTAAACTCTCTCTGTACATTTTATGGACGTCTGCCCCAAACCAAATTTTGTTGTCACCCTTTCGTCTAATCACCAAGGGTCCTCGTCTCCCTCCACCCCGTGTCCCTCACTCGCGATTACCCGTGCCCCGAAGGAGAACCCCTACTACCTTCACAAGACCTTAATCTCCGCTGCCGACGTGCTGCGACCCTCACACGATTTACAGTGATTACCACTTAAAGTACAGTACGTATAGATAGTGTTATTTTTTATTATTATTACCTCCCAATGATCTTCTACCCTACTCCACTTTGTGCTAACCGGCACTTAACTATTAACAACCTTCCGCTCACTTTTCTTGTACCCCGATACATACCGTATGCACACAATCTATGTGTACGTACTTTGTATAACCTATTGAAGGTATTATTTTTCACTACGCATAAAAAAACCGAGTCTTACAGACGTTGTACAACTTAAATTACTCGGTCAAAGTTATAACTTATAACACTTAAAAGGGTCACCACACTTTAATGTATATTTTACGTAGACATACGTATTTAATTACAAAGTTACGATAAGTCATTTCTAAATTGACACTAGTAAAGATCCAATCATCTAAACTCTAAAGAGAGGGAAAACAAGTAAAGAGTCATACCAAACGTGAAAAGAAAAAAGGTAAGCTAGAAAAATGTTTTGTTATTTCCAAAAATAGAGTTTTTCGCCTTTACAAATCCTTGTGGGAAAAATGGAGTCCGTCAGAGTGTGTTACCGGGACCCTTTTACCGTCTAAGGGTTGTACTCGGTGGCGGGAGACGTCACCGGCAGAGACGACGACCTTCGGGGACGGTTACTAGCAATGAATGGGAGTGTTGGTGGACTTCTGTGTCCGTTACTAGGAGGGAAACTCCTCGTTTCTTTACTTCCGAATCACTCCATTTCCCGGAGCAGTTTTCACTGCGTTGTCTTCCCTGAAGGGGTCACCAGGTGACCAATTCTTAGTCAGAACGTCACGTTCCCTGTGCCCAAGTTTGGGACCAGTCCCTTGACTTTAGGGTGTACGGCGTCTCGGGCTCACGGTGTTGAACCCTTAGACACGTAGAGTTGTTCTCTAGTGTGTTGAACTCTCTGACACTTGGAGTTGTTCTCTAGTGTGTTGAACTCTCTGACACGTGGAGTTGTTCTCTAGTGTGTTGAACCCTCAGACACGTGGAGTTGTTCTCTAGTGTGTTGAACCCTCAGACACGTGGAGTTGTTCTCTAGTGCGTTGAACTCTCTGACACGTGGAGTTGTTCTCTAGTGTGTTGAACCCTCAGACGCGGAGTTGTTTTCTAGTGTGTTGAACCCTCAGACACGTGGAGTTGTTCTCTAGTGCGTTGAACCCTCAGACACTTGGAGTTGTTCTCTAGTGTGTTGAACCCTCAGACACGTAGAGTTGTTCTCTAGTGTGTTGAACTCTCTGACACGTGGAGTTGTTCTCTAGTGCGTTGAACTCTCAGACACGTGGAGTCGTTCTCTAGTGTGTTGAACTCTCTGACACGTGGAGTTGTTCTCTAGTGTGTTGAACTCTCAGACACGTGGAGTTGTTCTCTAGTGTGTTGAACTCTCAGACACGTGGAGTCGTTCTCTAGTGTGTTGAACTCTCTGACACGTGGAGTTGTTTTCTAGTGCGTTGAACTCTCAGACACGTTGAGTCGTTCTCTAGTGTGTTGAACTCTCAGACACGTGGAGTCGTTCTCTAGTGTGTTGAACTCTCAGACACTTGGAGTTGTTTTCTAGTGTGTACTACGTCACTTCTAGGGCACCCGTCGTTGATTCTGGGACTCGTTAGGTTCATTTAAAATTTTTTAACAATGTGTTGCCTTTTCTACTTTTGAGTTTAAGTTTTTCCATACCCACGGGGTTACAAGTGTCGTCGTGATCAGTGTTGTCGGTCTGCATCTTCGTTGGATTCACAGGTAGCTGTCTCCCTACCCATTTCTTCTATTCCTTATATATATATATATATATATACATGTGTTACCTCATAATGAGTCGGTGTTTTTTTCTCACTTACTTCGGTAAACGTTGTGTACGCACCTGGATCGCTAATAGTAGGATTCTGTCTCTTTCTGTTTATTTTTCACTGCCGTGAATAGACACCTTAGATTTTTTTTTTTTCTTGAATAAATGTTTTGTCTTTGTCTGAGTGTTGGTTATGTCTTTTGTCATAATACCAATAGTTTCCCCTTTCACGACCCCCCCGTCCCTGTTTAATCCTCAAATCCTAATCGTTTATGTGTGAGGATAATGATCCATTCATTAATCAAGGGACAGGACATGTAAGTCATAGAACATTATAGATATTACCTTTCCTTAGACCTTTTCGTATGTGTATGTATATATACATACATATATTTTGACTTAATGAGACGACATAAGGACTTTGATTGTATTGCAACATTTGGTTGAAAGTTTTAAACAAAAATTCAATGTGTTACTGAGTTCCGTTTTGATCCTAGGGTTTAGAACACGGACGAAATGATTCGGTGTAGGGACGTGTGGCAGTACGTTTACTCTGAGTCGATGCGGGGGACAGCCCCACTTGAACGGGCGGACGACCAAGGTGTCGGGGCTTACGGATCAGAACTCGAAACGTTCAAAGAGAGGTTTAGTTTCTAGTTCGACCGTTTCCTTCGGTCCTTCTACAGGGTGGGGTCGAGCGGAACCCAAGTCCAGTGCATAAAACGGTGATCACTGCTTTGCTCGACGGTTGGGGTGGGTGCAGTGTCTGACCACGAGTACGGGTGTCTAGGTCCTCATCCAATTGTAAATTTTCCGTTGTTTCGTATTCGGAAGAGTTAGACTATTAATGTTTCCATTCACGATGATACGGGAAATCAATGTTTCCTTTGCCAGTCATAGTCCTATTAACGGGACCGTCCTTTTTCTACGAATTTCGTAGAATTACCATTCTTGCCTCCCTTACGTCTGTTCGTTGAGAAATCAAATAGAAAGACCAGTTTGCTGAGACTGGATAATTAGGAGTATGTTTGAGGTGGAGGTTATGTTTGTAAAGTCTTACGAATAAAAAGATGACTTTATTCCCCCGGTGGAGACCCGGTGCCCGAAAACCCGAGACGGTCGACCGTCTCCCAGACACCCTTCTCAGCCTTGTTTGTAGCGGGAGCGAAACTTTTGGGTCGAGTCGGAGGGGCTCTCGACTCGATAGTAGGACGAGCGTAAGACGCGCATGTAGGGTTGAGCGACCACTCACTGGGTCAATGGGACTCGGAGAAGGCGGTCGTGACTGAATGTACTCAGGGAGTCCCCATTCGGCGACGGTAGACATACCCGTGTCCCAGTGTAGACTTAGGTTTGACAGTTGTGGAGAATGTGTTGTCTTGTGACAACGAGACGATTCAAGGGAAGACCACCGAGAGCGGAAACGACTACTCCTATGAACTCTTGACTGAGGTTGAGTGCAGGGAAGGGATGGGACGTCCGGGACCGTTCCGGTTCGGGAGGTCCCGGAGACAGGAAGGTCCTTCGGGACAGGACACGGTTAAAGACGAAGAAGGTCTTCCCGGTCTTAAGAGAGGGCCCCTGTGATTGAAAGGGGAACCAAAGAAGTCTGACTTCTTTCGGGTCGGAAGAGACGACCTTCGTGCATACACAGGGGGAAAGAGTCCGGGACTGGGGGAAAAGATCAAGGGTGGGCTGGAGACTCAGTGGTCCCTCTCATGTTCAAGGAAATTTTTTTTCGGAGTCACGTGACGTAATAATTAAAAAGTCTATACTGTTGTCATGGAACTGATATAATTTGAAAAAATTTTCCGTAGGAATAGAAAATCTCTGTGTGGGACTTTACAACTGTTTGTAAGTTCACTACGTCCCAATCCCTTCTCTCGTCTCTGTGTCTTTGTTCTAACTCAACTATTGACCACTGTTCATACCCGGCCAAGGACTCTGAAGACAGACGAAGACAGACAGTATTCCAAAGGTATTGTTGTTGTTCTGAAAACTTTTCAGGGTAGGGGACCCAAGACGTCGTAGGAACTCAGGTGGACGTGGGAGGACTCCGAAAATACGGAGAAAGTTGACCGTACAAGTGACTCGTTGTTGAGGTGCGTTCCCCGTTTCACTCTCGTTGACCGGGAGGACCGATCCTACTCGTCCGACCGGGAGCTAAAACTGTTTTGGGGGGTCCCGGAGTAAAGAGTTTCACTCGTGTCTAAAAAGAGAGGGGTCTATGGTCCCATCCGGGTACTTCACCTCACCCCACTCGACCCGAAGGACAGGACCGTAACGACTCCCCTTTAGAATTGACGGGGGTGGGGCACGGAGAAGGACCTACTTCACCGGGTCTACACTCAGTCCCGTCTCTTCTCAAACTCTTTCTCTCTCCGACTGAGTAGGTACAAAGTCTCCCAAACCCACTCGAGTCGGGGAGACAGGGCTTTGGACACTCGGTTCCTGATGTCCGTTCCTGTTCCGGACGGAGAACGGACCCGACCTTCGAACCTCCCTTCACGACTCTGGTGGTCCCCGAAGCTCCGGACTTGTGGACTTGCGACCTGTGGCGGATTAGGTTTCCCGATCTTTGGTCTTTGTCTGGGGGAGGGGGGGTTTTTTTTGATCCGTGTCTAGACAAATAGACGTGTACCCCGGCACATCGTAAGACCCCCGGGGCCCAGGTGTCGGTTTCGTTCGTCTCTTAAGGGTGGAACTCGACGACTGGATAACTACTCGTTACCTACGGATGGGAGAACGGGGGCCATGGTGACTTATAAGTAGGACCCCGGTGATCTCTTTGCCTTCGGTTTGGGAGACCAGTCGTTGCGGAAAAAGCGACGACAGTCGGAGTCACTGGTTGTCAAGTGTGGGTGTCAGGGTGAGAGAGTCAGGTCCACTCCTGGGACGTCGGTCTCAGGAGCACCTCTTGCCTCGTCGTAAGGGGCCTGTCTGTGTCAGGGAGAAGAGTGCCCCTCTCTTCCGACGTCGGCGTGGACCTTCTGTCCGACGTCGGTGTGGACCTTCTGTCGCCGGTTCCTATGTCTGTGGTCACGCGGACCACCTGGGGGGTGTGACGGGGAGCAGAGAGACCTAGGGCAAGTAACTTTTTTTTTTTTTTATGTACCATCATTTTACCTTAATTTGGGAGTAAGGTGTCTTTTGTACGGCAAACCTTTACCCCCTTCGTTCTGCCGATGTCCTTCGGTAGGTCCTTCAGACTCATCTGGCACAAAGAGTTTCCTCTGGGTACCCCGCGACTGTCCTCGCGACGGATCTTGCGTATAAGTTTACCCCAAAGGGCCCGAAGAGACTACCAGACTCCAATTCTGAAGTTTAAGGGTCAAGTCCCCCGGGGTCAAGTTAGGGGCCAACCCCTTGATCTAGGGTGTACGGTGTCGATTCTCAAGTATACGGCGTCTGAAGGGACTACCATGTCACCTATTCTTAGGCGGACGGTTACGTCCCCTGTGTCCAAGTTAAGGGTGAGGTCCTTCTAAGGTGCACGCCGTCTCGTTGAATAGGGTACTCCGTGTTGACGACTCGCGTACCAGATCCCGGTCGCTCGAGACTGAGGTGCGCAGTGTTACCGACTTCGGGAACGGTGCCCCCGGACACGAGGGGCTCTCACGCTTCAGCGAAGTCAGCACAGGCTGAGGAAGGCCGGGACATCTAACATCGGGTGGTCCGAGGAAACGGGTACCCCAAAAGGTCCGTTCTTATGACCTCACCCGACGGTAAAGGAGGATTTTCCCCAGGACTGGGTCCCTAGCTTGGCCGTAGAGAATGTAGAGGACGAAACCGTCCGCCCGGAAAATGACGATCGCGGTGGCCCCTTGGGTAGCGTTACTCCTTGGGCACGTGCCGTTACTTCTCATCGGGGGCACACGTCGTTACTTCTGAGTCCCGTTGGTTTTTAAATCCTTTTTTTTTTTCTCAAGTGTGCGACTTTGATTTCTGGGGTGTACGGCGTTTCTTCGAACTTCTGGGACCCGTGACGTTGAGTCCGGACCTCGTCGGTTCTATTCAGTTTTATAAAAAATTTTTGTCTTTATACATGTAAATTTTACCCTCAAGGACTCGTGGTGGACTAGTAGAGCAGTCTTAGAGTCACCAGGAGGGGATTCTTAAAATTGCACGAGTGGGATCACCGGAAGCACGGGTGGATTCAATGTCTCTTCAAAAAGTCCCACACACACACACAGACACACAGACACACACAGACACAGACACATACACACAGACACAGACACACAGACACACACAGACACATACACAGAGACACACACACACAGAGACACACACACACAGACACACACACAGACACACACAGACACACACACAGAGACACACACACACGCAGACACAGACAGACACACACAGACACACAGACACAGACACACACACAGACACACACACAGACACAGACACACACAGAGACACACACAGACACACACACAGAGACACACACACAGACACACACAAACACACACACAGAGACACACACACACAGACACACACACAGACACACACAGACACACACAGAGACACACACACACGCAGACACAGACACACACAGAGACACACACACACGCAGACACAGACACACACAGACACGCAGACACAGACACACACACAGACACAGACACACACAGACACACACAGACACAGAGATACACACACACAGAGACACACACAGACACACAGACACAGACATACACACAGACACACACAGAGACACACACACAGAGACACACACAGACACACAGACACAGACACACACAGAGACACACACAGACACACACACAGAGACACACACACAGACACACACAAACACACACACAGAGACACACACNTCTTAAAATTGCACGAGTGGGATCACCGGAAGCACGGGTGGATTCAATGTCTCTTCAAAAAGTCCCACACACACACACAGACACACAGACACACACAGACACAGACACATACACACAGACACAGACACACAGACACACACAGACACATACACAGAGACACACACACACAGAGACACACACACACAGACACACACACAGACACACACAGACACACACACAGAGACACACACACACGCAGACACAGACAGACACACACAGACACACAGACACAGACACACACACAGACACACACACAGACACAGACACACACAGACACACACACAGACACAGAGATACACACACACAGAGACACACACAGACACACAGACACAGACATACACACAGACACACACAGACACACACAGAGACACACACACAGAGACACACACAGACACACAGACACAGACACACACAGACACACACTCACAGACACAGACACACACAGACACACACACAACAACAACGACAACAAATTAGGTACGGTCAGTTGTAAAATGATGGAATTACTCGAGTACTTTCTGAAGTAATTCGGACGAGTGGAGTCGTCTACTCCGACGAGGAAGAGCCCTGCCCCCTAGACTCCCGACTGCCGACCTTACCCGGGACAAAAGGCGAACAGGACTCCGCTCGCGTGGGGTGGGCGAGTCGGAGCCCGCCGACTCCCCCCCCCCGCCAACTTCGGTACCGAGTCATGAACTCCGGAAGAGGCTCGAGTCCTTGTCGAGGAGGGGTGTGAGTTGTTCGGTCTTTCGGGCGGAAAGTCCTTCGGTAAGGAAGCTTACTCTTCTCACGGCTCCCCTGGTTCCGCTCTGGTGGTAGAGAGGTCCGGTTCACGCTCGGCTCCGTGTTTCCGTCGTCCGAAAGGTCCCCGAGAGAGGTCTCGGGTTTGTCGGGGGAGGGGTGAGGGGTCCCTAAATAAAAGTGGAGCTCCCTAGTGCCGGTTGTCCTTGTCGTCCTTTCCGAAGGTCCAGGATGGAAATCTCCTAAAAGTAGAACTTCGAGATCCTGCCGTCCGACGGGTCTACAAGAAATCCGAGTCGGGGGTCCCGGTGACCGGTCGGTGGGGGACGTCGGGGACGGACTTGCGGGTGGAACCAACGAGATTCCCGTCTTAGACCCGCCGGGCCCCCATTAAGATTCACGGCCCGACACTATAGTCTTATCCCGATACTGTAGTTGCACCCCCGTCCAGTCGGACCCCCTCGTCCCGTCCTCTCTCCCTCGGGGGCTCCCCGGTCTAATCGGTGGGGGGTGGGGTGCCGTCCTCGTTCCGCGTTCTATCCCCACAGGCCGCCACCGAAGTGACGAGTGTCGGAGGACCCCGTGGGTGACCCTCCGCCCGGACTTCTAGACTTTTACTAAGTCTTTACGACTTTCCATCCACCGTTCGGTCGGTTCGCCGGCCGCGAAGCCCTTGCCTAAGTCCGTGACTAGGTCCTTGTTCCTTTCGTTTACTTGGCAGAAGATCGCGGGGGGACACAGTTCACTTTCCTGTGCGAGACCAAAGACTGACTCTTCGAGGGTTCACCCGACTCCCAGTGCCAGGGGGGTTCTACGTCGATTTACGTCCGTCTACTTTCCGCTTTCTGCGAAATGTTGGCTTATTGTTATTTGTTTGACGTCATATGCATACAGGATTAGTAACATACCCTGCGTAAATGTGATTTTGTATTAAACAACACACAAACTTCAAGTTTACCTTGAGCCGCCGGACATAAACATAAATGTTGTTAGACCGTTAGAATAGACCCCTCCAAAAAGATTACGTCCACGGGAGACGGGTGGGATAAGGGTTGTGACGAGAGTAAGTAAGTCTAAACAGTGACGGGTCGCTGGACCCTCAGACACAATAAAATTTCGACGGTTCCACTGACAATAGTCATTGATGTCGACTGAAGGGAACTCGTAAACGGTTCGGTCCACGGTCCAAGTAAAGTGGGTGATACAGTCGGGAGTGGGGTGGAAGTTCCCCACCAAGATACTAATTCGGGCGAAGTGTCTCCTCTCTTACTCCGTTGTCTTTCGTCGTGGAACTGGTTTCAGTGTGTCGGTACTTCCCTCGGCGCCCGACACTGGGGTGACTGAATCTTTAGAAACTTAACCTTCCTACGACCCTCCGTGTGTTAGCCGACCACCCCCTCGGGGAACGGTTCAAGTCGTAGTGACGACTGTGTTTGTGGTCTCACACCTGGGGTTCCTTTTCTCAGTAGTACCGCCCCCTGGGTGTAAGGTTGATCACCTCTGGTTTTGTCTTCCAGTCTGACTGTGTCACTGGAAGGAAGGTGTACGTGGCTCTCCGAGCACGTCCCCCCTGGGGTCGTGTCCCTCTGGCGTGACGACATTTTTGTTCCGCCTTCGAAAAGTACATGAGTGGCCCTTTCTTAGGGTTCTAGATGACAGCGATTTATCTTTTTTTTGTTTTTGTCGTTTCATCCCCTAACGTGAAAAAATTTTATTCATGAATAAACCCCTTGAAGGGACGTCAGGTCACCAATTCTGACGGAAGGTTACGTCCTCCACACCCAAGTCAGAGATGAGTCCCTTAATACCGGGGGGTCCAACGTGCCACGTCGGTTTTTTTTTACATGACTAAACTTATATGTGTACATTTCTGTATGCTAGGGCCTTCGAGTCACCGGGGACGCACGCTCTTGTCCCACCCGTCGGCCCGTGTGTCAGTTCCCGTCTGAAGTGCCACACACGGAGACTTTGGCAACCAAATGCTTAGAATATTTCTGCAATGTACAATTTTTTTAATTACGTACTTTCATTTTTTATTTTACAGAACGAATCCTGAAGACTCGGTTGGAAGGTGGAACCGTTTCCGTCGTCGAGACCACCAAAAGTCAGAGGCTTCACCTGGAGCCTCTTTCAGACCGGACTCCGTGTTCGGGTGGTAGGACCAGAGGGCGGTTCGGAAGACGGAGACCTCGACTGGGTGGTGTCTTAGGTTTCCAAGACGACTTCGGGTCCCTGGTCCCAACTGGGTTCTTTCCGTGTGGCTCGGGGCGGATGGTGTTTGTAGGGGTGGGGCTCTTGACGGCCGGCGGGGACGGCGGATTGCAGGTAGCCGACGACTCCTGCACCTCGACTCACCCGTCCCGCTCCACCCAGTCGGCCAGCCAGTGGTGGCGGGGGTGCTGTGAGTCGAGGGGGCAGAGGTCTGGGCGCTGTGACGTGCGTGAGGGCGGCACGGCTCGCGACCGATGGACTCACCGACGAGTAGTACGCCTGTCGGAACCGGAACCGGTCGAGGTCCCGCCACTAGGTGACGACGGCGAGGTGGAGGCTCGGCCGGAACTCCACCATCCAGGACGGGGGCGACCAGTCGTGCTATGGCGTTCTCAGGAGACACAGCTTCACGCGTCACTTGTCCAACTACCACCGTGCCGTCCACACCCGGTAGAGGGGGACTAAAGACACCCTACGTTCTCCTCCCTACCCCACTCCGAGGGTCTGAGCCGCCAAGACCTGGTTCCCAGGGGTCGGAGGCCCTAGATAACGGACTACTAGGCTCCACCTCGACTACCTTATTATTACGGTTACTTTACGTGGATTTACTTTGTGTGAGCTTAGTAGGGGTTTTGTAGGGGGCGGAGGTCCAGACACCCTTTCGATGGAAGGTGCTTTGGTCAGGGACCGCGGCTTCTGCAACCCCTGACGACAAGGTTTGACTTCTTCTCTGGAGGTCCGGGGAGGGACCTTAGAGTCTGGGAACCTCGACCGCCGCCGGGACTGCGGTCACGATCCTCTATTACGGAGAGTCCCGACTGCATCTCCGACCCGGAACCGCCCCCCACCACGAGAGTCACCCGTCTCCCCGGCTCCTGCGTCCCGGGTGCAGTCCCGGTGCACGTCCCGTACGACCGACACGAGACTCGGGAACGTCTGTGGCCCTTTACCTCTCCCCTCTGTCGGTCCCGGGACGGTCCGTCGTATCTGAAGGCTAAGGTGGGGTCCGAGAAAGGTGGCCCAGAGTCTTGGTCTCAACCTCGTCCCACCCTTGGGTGACGATGTTGACACTAATCTCTGGGCCTTGGGGTCCCCCACCTGAACCTCCGGGGAGGGGAGGTGAACGATCCTTACTGGACCCTTGACTCTAGACTTCTCGTTTCTTTGGTGGCAAGAGAAGATCGGGGTCCTCTACTCCCGTTACCGACCCGGCTAGGTCATGGGGATCAATGTTCCCTGACTGAGACACGACCAATGTTCTAGTACCCCGATTGCCAAGGTTTCATTCCCCTTGCACGTATACATAGTGACTCAGGGAAACGACAGGGGGACTTGATAGTGTCGTAACAATTAACCGATGTGAGGTTATATTTTATTTTTCGAATTTTTTTTTTTTCATTCCTCTTCGTCTGCACTGACTCCGGACCCGGAAAAGGTTGACACTAGTGGCAGACTTTTGACGCAAGGTTGATGGTACTGACCTGGATGAATTGAGTGAGGAAGTCTGTGAGTGACCTTTAAGTCTGTGGTCAGGAGGAGGGGTACTGTTTCGTTTCGAGACAGGTGTCTCCGCCACCCCTTTTCCTTCTCGTTGGCCAGTCGGGCACCGGGACGCCCACGACCTCAGGGACGCCGTTAAGGCGACGAGAAGTCGCGAGTGAATGAAAGAGACCGACAGGCAGTGGACAATGAGAGAGCTGAGAAGATGGTCAAGATCTCAGTTTACTGTTGTTCTGTAAGTAGAAAGTGACCTTGTCGACGACGGCAAAGACTAAGAGAGGACGAAACCAATGTAAGGAATCTCTTCTACTCCACACCGACTGGAACTTGCTGTAGTCCCCACTCTTCGTGGGTTGGGGGACGTGTCGACTTTAGACGACCCACGACCGCCTCCCACGTCTCCCGGGTCTTACCGGTCCCCGCCCTCCCTTCTCCTACCTGTGGCTGTCGTCGTAGCCCTACGCGGTGTCGTCGTGATCTGTCTCCTCGGACGAGGTGTCGGAAGAACGTAGTAGAGGGTCCGCTGGGGTCGCCCGGTGGTCCTGTTCCTGGGACAGTGACTGGCCTGAACGATACAAGGGAGAGTCCCTTGCCCAACTTCACAGAAACCTTCTACCACCAGGGGGATAACGTCAAGTCAAGTCAACGAGTCAGCACAGGCTGAGAAACACTGTGGTACCTGGTGTCGTGCGGTCCGGAGGGACAGGTAGTGGTTGAAGGTCTCAAATATGTTTGAGTACAGGTGACTCAACCACTACGGTAGGTTGGTAGAGTAGGAGACAGTAGGGGAAGAGGAGGAAGCGAGTTAGAAAGGGTCGTAGTCCCCGAAAATTTTACTCAGTCGAGAAACATAGTCCACCGGTTTCATGACCTCAAAGTCGAAGTTGTAGTCAGGAAGGTTACTTGTGGGTCCTGACTAGAGGAAATCCTACCTGACTAACCTAGAGGAACGACAGGTTCACTGAGAGTTCCCAGAAGAGGTTGTGGTGTCAAGTTTTCGTAGACAAGAAACCGCGAGTCGAAAGAAATATCGGGTTGAGAGTGTAGGTATGTACTGATGACCTTTTTGGTGTCGGAACTGATCTGCCTGGAAACATCTATTTCATTACAGAGACGAAAAATTATACGACAGATCCAACTAGTATTGAAAGGAAGGTTCCTCATTCGTATAAAATTAACGTACCGAAGTTAGTGGTAGACGTCACTAAAACCTCGGGGTTTTTTATTTCAGTCGGTGGCAAAGGTGACAAAGGGGTAGATAAACGGTACTTCACTACCCTGGTCTAGGGTACTAGAATCAAAAGACTTACAAATCGAAATTCGGTTGAAAAAGTGAGTAGAGAAAGTGAAAGTAATTCTCCGAAAAATCAAGAAGAAGTGAAAGACGATATTCCCACCACAGTAGACGTATAGACTTCAATGACTATAAAGAGGGCCGTTAGAACTAAGGTCGAACACGAAGGAGGTCGGATCGCAAAGAGTACTACATGAGACACATATTCAATTTATTCGTCCCACTGTTATACGTCGGAACTGCATGAGGAAAAGGACAAACCTTGGTCAGACAACAAGGTACAGGTCAAGATTGACAACGAAGGACTGGACGTATGTCTAAAGAGTTCTCCGTCCAGTCCACCAGACCATAAGGGTAGAGAAAGTCTTGAAAGGTGTCAGATAACACTAGGTGTGTCAGTTGCCGAAACCGTATCGATTATTTCGTCTTTATCTACAAAAAGACCTCGAGAGAACGAAAAAGCTACTCCGTCGCCTACAACCGTCAAACTAGGGATCTCTTCACCCTCCCGAGTGCGGTAGCGTCCGTACTCACCTGGTCTCATAGCGGTCCACGCCTCGCAGGACCTGTGTTTGGAACACGTAAAAGAGGTCAAGGGGACTGACAGAGGAGGAAACAGAGACACAGTCGCGAAGGAGAAACAGGTCGACAGGGAGACGAATACCTGAAAGCATTTTACTGTTACTCTTAGCCCTTTACCCCCACTTGCCCCGTCTATGTTGGAGGGAGGGGGAACGAAGACGCCTGACGAACCGCCGTGCAAAAGAGGAGTGTATTTAAGACCTCCTCAGACACGCGGTCCGGGTGACACGGACGGCGAGTTCCACTTCACTGTAGGCCGATTCCTTCGCGTGACATAGTAGCGAAGACAGGAAGGTGAGGGGTTAAGACGAAGTGACGGGACACTAACGTGGAGAGTTTCACAACTGAGAAATTGTAAAGAACGGAACCTGATACGAAAGACCCCCTAAAAGTGTTTTTTACAGATGTCCGTTCTTTTTCTTTTTTTTTTCCTGTCCGTCGTTCAAAGTTGGGTCTGTATATCTTTCTGTTTTCGACCCTGTAGGGACCACCGGGTCACCAATTCTTAGGTGGAACGTTACGTACTTTGTACCCAAGGTAGGCACCAGTCCTTTGATTCTAGGGTGTACAGAGTCTCGTTGATTCGGACCCACGGTGTTGGTCTCGTAGGCACACGGTGATCCTTTCTAGGGGGCACTACGTTATTTCTAGGATCCACGACATTGATTCTGGGTTGCGCCAGTTTATTTGCTTATGTATAAAAATTTTTACTTATTCGTTTTTTACCCATTCTATTTTTCTAAGGAGAATGGGTTTAGGTCCTGTTGAACTCGTAGTTCTATTTACTATCACTATCCATAATTGGGTAACCTATTCGATCTTTAGGTACTCAAGTGAGACTGTATTTATTCACTTATCCCTTTTCGAGAAAAATTTCTCGTTGGTAGTTTCAACATTGACTAAGTACGTTCTTAGTGGTTTCCCACAATTTGTGGTCACCCCTAAGATCCACTCCTTGTCAAAATGTCTCGGAGTTCCACGAAGGGGTATTTTTATAAAAGATTAGTCAGTAATTTAATTATAATATTTTCATCGAAGTGTCAACCTTTTTGGACCGTTTGTGGTAGAATTGCTTTACTACCTTCGGTACAAACAATCGTCACCCTGTTTTCTTGTGCCACACGGAGGACCCCGAGGGGACCGGTAGGTCACCGGTTCTAAGACTCGAAGGGTGCGTCCCCCAGACCCAAACTAACGAACAACTCCTTGATTCTAGGGTGTACGGTCTTTGTTTGTTTGTTTGTTTTTTGGTACCGCACGGAGGACTAGGCCTCGAGGCGCTTTCCGTGTCATACGTAGGATACCACAAGGACGGCTTTTACGTCTTACTGACTCGTTGAAGCGAAAGTGAAAAGTGAAAGTACGTAACCTCTTCCTTTACCGTTGGGTGAGGTCACAAGAACGGACCTCTTAGGGTCCCTACCCCCTCGGACCACCCGACGGCAGATACCCCAGCGTGTCTCAGCCTGTGCTGACTTCGCTGAATCGTCGTCGTCGAAGATTTGTATTCCCTTGAGGTCCGTTAGGGTATGACTCCGTATAAGATGTTTCATTGACCGGACTTAAATAGTTTTTGAGAGTCCGGTGGTTTCTGTCCCTTTTTACCTTTTGACAAGGTCTGACTTTGATTTCACTGTTCTGTCCTCTTGGTTTACGTTAGATACCAGGCCCTCACCTAGAAGAAGGGACTTCCCTGTACAAACCCTGTTGACCGTTTTATGTTTGCCCCAGGTGCCCAACCTACCACCGTGGCATAGTCACAAGTGTGGCACGTATGCAGTCTCTTACAAGACCCAACTCCTTACGTGCGACTACACAATACACTAGTGTCCGGAGCACAGACTATGAATAAGAGGTGCTCAATTTTTTTATTATTATATTTATATAACGACACGATTCAACGAAGTCAACACAGGTCGAGACACTGGGATACCTGACATCGGGTGGTCCGAGGAGACAGGTACCCTAAAAGGTCCGTTCTCATGACCTCACCCAACGGTAAAGGAAGATCTCTTACTATGTCACTATTTCATTTCCGTCATATAATTGGCAAACCCCGCCCTGAAGGGACCACAAGGTTCCCGACCCTACGACACGAGGGTTACGTCCCCCGGGCCCAAACTAGGGACCAGTCCCTCGACCTCGGGAGCACGGTATTGATTCCAGTTTCCAGGACACACGATCATGGCCCTGACTTTCACCTTCACAATCGACGAGTCAGTACGGGCTGAGAAATGATGAGGTACCCGACGTCGGGGCGACCCAAGGAGACAGGTACTCTGAGAGGGACCTCACCCGACGGTAAGGGAAGAGGTCCCCTAGAAGGGTTGGGTCCCTAGGTTGGGCTCAGAGGGTGTAGCGTCCACCTAAGAAATGGTAGACTTCGCACCAACGACGACCGTGATCCCCGTCGGTTTGTTTACTTGTATTTATAATTCCTTTTATTAACTCCCTAGACTCCCCACCCGTAAGAACCATGATAAGAACATTAAAACTTTAATAAAGTTTTGTTTTTCAAATAAAATTTTTTAGACTCTTCATCGTTGTTAATATGACTTACCTGAGATAAACCTAGGACTAAAGACCTTTGAAATTTTTTTATTAACATTAGTTACCCCTTTTGAATAGTGTCCTAATATACTTTAGTACACACACTTGGAACACTTTTAACATTTCTTGGTATCTTAAATTTCTTTGAAAGTAAGTTCTTTATAGGTAACTCACGGATGTTACAAAAATTAAAAAATTTTTAGTTACCCCTTTAAAATTATAAATGACTTATAAACTATTATAATTCCTTAATGACAATTTAAAAATCCGTAAAATTACGACAAATCTACTTAAAAATTCTTTGGAAGTAGAGATTTCTCTATGTATTATAAATGTTTATAAGTGATAATAACTTTAATAAAAAATTGAATTAGGAACCTTAATTCATTTTCTACAGACCCTGAATGAAGTTTAATTTTTTTTAAAAAAATACACCTGGTAAAAATTTTCAGAAATAACTTAAACAATGTTATGACGAGACAAGAAATACAAGACCAAAACCCCGTTACTCCGTACTCTCTCGAATCGAAGGGCGGGTCCCTAGCTTGGGCTTCGGGGAAACGACCTTCCGACTCAGGGTGGGTGACCTGACGGTCCCTTCAGAGGTACCCTGACTGAGGTTTAGTCCCCTCCCGTTCCTCCGGAGTACCACTCTGAGTGACTGTGATCCACTACCCCATAGTCGATGACAATGCACAAACTTTTAAAGGTATCATTTATTTTAGGTAAATTTTAGACAGTGTAACATTCAAGCAGGAAGGACACATACGACTGCCGGTTGTCGCCACGACTTCCTGAAACCCCTGCCCAGGGGCACTCGGTCGAGTCCTTACCCCGACACACGCTCTCACAGAGGTCTCGCTCTACTGCCCAGGGATCCCGTGTCCTGTCCTAGATGAAACTCGAGTCAGTACTCGGATGTGTCTTGTTAAGTCCCTTGAACTTGTCTAAATTAAAGAATTTAGTAGTGTGTTAGGTACATCGACGTCAGTGCTTGATGTCTTACAGGGTCGGAGGATCTAAGAAGGAAATTGTTCGCTAGAGACTCGAGTTTTTAAGTCGTCGTGATTTCGTTTGGAGGGGGGTTTACGGTGTAGTTCGTTCCCTTTCATTTTCAACACAGACTGAGATATGTCAGGTCCCTTAAGAGGTCCGGTCTTATGACCTCACCCATCGACAAGGGAAAAGGTCCCTTAGAAGGGTTGGGTCCCTAGTTTGGGTCCAGAGGTTGTAACGTCCGTCTAAGAAATGGTCGACTCGGTGTTCCCTTCGGGTGTAGTTCGTTTCCTTCGATTTTTTCTTTTAGTCAATGGTTCTGTTCTCCTTCTAATTTTACAGTGAATTCTTCTTTAGTTTTAAATTGTGTGATACTGTTTAGAACTGTCGCATAATTTTTCGTCTCCATGGTAAAACGGTTGTTTCCAGGCATATCAGTTTCGATACCAAAAAGGTCCTTAGGACATGACTGCACTCTCAATCTGGAATTTCTCCCGACTCGCGGTTTCTTAACTACGAAAACTTGACACCACAACCTCTTCTGAGAACTCTCAGGGAACCTGACGTTCCTCTAGTTTGGTCAGTTAGGATTTCCTTTAGTCAGGACTTATAAGTGACCTTCCTGACTCCTCCTTCGGTTTCGAGGTTATGAAACCGGTGGACTAAGTTTCTCGCCTAAGTAACCTTTTCTGGGACTACGACCCTTTCTGACTCCCGTCCTCTTCCCCCACTTTCCTACTCAACCAACCTACCGTAGTGGTTGAGTTCCCAGCATTCAGACTCGTTTGAGGTCCCCTATCACTTCCTGTCTCTTCGGACCGCACGACGTCAGACACCCCAGTGTTCAGTCTGCACTGACTCGTTGACTTGTTGTTGTTGTTCCTGTTAATCCTTAAATTTACATCTAATACTCAAATAACTACCACCCTGTACACCAAATGGGTTCTTAAGATGAAGAAGGGAAGTACCGGAGACCATAATAGCCGTGACTGTAATTATAATGTACTTTATTAGAATGTATTTTCAGCTGAGGGTGGGTCGAAGCTACCCTCGTCTTTGTCGTCGAGTTAAGGGCAGCTCGGTACTGTCGTCGGACGTTTTAGTTTCAAGGGTGTGGTAGCCGTGCCTGAGGGCTTGTCTCCGACTCAAGTTTCGTTGGAAGTGGGGCCCGTGCAAGTGCGAAAGGAAGTCAGTCGTACCGTCCGGTCCGGGGCCCCAGACCAGCCACTCATTCTGTCTACGTCAATCCCAGAGGCACCCTATCAGAGAGAGAGGGCCCGGGGGTGTCGTAGGTCGTTCGCACACACCGGAGGACCCTGAAGGACCCACCAGGTCATCGATTCTGGCGCGTGAGGGTTGCGTCTCCCGGACCCAGACTAGGAACCAGTCCCTTGATCTAGGAAGGGTGTCCGGTGTTAATTCTCAAGTTTACAGCGTCGATTTCTGGGGTGTACGGTGTTACTTCTGCTTCCTAGGGCACACGGTGTTGCTTCTGGACCTTACCGGTTTGGTTATTTCTAAGTTTCTTTTCTTTCTTTTCTTGTGCACCGGAAGACAGAGAGGGGGTCGTAGACCTGACTCGTTCCCTTCCCAGGACAGTCGTCTCTCCCCCGAGGGGTGCTGTGTCAAGAAGTCGAGGTCTTCCTGTCAGGTGTCACACCGATGAGGGCTCTCTCTTGAGTCCATGCAGAAGAAGCAGGAGACCGTTTAGGTCGGGTGAGGGGAACTGACCTGGTCACTTTGTCCTCACACCCCAATGTGTCCTCCGAGAGTGAGCAATTCGTAAGTGACGGACGTTTAGAGAAGGTAAGTCTTGTAGGGGCAGTGAATGCTTTCTCGGATGGTTCACGAAGAAGGACGCACGAGTGAGACCCTAATGAGGGGGGCCCCTTTCGGTCGTCGGTACGTCACTCCTGTGAAACCTGCCCGGGTGCCTCGATCCTCGCCTCCGGAGGACAGGTACCGGTCGCGGTGACCCGGGTCCGCCCACCTCCCTCACCGGAACCTTCACGTAGGAGGTCGGGGCCAGTTCGGAAGTCCACTCACAGCGGGAGTACTCTGGTAGGGGTCGGTGTCGAGGAGGTCGATCGGCGGACGAGCACTTGAGGACTGGGTGTGTTTGTCATTCCACGAATAATAACAGAAGATGGTGACTTACACCACGCTGACAGCACCTTGTTATCTCTTTTGTGTCCTACGACTCAGCCAGAGAGACTTCTACTTGTCACCCCAGTGTACCGGTCCCATTCAGGTCGGTAACGTCCCGTCTCTTTGTGGGGGTCACTCCTGTCCACGACAGACCTTTGGGTAGAGTCTAGTACCTTCTTCCTACGAGATTGTCTCAATAGATTCCTTCGGGTCGAATAGAACCCTCTACTTCCAAATAAGACAGTGGACTCTCTAAACGAGTTCCGACCACGCCTCCTCCCGTCTTTACGATGGCCTTCTTTAGTCACATAAGTGGGATGGTTCACATTTTGTCTGTCGATCTCCCTTCGACGACATCTCGTGTGCCGCGAGTCGAGCCACGAGACACCACTGGATCTCCCGCCCTGCCCCCGACCCCAAGTCCTCCCTCCGCTATATACGTATGAACTCTCGACTAGGTGAAACAACATGTCGTCTTTGATTGTGTTGTAGCATTTCGTTGATATGCGGTTATTTTTTACTATTTACTTCTTCTTTCTTCAGTTACTTGTCTGTCTACCGACCTGTTCTACTGGAAATGGAAGGAAAAGATGGATCTGTAAGAGGGGGGTGGTCGAAGGGTCCGGGGCTACCGTCCAGACACGTCGTACACCGGCCGATTCAATGACTTGCGACTGGATTGCACGCTACCCGGAAGACCCTCCTTTGTCTACTTTATGCTAGACGCCAGGACCGGAACTCGTCGACGTGCACGTCTCTCTACTGGGCTGTGGTGCCGCATGTTTGGTCCTGGCGTCACCCTCCCCCTCGTCCACCCGACGTCCGAACGACCCGATCTCCCGGGGTTCTCGTCCAGCTCTTCGACTGGGACCGCCCTCTCCTCCGTGGTGCCGTCAGACGAGTCTCCGGCTCTTACAACATTAGAGTGCGGGTCCTCCGTGCCTGAGCCATTTGACTGTCCGTTTTATTTCAGTTCAAATCCTGTTGACACCCTAAGTCTACTTCTTTTAGCGAGACACGGACGTAGACCGTTTTATTAAATTGAAAGATTTTCGCCTTTTAAGTCCCCGTCACGGAAGGAATAGGGGTGGGTCGGACGAGTGTTCAGAGGGGTCTGACCTTGGACCTTTGCGGTAATCGGGATAAGGGTGCGCGGGGACCCGAGTCCCGTCCCCGGAGGCGACGGGGGCCTGGTTTAGGTTATAGTTGTCATCCTTATTTCCCTCTGCTCGTGGACCTACGGTGACGACGTCGGGGTCTCTCGAGGGTGCCCAGACACGTCCTCGTCCCTCCGGTCTCCTGTGCCCTACGGGTCGTCTTCGTAGAGAACCAGGAAGAGATGGTCGAGTCGGTGGTCGAGGACCGACGGACCTGAGACTGGAGGTTCGGTGACTCAGTTCTCTGGACGCAGGGAGCTACACGGTTCGAGTCACGGTCCGTATTAATAAAGACTATCGAGTAGAGGGAAAGAAGGTCAACCAGTTGGGTAGTTTAAGAGTCCTCCGACCCCGACCTTCCTTGGGACCTTGAGTGGAATGTTTACTTCTCACACTATCGACTTTCCCTCCAACCTCCAACCCTATTTGATTTCGAAGGGAGATGGGTTGGGTTAAGAATTTTAGGAGGAACTTAATGTGAATGTACGGGTGCAGGAAACGGTGCCCCTAAACGTCCTAGTGGGTGACCTCACCCTTCACCCACTCAAGGGTGGGGTGGCTGTGACCCACCCCAATGCACGAACCTGGGCCGGTCACCTCACACCTGTCCTTGCTTCCACGTACCGAGGGGGTCGGGTGTCCCGTCTCCTCCCTCGTCCCACAGCGAACGACTCCGTCTCGATCCCGTCTATGGGTTTGTTTTTATTGACGGAGGGAACCAAATAAAAAAATTATAAAAAATTTAATTAAAAATAAATAAACCGACATGGTCCAGAATCGACATCGTACACCCTATATCAAGGGACTGGTTCCTACCTTGGGTCCGGGGAACATAACCCTCACGGCTCAGAATCGGTGACCTGATGGTCCCTTCAGGGCTGGGGGAGGAACGAAATTCGGAGACCCAAACCCCCACCAGACGAAACCCCGACGGACTAGGTCGTCCTTTCACTCGACTCCTGGGTCGAGATTGAGGGAGAGACAGTCCTACCAGTCTCGGGCGACAATGGTCTCGCACTGGCACCTCCTGCTCCAGTCTACTGGGACCTCTCCGTCTCGACTCCGACCAGGACGCCCACTTACCCGACGTACCCATGCCCTCCTTCCCTTTCATCTCTTCCTCCGGGGGCACACCTTTTCGTCCGCGGACAGTCGTCGGAGACACCCGTCGGAGTCCCAGACGAGGACTAGAGGCGGGTGGAGGAGAATCCGATGACGTTTGTGACACACTCATCTCCCGAGACGTCGACCAGTGTCGTCAGAGCTCTTCCCCCTGCGCTGGTTTCTCCGGGTAGAAGAACCTGAAGCGAAGGGTACCAGGGACCCCTGTCTCGGTGTCGACCTGGGACTCCTACTATCCGACCGTGCAAGTCACTCACTGGCGGAAAAGGTTTTCCCAAACCAAAGGTGGAAGTGTATACACCAGCTCACTAGAAACTGTCCCCACGGTTCCGGTGAGTTACCCCTTTCCTGTGAAGAGAAGTTTAAGCGACGGTACACGTCCGAGTCGGCACGGGTCGAGAGGCACGCTGGGGTGCCTGACATCGGGCGGTCCGAGGGGATGGGTACCCTAAGGGGTCCGCTCTTATGGCTTCACCCGACGGCAAAGGAGGAGGTCCTCTAGAAAGGCTGGATCCCGAGCTTGGACGTGAAGGACGTAGAGGACGGAACGTCCCACCTAAGTAATGGTGGCGCGGTGGACCCTTCGGGCGAAGTTGATTGCCACGACCCTTTTGACCTATGACATAGGTGTACGTTTGTTCACTTTGACCTGGGAATTGAATGTGGTATATGTTTTTACTTGAGTTTGACCTAATCCCTAGATTCTGTTGGGACCCAGGTCACTAGTTTCGTCACGACGGCTTTGGCGTCAGAGTCCCAGTCCAGACCAGGCACGGACAAACGGGACGAGAGAACCCTACGAGGGAGACTCCCTTCGGTCGGGGCTCCCTTCGTCGGACAGACGAGACTTCGGTGCCACGACGTCGGGTTTGGTCGGCACACTTGTCTCGTGTTCCTCCTCGAAACTCTGGGACACCTAACTCTCTCTCCGAGTCGGTCGGAGGTCTACGAGGTCTTGGACGGTAGGGTTGTGGTCGGTGGTCGACTGACGCCGGGGTGAGCTCCCGGACTCGGTCTTGACGGGTTGGTTCGGAAAAGACCTAAGGGTGAGTTGTCTTTTGACACCCGTTATTGTTTTGGTAACAACGACAAAATTCGGAGTCTCAAGGCACCGGCACCTATTGCCTGTTCGGATCACGTGCATCCGTCGACTGGAACGGTTATCAAAGTCACAAATCGTTTCTGGACTACTGTTTTTCAGGACGAATTTTTTTCCCCCCCCCGGACGACACCCCAGAGTACGCCCCTGACTGGGACTTCTGCCCGCTACGTCCCATAGAGGACTCACTTCCTTTGACCGCCCTTGGCTCTCCCCTGGTTCCTGGGGGTGGTAGAGAAGTACCCTCTCCGACGGGTGGACGTCCAGAGGGTTCACCCTGGGCCTTCACAGATGTTCCCCCTAGACCTCCCTGCCGAATAAACCCACCCTTCTGTGTCGAGGATTGTGATTCTCCTGTCCGAGGCCACCATCTTAGGGTCTTTCACACCCCAAGTCTAGAATCGAGTCGGTGGGCGATTCGCTGTGGTTACGTCATCTTGTTTGGGACCGGAAGAGTCAACGACGGTCCTGCACTACTGGAAAGGGGGCCCAGACAGTAGTCTACCCTACTGTATGCGTATTCGTGGAATAAGTGGTGATCGCTGTCGGCGAGTCCGCACAGGTCGAGAAACACTGGGGTGCCTGATAGGTCAGGTACCCGAAGAGGTCCGGTCTTATGACCTCACCCGTCGGAAAGGGAAGGGGTCCCCTGGAAGGGTTGGGTCCCTAGCTTGGGTCCAGAGGACGTAACGTCCGTCTAAGAAATGGTCGACTCGGTAGTACCTTCGGGATATGTGGTGACCAGTGACAAGTTTATGTCAGTGACACCTTAGATTCTATCTTGTCCCATTTTTATGTCCCATGACAGAGGTAGTGTTAAAAACACAGTGCACAACTTCAAAAGGACCTACTGAGTTTTCGGAATTTATGTCGATCTTGTCGGAGACGGGTCGAGTACTTCTGTGGTCCGTTTGTCTTGTGACTCCAAACATGGAGACGGAGGAAAAGTTCTAAGGACGTCCAGTTTCGTCCCACCACAGTTCCGGTAGAGGACAAAAGTGTACTGAGTAGGATCGTGGACGGTCGGAGGGTCGACCGTATATCAGTCTTTACCGACTGAGGGCCCGACTCGGTTCTGTTCATGTTCTTCTCGGACCTTGTAGAAAAGTTCGGCCAGTGTCCTGCGATAGTTGTGGTAGTCCCCGGAAAGGTCTCCTGAGGCCTTGGTTGGCTTCTCCGACGTGATCCGTTTCTCTTCCGGTCTACTATGCTCATAGTCCCTCCTGATACGCCGTCACCCAACTGTGTCGTAAATAAGGCGGAAAGGACACACTTGGCATAGGAACTCATTGGGTTCGTCTACTCCCATTTAAAGAGAAATATCTTCATAAGGACGATTATTCACTCCTTCTTACTATCTTAATCCAATTAGATTCTGACTGACGATTGTGGACGATTGCAGTTTATGGTCCTTCAGTGGTCTGTAGTGCTCGAGGACTACCTCCTTGTGCAGTGGTGGAGTAGTTCGGAGGTCGAGGTAGACGGTGCGATCCCTTTATGCCTCCTGTGTCCTTGTGCAATTGGGTGTAGTTCTCCTCCGTTGGTCGTTTTGATCTCCCTGGGAGAAAAAAGATTGAAAAGTTTTCAACTAATTATATAAACCGACGCAGCCCCGAATCAATGTCGTGAGACCTGTAAGTGACGCCGCACGTCCGAAAAGAGATCAACACCACTGGCCCGTAGTCTCGTCTACCCGAGTCGAAGGGGTACCGAACACCCTAGAATCAAGGGGCTTGTCCCTAGTTTGGGTGTAGGGGACGTAACCTTCCGTCTAAGAATTGGTGACCTGGTGACCTCTTCAGGGTGTCTGACACCCTGTAAGATATCCGTCTGGAATAAGTCCAGGACTATATTTGTTTACATAGTTTTTTTTGTCAATACTTTTTTTTAAATACCGTAAGCTCCGGTGACTTTGAAACTTGTGACTGAATTATAAACTACTATTGTTCCTTAATAACGATTAAAATCAACATTGTTACCACGACACCTATACAAAAAATTTTTAGGAATAGGAAATTTCTATGAATGACTTTATAAATGTCCAATACATACTATAAACTTCAAGTGAAGTTTTACTACACCCCATTCCCGTGAGTCTACTTTATTCTAACCGGTCCTTCGATTATTAACAACTTTGACCTCTTTACCCACCTACGCCTAGGTAAAATGATGACAGATGAGAATGTCTACAAAATTTAAGAGATATTGTTTCTTAAAATTTACATTTGCTTATGTCACGCGAGAGTTATAGTAGTGTATATGAACAGAATCCTATTCGGAGACTTATCCTCGACTCTTCGACCCGGTACACATCGAAGACACTTTTTTTTTTTTAAAGGGGGGGTGTTACCGTAGACCCTTAGATGTTCTGTGATACGGGTCGTGGGGTCCCCTGTGGTATCTCCCCCTGTGTCGGGGTACGAGACCGCCGTTCCTCTGGCCGGTTGTCGGTCGATTGTCCTCATCTGTCGGTTTGCTGTGTTGTGTGTTTCCCGGCAGTCTCCTTCCTACCAAGACGGTCGGGGTGAGTAGCGCCCCCTAGGTCCGTCCAAGTCCGACGCTACTGGACCTTAAGCTGACGGGCCGCTCCGACGGACGTCGTCACCCCTCCCGACGTGAACGACCCTCCACCATCCACGTCCCTAGACTTCCCTTCTCACTTTCCGTACACCGACCGTCTTCCTCGTATTCCAGCCGACCCGTCTTCCTCTGAACTTCTGTCTCCTTCCTCCCACCTCCCTCGACTGACCCTTCCCGTCACTCGCCACTCAGGTCCCTTCGGTGTTTGGCATTCAATATAAATCCCTCTGTTGTGGATGACGACGAAGTCTCCTGTTGTGTCGGGCCAAGACTCGGTCGAGTCGTTCCGGTAGACGGGAGAAGAACCAAATCCGTTACCGGGTCGTTGCGTCTAGTTTTCCACACGCAGTTCTAGCACTTTGGTCGTAAGCTACGTGTCTCGACACCGACTTGTACACTGTTCGTCGGTTCTCCCCACTTCGATTCACTGGCCTTGAGACTCTTGAAAATTTTCGCCTTTGTGTGCCCATTTCTCAGCGAGTATTTTCTTCTTTTCGCGTCTCACGTGTCGCACTGGGACTCTAAGCGACTGTCAAACGAAGCACACACGTTAATGGTTCCCTTGGAGAATTTCGGTGTAGGCACACCACTGTGGAGCATACACTGAGTTGTGTGTAATTCGACGGTTATGGTTAAAATCAAGTCCCCGTAGCGAGTAGTAGAGGAGAGACGTACAGTGGTAGGTCTCATCAGCAGGTCCTTTGTCCGGGTAAAGGAGGCATAAAACAAGGGAGGACCCTATTTGTCTATAACTAGAACCAAATTCCTTGGAGTGTAGGAAAAGTGTTCGGACAGAAAGAAATAACTGTAGAAAACGGTTGACGTAGGGTCTTCTGATGTCCTCCACACTTTCGGTATCCGAACTTATCGGTCGGGGGACCCTTCGGGGTGTCGTGAAACGGACTTGGGCGACCGGAGAATAACTGACGGTCCTACCTACGTCTCTAACCGGTCCTTGAATTAATGGCAACTTTGACCTCTGACCCAGGGAGGAGGAGGTGGGACACCAAGGTGCTACGTGTACACGAACAGAGGGTGCGACGGACATGTGACAACCGGGAGTTATTCACTATGTTGGTTTCGACGCCATGCAAGCGAAAGTGGTACAAGGTCTGACACACGACCGAGACTAGAACCTAATTGTCTGGGAGGGGCTCCTTCCATGTTCCCAAGGGTCGTCGACTTCTTGAGTGTGGTCTGTAGAGTGGTTTCCACGTTTTCCTTCCAGGACACCTCCTTCCTCCAGGTGCACCGCTCACATGGGAACAGGACCCGTTTGGGTTCAGTGGCTTCCCGGAGCCCCTTCCAGATCCAGTCTTTTCACGGACTCTACTCTGCAGGGACCACCAGGTGACCAATCCTGTGACACAAGTGTCACGTCCCTCGAACCCAAGCTAGGGACCAACCCCTTGATTCTAGGGTGTACTGTGTGTGTCAGAGGGGGAGGGTTTAAAAAAATTAATTTTTTTTTTTTTCCTTCTACGGTTTGAACCGGTGTCGTAGGGAAACCGCGTTTCGACAGACGTCTCCACGGGTGTGTCGTTGGGATATTTGAGGGTTTCCTCTTTCTACATCAAGAATCCAGTCAGACCCCGGTAATACCTATAAAGTTTACACTCTTTGGGTGTCATCCGTTGACGATTGTGCCCTACCCTGACAACTTTCTCTAAGGACCTCTCCTGACCTTTTATATCCCGGGAACCCTGTCCGTCCACCGCGATGTGGTCCCGGGGGGGGGGCGGGGGGGGATCGGGGGGGGTGGGGTAGGTCCCGTTTTCGACCTCCGACCCTGTGGTCGAGTCGTCTTCCGTCTGGACTCGGTACTGCACCGTGGTCGTTACCCCTCCTCCCCACCTGCGCCCCTTCCTCTGTCCGTCCCGAACCGTCAAAGTAGACTACATCCCACTCCCGCCGTCCTTCGTCGTTCGCACTGAGCCGAAAGGTCGATGAGTGTCTTTCCTTCCATCCTCCTCCTTGCCCGACACACCCCTTTAATATTAAACACAATGTCGTGGAGCGATTTTCTACGGAAGAGGAACGTTCCTTTCGATACTGTTTGGATCTGTTGTATAATTTTTCGTCTCTGTGGTGAAACGGGTGTTTCCAGGCAGACCAGTTTCGATACCGAAAAGGTCATCAGTACATATCTACACTCACAGTCTGGTATTTCTTCCGACTCACGGTTTCTTAACTACGAAAGTTTGACACCACGACCTCTTCTGAGAACTCTCAGGGTGCCTGACGTTCCTTTAGTTTGGTCAGTTAGGATTTCCTTTAGTTGGGACTTATAAGTGACCTTCCTGACATTGACTTCGACTTTTAGGTCGACTTCGACCGGTGGACTACACTTTTCTGGGCGATCTTTTCTGGGACCACGATCCTTTCCAACTTCCGTTGTCCCCTTCCCTCGTCCTCTCCTACTCTACCAATCTGTCGTAGTGGTTGAGTTGTCTGCACTTAAACTCGTTTGAGGCCCTCTGCCACCTCCTGTCTCCTCGGACTACACGACTTCAGGTGTCCCAGGGTTGCACATCCTGTACTGAATCGTTGACTTGTTGTTCCGGAACGATCCTTGTGACTGACTGCACGGGACAGAGGAGGTTTGTATGACGGTCAGGAGAACCCCCGAGAAACGTTGTGGAAGTACGATTTGAACTTTCTTTACACATGTGTAAGAGTTGGACACGTGAGGAAGGGTCGAAGGAATACCAGAGTATTGTATTTTATGACCTACTATAAAGTTTAATTTCGACTTAGGTTATATTATTCCGGGGAAGACCCCACCTATTGGATCACCGAATTGCACTTCTGAACATGAAAGTTGAAGTACAAAAGCCCCTGTAAAACGTTTACCTACCAGAAAAGATCGAGGTAGGAAAATTCGTAGTGGATTTCACTGTAGTACCTCTTCCTTTACCGTTGGGTGAGGTCATAAGAACGGACCTCTTAGGGTACCTGCCCCCTCGGATCGTCCGATGTCAGGTACCCCAGCGTTCTCAGTCTGTTCTGAACCACCGATTTGGTGGTGGTAGTTTTTCTGACAGAGTCCCCTAATTCTATTCTGATGTGAAAGTGACACGTCAGTGTATATTCTGAGACGAAAGTAACTACTCCTGTTCTCAAGTTAGGGACCAGTCCCTTGATCTGGGGTGTTTTGAACGTCGTGACGTTTTTTTTTTTTTTTTTCCTCAGTATCGGTTTTTTTACTTACCCGTACTGACACAGGGTTATTTTGAAATAGATTTTTTTTATGATCCGGAGGGACTACCGAGTCACCATCTCTTAGACGGACGGTTACGTTCTCTGTACCCAATCTAGGGACTACGGTCTTCTAGGGTGTGCAACTGCTCGTTGATTCGGGCACGTGGTATTGGTGACTCGGACACGACATCTCGGATACGAGACGTTACTCTGCGGGGACGTTACTCCCGGACGCGCGACGTCGACGTCTCGTCGTGGGCGAGTGGTGTTCCTGTCTTTTTCGTGTGCGTCGTTGTTTAGGGTCGTGTCGGGGGTTTTAATTTATTTGTTATTTTAATATATGTGTCTCTTTTTCATGACAGAGGTCCTCTCGAACGGAGACTCCACACCGGAGGGACCTCCTCATGAACTAGGTAGGATGTCCGTTTTTGCAGAACCGGCGGTGGGATTTCACCCGGACTAAGTGGTACACAAGTTACCCGAAGGAGTCGACCTCCTGAAACTTTTGAATGAAAGTTCACTGACCTCGGAAGAGAGAATGTCTAGGTCTGACTAAAGGAACCAGGGAAAGAGCTATTGACCGAAGCGGTAAGGATGGGTGTCTAATCGGACTTGTTATTATTTAATTTTGGAAAACCCGCCTGAAGGGACCACCAGGACACCAATCCTTGACCGGAGCGTTACGTCCCTTACGCCCTAGCTAGGGACCAACTCGTTGATTCAGGGGAGTGGTGGTGCTGACTCAGGTGCCGGAGACCTCTGGCGCACGATGATGATCCTTCGGACGTGGTCATTTTCCAGGACGTGCTGCGTTGCTTCTAGGACTCCCGGTGTCGGTTCTGGGCTACGTCGGTTTGTTCATAAAAATTTTTCAAAAACAAAGTACTGAACGAACTTTAGTAAAGGACCCTTCGTTTACAGTAAAGATTACAACGGCTCGTCCGTTGAACATATCTTGTTTTGTCTGAAAACAAATTAGTTTAGTTGACACAGTAATTACACGTATTTCGAATACAAAGTTTGTGAGAACGGTATTCCTGAACCCCGATTATGGAAAATAAAAAATTCTAAAGAAAAGGTAAAGAAAAAAAATTAAATAAAATTAACCTCCGATTAATGAAATGTTATAACATCACCAAAAACGGTATGTGACTGTACTTAGTCGGTACCCACGTGTACGTAAGGGGTAGGCCTTGAGGGGAGGGTGGAGGGAGGGGTAGGGTAGGGAGTCCCAGTAGGGTCACGTGGTCGCGACTCGTGGAACAGAGTACGTAGCTTGGACCTGACCACCAGATAAAGTGTATACTATTATATGTACAAAGTTACGATAAGAGAGTTTATTAGGGTGGGAGCGGAAGAGGGTCTCAGGTTTTCAGACAAGAAATGTAGACACAGAGAAAACGACAGAGCTTATATCCTAGTAGTAATGGTAGAAAGATTTAAGGTATATATATACCCAATTATATGACATAACCACAAAAAGAAAGACTGAATGAAGTGAGACATATTATCCGAGGTCAAAGTAGGTGGAGTAATCTTGACTAAGTTTACATAAAAAATTACCGACTCATTATAAGGTAACACATATACATGGTGTCGAAAGAATAGGTAAACAGACGACTACTTGTAGATTCAACGAAGGTACAGGACCGATAACATTTGTCACGACGCTACTTATGACCCCATGTGCACAGAAAAAGTTAAGACCAAAGGAGCCACACATACGGGTCGTCATCCTAACGACCCAGTATACCGTCAAGATAAAGGTCAAAAAATTCCTTAGAGGTGTGACAAGAGGTATCACCGACATGATCAAACGTAAGGGTGGTTGTCACATTCTCCCAAGGAAAAAGAGACGTAGGATAGGTCGTAATAACAAACATCTGAAGAACTATCGTCGGTAAGACTGACCGTACTCTACCATGGAGTGACACCAAAACTAAACGTAAAGAGACTATTACTCACTACAACTCGTAGAAAAGTACCCAAACAATTCCCGATTATGGAAACTTTTCACTTTCCGTGAGTCAGCTCAGGCTGAGAAATGCTCGGCTGAGATATATCAGGTTCCTTAGGAGGTCTGACCTTATGACCTCACCCATCCACAAGGGAAGAGGTCCCCTAGAAGGGTTGGGTCCCTAGTTTGGGTCCAGAGGGTGTAACGTCGGTCGAAGAATTGGTCGACTCGGTGGTCCCTTCGGGTATGGAAACTTTTAAGACGTAATATTAATACTTAAGAAGAGATTAAAGTCCATCAATGTGCAAGGGACACTCTACTCTTGAATCCTACTTTAAAAATTTTACCCTTGATTGTTGGTTTTTTTCTCGTGTTTTGGTATAAAGGCAATAACCATAAGTTTATCAGTTTGTCTATTGCACTAATTCACACGACCCGTTATCTTATTGGAACGAAGGACATAAATATAAGGATCGTGTAACAACCTTTCTTCATTTTTGGACGGTTGTTAATGGGTCCGGAGGGTCTTTACGAAAGTCATACACTGTTATAAATGTTTCTCGTAGAACAATAAGGACTATTATACTTACAATGATTCGGGTCGACAACCGTGACACATGAAAGAGGGAACCTTGTTTGAACTGTAACTCACTCGAAAAGGTCGTTTTAGATCCTGTCTTTGTGAGCTCCTTCGGTGTGAATGACCTCTTTAAGAGTAGGTGGGGGAGGGGGCGGTTAAAAGATAGTTTCATTTTTATTTCCCCTGACTTTACGTCCAGTTCTGATGCTACGTTATGAGTAAATTAACTGTTTTAGTTGCGACTGTCATGGTTCTCGACGTTTCCTGTCCCTAGTCTCTAGGTGGTTTTCGAGAATAGACGGGGGTCCCCCTGAGATTTGACCGTGTTGGCGAGACCTTTTCTCGAGCCGCAAGGCGTAAGAGGTGTCGGGACTGTGACGCGGACGTTCCTGAGGGCGTGCGTGACTGCACAGAGACATCGGCGGACAGTTCTCCCCGTCCCGGAGGATCCACCGAGTCCCCATTGCTTAGGTGCACGTCACGCCCTCTGGGTTCTCTACGTCCTTGGGTGAGCTCATGAGGACGGACCCTTTGAGGTGTCTGTCTCCTCGGACCGTCCGGTGTCAGGTGCGCCAACGTCTGTCAGTCTATACTGACTCGTCCGTGCATGATGGTTCCCCTCGTCTGTGTCCATTTTCCGTGTGAAAGTTGGGCCCGACAGTGTTTCGTGGGTTTTAATCAGGGGGGTTCAGTATACAACATGTTCTAGGGAAAAGCTTTTCAATTTTTACCAACTCCCTGAAGGGACGACGAGGTCACCGATTCTGAGGTACGAGGGTTAACGTCCCCCGGGCCTAAACTAGGGACCAGTTCCTTGATCTAGGGCGTACGGCTTTAATTATGGACCACGTTGGTTTATGTATTTATAAAATTTTATTTTATTTTGTTCTAAAAATTTTTATTTTAATTTTACCAACTTTACCTTTAGAAAAAAAGAAATTAACGTATATCTACACGCTCACGAATCAGGGAGCCAGCACGGTCGAGAACCGCTGGGGTACCTGACGTCGGGTGGTCCGAGGAGACAGGTATCCTAAAAGGGTCCGTTCTTATGACCTCACCCAACGGTAAAGGAAGAGGTCGTATGTCTACTCTATTCTGATTTAAATTTTTTTCTTTCACCTACAACTAGTCCTAAACCTTACTATCAATAGGACCTCTCTCGGTCCGACCTCGTGTCCTAGTCCGTTTCTTGTGTTCTTTACAGGTTTGGTCCGAAACGAGTCAAAGTTTTGTTTGTTTGTTTGTTTGTTTTAAATGTCAAAAAGGTTTTCCCTTCGATGGTTCTCTTCTCCGAGGCCAAGGAAGGGGTCGTCGGTGCAGTGGGTCGTGATTGTGACTGAGATGGTCCGGGGATTCCTTTCTAGTACTTTCTTTACCATTGAAACCCCTAAAGGGACCACCAGGTCACAGATTTTGAGGCACGAGGGTTACGTCCCCCGGACCCAAGTTTGGGACCAGTCCCTTGAATCTAGGGTGTGCGACGTGGAATCTCAAGCGTACGACGTTGATTTCTAAGACGTACGGTGTTGATTTTTCTTTCTTTCCTCTAGTACTTTTCTCAAGAGAGTTAGACAAACGTTGTGTGTTCGTGGCCTTAAACGGAGATAAGGTCGGTGTGTGTAAATTTCTCGGTTCGTGGACACACTTCTGCCTCCGGACCTATTGGGTGGGACTCGACAGTTCTGACACTCGTCGTCCGGACCTCCGACGAGTCGGGAACTCGGGTCGTCCGTCCTACCGGTCCGGACCAGACCTTCCGTCCCAAGTCTGGTGTTCGTCCCTGTCGTCTCACCACAGTTTGTGGACGCCGGAACCCTCCGGACTCCCCTTCGTCTGGTTTCGTAGAAGGTCTTGTGTCTTGACCTCACGTCCCCTCTCCACTCCGCGCTAGGGTAACGTCTTCCCGGAAAAGACGTGAGCCTCTGATTGAGTCGAAGACACCGTGACCTCTGTGGCGGAAGTCCGACCCGTGGAGTCGTATGTGGTGGGAACTTCGAGTGATAAGTCGGAGTTAAAGGGAAGGACATTTTACCCTGACTCTTGTAGAAACACCCCCCGAGTGTACCCCGATTTCCTCCCTCTTTCGACATATTTGTAGTTCCTAGCAAGTAGGGTGGGTTCGCTGACCTCGTTGTTAAACCGGGTGGAACTTTAGATCTTTGCAGGTACTTGGTTTGATGTCTCGACCTGACACGCTTGTGTGTGTGTGTTCTTTTGAACAAGGGTGCGAAAGGAGAGGGGATTTGGTCATAAACAGGGGTGTAAGATTAGTCGTTTGTTCTTCTTAAAAAGAAGTGATGGGTCTCTTAGATCTGTAAAGTTCAATGGAACTTTCCGGTTGAACAGATATGTACCAATAAGTATAGGATTTTTTTTTCCCCCCCTGTAAAAACAAGATGACTAATTTTGTTTTGTTTTTGTGTACTCCAGTCCAAAAGGTGATGTTGATCCGGAAGGACGGGGCCACCCTGGGCTCTGAGTATTTGTAATGGAACTGGGGCTGATGACTGAGAGTCATCATGGACCCTTCTACGTTTATTGAGTCTTTACGCCTTGAGTTCAAACTTGACCGTAGTCAGGAGTGTACACCCTGTCCGTGTCTGAAACCTCGCGTTTCCTGGGTCCAGTCTGGGAGAGAGGTGACGGATGGGCCAGGCCACCGAGACCTCTTCTGTGCAGGGAGTCCATTTGGAGTCCTGAGGAGTAAACGTGTTCTTCTGTTAGGGCCTTGGGTGGAGTGTCACACTAAAGCCCCTACTTTATTTACTTGTAAATAAGTGCACACCAGGTGTCAGGTGTCCAGGATACACAATGTAGGGAACGGATATTCTTCTGTCCTACTGTGAAGAAATATCGTTTAGTGACCACTAGAGATAGTGACGTGCACATCCGCTTACAAATGTGTGGTCTGTCCCATCCCTTTACCCTATCTTTGTAGTAACCCTTTTCCTAGAGCAAAAAGAGTCAACGGATTGAGACTCTTGTGAGACAGGACACTGCACATGCCGCGTCGGCTCACCCGGCTCCCCCATGGTGTTGTGGTGTGCTCTGCCAGTGCACTCTTTGTGTCCAGTCGAAAGGGGGGACGGCCCTTAATTTCTGTCGCTAGGCTAGGGGTGAAACTCCCCCTTGGTAGCGAATTCCAGTCACCTCCAGGGTTTATTAGTTCCCGTAGTGTTTAAGTTGATAGGAGATCGTTAGCACAAGGTTTTTCCGATCCTTCCTGGTGTACTTACGAGGTCACCCAGTGGACTTCTCCGACGGGTCGACGCTCATTTCACTCGTTTCGCTGGACTCAAAGTCTTTCCGTCCCGGAGGACAAACGTCACCGTTACCTCGGCGTGAAGTCCTGACACCAGGACTCGCTGTAGTGGACCCTTGGACAATCTTCTCGACTGAGAACCCCGGGGAGGGCCTGCGGGACGTCGTCTTGAAGTCGTCCTACCGCCTCGTTGCAAGGTTGTTCGGGAAGTCGCTTGGGGTTGCGAACGAGTCCAAACTCTTAGATAATCCCATCTCTCACTAAGTTCTAGAGTTTCAAATTTGGTGGCCAGGGGTCCTTTGTATGGTTCCATCGGAAGTCCTAGAAAGGGGGAAAGTTAGGCAAAATCACCTTATCACAATGGATAGAGTGGTGATCTGAAGTTAAAACTTGGGGTACGACGGAGTCCTTATTCTTTCCGGTGCCACCCTGTGAAGGACTAAGAGATAACTTACAGTTCTACCCGAGGACTTCACAGACTCCTCCGACTCAGACGACACGGGGGTCCGGTTCCGGTCGTTTGTCGTCTGTGATCCCTTTCACCCTTCGTCAGACTGAGTGACTCCTCCCTCGTCCTCGGAAAGGGTGTACACCCAGGATTCCCCACTTGCTCCAATGACGGGGGAGTCGGGGATTATGTCATTAAAATCGAGGAGTTGATCTTTCGAGAACAAAGTTCCTACAACCCCCAAGGCTGAGACCTATCGACGGGGTCCAGTGGTGGTCCCGGTCTCCCCAGGGGTCCGGGGTCTAGTGAGGGAGTGAGGTTGGAGGGACGAGTGAGGGGTCTGGGTTCGAACGGTCTCCAGCGCAGGTGTCCCCTGAGGGGACGGTCTCAACTTCCAACCGGTCTCCGTAATAAAGAGGACGATCTCACGGACAAGGGTTTGTAGGACCCGGTCACCAGTGTGGGAGGTTGGGACCTACGGGAGGCAGTGGTACTGCCGTCGTAGTGGTGGGAAGTGTGAGTCGGGGCTGAGACTGTGGAGGTATGGACATCATTCTGTCCTCCGGTAACGACTCGTGCTTGGTCGCCGCGACCATCGGGAAGTCCATCAACCAGGTGAACTCTTCGGTCGGGAACTTCAACAGGTCTCCTTCACTCTGGTGCCCCTGTCGCGTGCCGCTCGACGAGGGTCCGTGACGGTAGGGTTCCACACAGAAGTCGACGGGGCCCGCGCCCAGGAAACTACGGCCGTTGTTGGGGCTGAGCCCAAACTAGACCCCGTGCGAGGGGTGACGACCGGGGTCGCGGCCGTGGACGAGTTTCCCCCGGAACCGCCCCCCGGGTCCGGGGCCCAAACTCGGGGTGAGAAGGGCCCCGGGGCTGGGCCAGGGGTCGCGGCCGTCGTCAAGGTCAAGGACAGACTTGGGACCGGACCCGACTCTGTAGAAGAACCCGAGTCCGAGGCTAGGACCGCGGGCGAGTCTTTGACGGAGGCTGTGGACAAGACTGTGGTCGAGGGCGACTCCGACCCCGTGGCCGACTTCGACTCCGAACCCGAGGCCACGCCTCGGCCCGCACCCTAACAAGTACGAGCCGCGGCGGCACACCGTCCTGTCCGTCCCCTGTTGGCACTTCTCGCTGCTGTCGGGCGCCCTCGCCGGCGGCGTCGGCGGCGGAGCCGTGTCTCGCCGGCGAAAGGGGTACCTCGGGCGGCTGGGCTCGCGCCGGCTCGGCCCCCCTCCCCCTGCGCCCTCCGCCTCCGGACCCCGCCCCGGCCCCCGCGGCAGTGCTCGCGCGCCGCCCCCGCGCGCGCCCAGGGAGGCGCCGGGCACGCGGGGCGCGGCGGGCGGGGCCGCGAGGCACCAGGAGCGCCGCGCGTCGGCCGACCTGAACTTGGGGGCAGGAAAGGAACTCAGCGGCCGAGGGCCGAGGGCCTGACCGGGAGCCTTCCGCGAGTCCTTTGTGAACACCCCGCTCTCGAGCCGCTTGCCCGCTGTGTCTTCCCGGCCGCGCGAAGTCCAGTGGTTGGGACGGACGCGGGGTTGGGCACGGTCCGCGATCCCCTTGTTACTTCTTACGCCTCGGGCGGCCGAGGGTAGCGTCGAGACAGGCGCCGGGGCGCGGCCGAGAGGGGCGGAGGCTGGGCCCCACCCCAGCCCCTGCCCCGCCCCCAAGCGAGGTGTTTTGGGTCTTTTACGCGGGTGTCGTGTCCCCGGGTCGGCCTACTGCGATTTTCGACTCCTCCTGCGGCGGCGCGTGGCGGGGGCGAGCGACACCGTCCACAATGGACAGGCCCCAGGGAGAGGGACGCTGGTCCGAGCCCCGGTCTCGGTGGCGCGGGGGCGGATGACCCGGGCGATCGGAGATGAAGTAGGTCCCGTGAAGCGACGTTCACCGTTGCTTCAAGTCTGAGAGATTTCCTTGTCTCTCGGAAATCACCCGGTGCGCCACATCATGTTGTTCGTGGTGGAGGTTTTCTCTTCAAGGCCTGAGCCTCGAGGACCTGTGGGGACCCCTTACAACCGACCGGAGACACTTCGAATCGGACACCTCAAATTGCACAGACACGTAAAAAGATCTCTCCAGGGATCAAAAGTACCCGAAGGGTTTCCTCAGACACTAGGGTCTTTCCAATTCGGGTTGACTAAAATTTCATAGATAGGGTTTCCCTTCCAGTACCAACGGTGTTTGTTCTCCTTTATTGTCGAACTTTCCAACCCATGACCCGAAGGTATAAGGAGGTCTAGCCTGAAGACACGTCCGAGGGGAGACGATCAGGAATACGCGGGGAGTGAGTGACAGGTAAAGACTAGAACACTGTTTTGGTGGACACGTCCCTGGTCGGGGGATGAGTTTCACTACCGCCTTCGACTCGTCTGACCTTCCAGGATCTTTGTCTCCTACGTCTATACGTGGGTTCGTCTTCAGGATGGTAGACCACTGAGACTCTGGGGAAGGACCCCGTGCACTGGGACTTACTAACTACCGGAACGGACTTCCAAAAACACTCAAGATCCCACGTCTTTGGATACGTAGAACCATATAGGGTGTTTATGATTCTACCCGGAGTTTGAAGTTACACGACTCAGCTTCTTTTCACCAACGAAGAACCTCTGTCGGCCATCTCCCCTTCACACGTTCGTCCTTTCCGTCACTCCCCGAGAGAGACGTAAATAGGGTAAAACTTGGAGAACTTATAAAATTGGTTCACAGACAAAGTGGACAAGTTTTTATTACAAAGTTTAGAGAGGTCCCTTCGAATGATATTTAAGTCAAAAGGTAGGGGTAGAGGGACCCTGAGACTCAGTCATCCAGGCTACACCTTAAGTCCTCGTGCTTAGAATCAAAAATCAGTAAATAAAAACTGGAGTGGTACACCGGACGTCCTAGAATCCCGGGGTCGGTCCCTAACTTGGGTACGGGGACCGTCACCTCCACCCTCAGAATTGGTGACCTGGTGGCCCCTTCACGGATCCTCGGGCGTAAAAATACTCAAGGGGTCCCCAAAACCTCACCCACTTAGAACCTGGTGTAAACAAAATTTCCAAAAAAAAAAAAAAATTACACCGGGTAAAAATTTCAGAAATAACTTGAACAATGTTATAACGAAGACGAAGTACAAAACAAAAAAAAAAAACTGGTGGTCCGTACACCCGAGAATCGTCTGG
This sequence comes from Capra ibex, assembly GCA_006410555.1. Lineage (NCBI taxonomy): Eukaryota > Metazoa > Chordata > Mammalia > Artiodactyla > Bovidae > Capra > Capra ibex. The sequence goes on from SJYO01018169.1 coordinate 1,007,787, forward strand.
TTTAGGTGTGGAAGACGTAACCTTCCACTTCAGAATTGGTGACCTGGTGGTCCCTCCAAGGGTAGTACCTGGTGTAGAGCTACCCGTCATTACACCTCCCTTTTAGAACCCAAAACCCTCAGTCTCGGCGATTTCTTTAGGGTCGGGTTGCTGAGAGTATCGACACCCTTGAAGTCGGTGAAGTGACTCGAAGGAGAATGAGTAACCACTTTACTTTTACTCCTTTTATTAGGGATGGAGTGTCGAACTGTCATTATCTTAGTACATACATTTCGAGTAAATTGTATCATTCCCGAGTCATTTATTAGAGATAAATTGATTTCTCCCAAGACACTTTACAAGTCGCTTTACTTATTTTGTCCGGTCACTTCAAACTACTTGTAGTACGAAAAGTACGGTATTTAAATTCGTAGAACCCCACCCCAGACGTTCGCGGTACAGAGGCGTCGAAGGTGGCGACGGATACCAGGATTTCGGTACCCGTGACTGGAGGGACCGGGGATTTCTATACATCAAACACTAGCGGGGTTCCCTAATCTTGTACTCAAGGAAATTTTATAAATTGATTAAAGAAGTTGCAACTCTAGTATTACGAACGTGACATATCTTGTTCATTTGTGTAATATGACACTTTCTTCTTGAGGGGAGAAGGAGGAGAGACCCCGATGGTACAACTATCAAAGAAAACTTTTTTATATATACAAATCCGTAAACGTGAAAATAACCAAACCGATGTAGGAAGTAGATCAAAGACTAACTCCACAAAGAGAAAAAGAAAAAAACCGACACGGTGTACCGTAGACCCTAGAAATCAAGGGTCTGGTCCCTAGCTTAAGTACGGGGGACGTCACCTTCACACCTCAGAATTGGGGACTTGGAGTCTTCAAGGTTCACAACTATCAAAGGTGAATAGAGAGGTCTTCTCTTGTCCAAAGATTTTACTTTACATCAAAAGCGTTTAATGTACATGTAAAATTTACATTCAAGTTTGAACACCATCCAAAGTAATATTAGAATTTCCCCGGGTACTGGGGAAGTGTCTCTTGGTGACTGTGCCTCTGAAGATCAAGTCCCATAAATTATTCTTGGACACAGACGGAGGGTAGAAATGACTCTGGGTTTCTCTGGGGTGACTTTGTTTTCACCCTGTCGAACGGTTTCATGATTCGTAAATGGTTGTTTGTCTTGATCTTTGTTCTGAAATAAATTGTTTGCAAGTAACTTAAGTATAGTATGCGCTTCAGAAGAAGATCCGGGACTACTACCTTGCAACTTTCTTTGAACTGTCCCTGAAGGGACCACCAGATCCCCAATTTTGAGACTGGAAGGTTACGTCCCCGTATCCAAGCTAGGGACCAGTCCCTTGGTTCTGGGATGTTCGGTACACCCTCCCGGTTTTTTTGTTTTTATTTATTTTATTCTCATTATTTTATAAAATTTTTAAATTTTCTTGAGACTGTTTTTAGGGACAGTAAGACCTCGAATACAAGATTATTTTCCTCTGTCTTTGTAGGGTTAATTTAGGAAATCTTCCACCGTCTCCGGTACACCGTTTTCTCTCGTCAATCCTTCCGAACCCTTCCAGTACAATGTTAGAATTTCTACCCAGTGATTCCTTTAAGGAACCTCCCGGGTCCTCAATACTGAGTCGCACGGGTGACGTCCCCGGTCCCCAAGCTAAGGACCAGTCCCTTGCTTCTAGAGTGCAACGTGCCGGTCTTTCTTTCTTTCCAGTGACTATTTACTCTCCAAAGTTGTTTACGAACCTTATACCTTTCTCCTACGTGCGAGAATACTCCCGTTGTCCACCTTCGTCGTCGACTCTTGTCAGAGAGTCGGTCGATTTACCCTCCACCCTCGGTTGACTGAACTCTCTTGGGTCCCTCCGAAGTCCGAGTCTCAGTTGTCCAATACCGCCTCCCATCCTCGTTCTTGTGCCTTCACTTTACCCCCTAAAATAAGGGTTGAGTCACCTACACTCAAACTCGTTTGAGGCCCTCTTCTTGTCCCTTCGGACCGTACGATGTCAGGTACCCCAGTGTTTCTCAATCTGTGTTGACTCACTGACTTGTTGTTTAAGGAGTTTGATCGGACACTCGAGTGTCCGTAAAACACAACTATGACAAACATACGGCGTGTGTATAAAAGGTCATAGGAAAACATAGACGAGTCAAATATTATTTGTATCTGAGTATATGGTGGAACTCGTCCCCAACCCCTTATTGACGAGGCTGGGTGACGGGGTGGGGAGAGATGTGGCTTCCGACGTTTCACTCCCGGTCTGAAGGGGGTCCGTCTTTTGTCATGCAGAGCCGAGATTTCTCTGACTTACTTTGTAGACTCCGGTCGGTCCCGACCGCCTCACCTACAGCCGTAGTGTCTTGTCTCGGGAGGACTGAGACAGTAAAGACTAAGACGGGGTGCGTTTCGAAGGTCAGTCTATAAGAGTAAGCCGTTTCCCTGGTCTCCATTCGGTTCGGGATTGACGTATTACCGTCTCCTTTACATGTGACCGACCTAATATGTCCCGTGAACGATTCCCTGTATTTCGACCCTTTCGTCGACTGAACCCTAAACTTGACTCCGGAAGGCCTTCTGGACACGAGAATCGATGTACGACAGGGTGGAGGGAGAATTGAACATGTAGAGAAAAGAACCCATTTACCCTGTGTTTGGTCGTATATATGGAAACACAGACACCGGTGTTCGACTGGACCTAAAAAGACCGAGACGACTCCCGTCCTCAACGGGTCGTCTATAAATACCTCGTAGTACACACGTTTCGAGACACGGTGTAGAGCCCGATCTCTTACCTTCACTTCTCTAGTCGGTGGACGTGGTGGGGGGAGCCTTGTCAACGTCCGCTCTCTCGGCTTCGGGTCTATTTCCAATGACCCCTGTGTCCCCCTGGGTCGATTCCGGACGAGGCCCGAACCGGGGAGTCGGGAGTCTCGGGACGTCTCAGTCGTCGACCCGGTCCGAGACTTAACATTATGGGTTCACTATGAAGGGCGAAGTTGTCATCCGACCCGACGCTACGCAGGTAGCAGAACAAACACGATCCCCAGGGGTCCTTACTTCACTGGGTCTGGGACCAAGTGTCATTCACGGAAACTCTAGGGTCGACTCACGTGTTCGTAGACGACTGGGGAACACCAGTGGTACCCTATACGTGACCGGGCCGTCGTCAACCTGGAGACCCTGAAAGACGGGACCACTGGAGTAAAGAGGGCAGTGAAAGGATGGTGAATAGAGCACCCCAGGAGGGATGTTAGGGTCGTCTACTCCCCTCGGTCTTAAGTGTAAGGGTGAAATGTTTGCTCACCGTCCGGGGCCTCAGATCAGGGTCTGGGTGGTCACTAAGGAATGGACTCGAACCGTTCAGTCAAGGGGTGAGACGGAGTCGATGGACAACTACTTTATTCTCTTCGCCGGACAAGCTCCGTCGAGAGTCCAGAAGGGTCAAGGGGTCTGAGAGTCGTGTCTCTTCACTGAACGAGCTCCAGTCTCACTTAGTCCCGTCTCCGCGAGGGTCGCCCGTCCAGTGGGGTTAAGGGGTGTCGCCACCCCTCGTCACTCCCACAGTGCCGTTTGTCCTCTTAGTCGAAGAGGTGTAAACACAAGACACCCGACTTCGCGGTGTACCTGTCTACCTATTCACGTACGACCCACCTACCTACCCTCCTATCCGCCTACCCTGTCTGTTCTCGACACCCTAGTAAGAATCGACACTGACGGAGGGGACGAGGGGTCGATCGACGGGGATACCAGTAGACGACTCCGGGGACCGTCCGACGGGGTGTAGGTGAACGACTCTAGACTACGGGAACGGACTGTGGGACCTCGACCCTGGACGGTGCTGCAGGGTCGTAGGAGTGGGTTCTGAAGGAGGGACGGTACAGTCACTGGTGTACCAGTTACCGTCATCGGAATCCTCCTTTCAGTTCCCGGTCCCGATACATACCCGTAGGTAGTGTCTCGTCAAGGACGTGGTTGTTACCGACTTTAACTCCCACTACGACCTTTACTTCGACTCGTAGTGGCCCCGTCGGTCTACCGTTCCTTTCTCGTGCGGAATACGTAGAGTGTCCGACCAAGTTTGACTCGCTGAGACCCGTTCAAAGAATCGAAGAGACACGGAATCAAAAGAGTAGAATTTTCACCTGTACCCAGAAGGGTCCACCAGGTCACCAATTCTTAGGTGAAACGTTAGATCCCCCGTGGTCAAACTAGGGAGTAGACCCTCCTAGGATGTACAGAACCCTGTCGATTTTGGGTGCACGGGTGTTGATGACTTCGGACACACGGGATCTGTACGAAGTGTCGTCCTCTTCGGTGGTGTTACTCTTCGGGCACGAGGTATTGATCTCTCATCGGGGGTGAGAGACGTTGATCTCTTTCGGGCACGGGTCGTTACTTCTGGTTCTCGTCGGTTTTTATTAAAAAAAATTTTCACCCGTACTATAGACTTCTCATGAGAACACTTATGACTCACTCCATCCTATATTCTACAGAACGCACATTGTCCACGAACCATTTCTCTTCAAGGGAGGAAAACAGGGTCCAGTACCTCTTTTAGATTTCCTTGGGTGACACGTGAGTCGTTCTAAAGACTTGACCCTTCCAAAAAGGTTCACGGGACACATAGACCACTCCACATAGACCACTTTTCCCTCCTCCCTTCCTTTACGGTAGTCGTTCTTAATGTCTCATGTGGGTTCTGTGAGATAGGGTGATTTTCTCATAGTAAGTAGACAGGGGACGGTAGTCGTACCAAGAAGTCTGTGTTTCCTACAAGGTGTTTCCAAAGGACTCCTGGTTCGACTTCTGTAGAAAAGTATCGATTACCCGTTACCAGTCCTGAGGACGCAGGACAAGAGGGTGAAGGGCCCACCCGTGCGCGGAGTAGGTGTGGAGACATTGAGAGGGGTCAGACAGGTCGGGTTTTACCCGTTGTTCAAGGGGAATCGGTGTACCATCTTCCCTCTGGATCCCGAGGAAGGTCAAGAGACCCTTTGTCGACCAGAACCCGTTGACTGCAGTGTCGACTCCAAGGTGTTGTAGTAGACACTTGAGCGCGAGGGCTCCCCGGGGCGGAGGTATAGACTGATATCACTACTTCTAACCCCCGAATAGTGTCCGGCAAATCCTCCACCGGAAGTGTAATCTGTCCGACTTCCATCTGAAACAGTGAATGATCGACGGGTTGGCACCCGTCCTAAGACCGAGAGACTCGGAGTTGTAGAGTAGATATTTCGCCCGATTATTTTAATGGATGAAACAACAACCCTCCTAAGTTACTGAGCACAAACTTTTGTTGACTCGAGACACGGACTTTGTACTTACGAGTTATTTACACTTATACAGTCACTAAAATCAATACCCTTACCCTACGGTTCCCTCTGAAGTAAATTTGATCCTCAAGGTACACACACACATACGTGACCTGATTTCTTAGGGATTCCGGGAGGAATCGAAGTCCTAAGATAAAGAGCTTATAGAAGGATAGGTTATGAGGAAGTAAAGAGAGTAACTAAAAGGAAGGGAAAATAAAAAGGAGAGGTGTTAACCCGGTGGAGTACGGGTGTCCAAGTCGACCAAAAGACCCACTGGGATGGATGGGAGACGTGGGTGGTCCGAACCCCTACGGTAGAACAAGAACGAAATTCAGTCCTCAGTGTTTACTGTGAAAAAAAAACAATTTTTTTTTTTTTTGGTCGAGGTGGGAGTGTGGGTGGTCCTCGTAGACGTAACGACAAGGGAAGAGAGGAAGTGACGACGATTACTGTTATACTACCGAAAGAGATGATGAGTTTTTTGATAAAAATACATTAATTACATACGAACGAACGAATATTTACGGATTAAATTTTTCTTTTTTCTCGAACCGTATAAAGATAAATTTTTTTAATCCCCGGAGACGTCTTAAAGTAATGAAGAACAAGGAATGAATTTACGTTTTAGGAGACCAAAAATTACGTTTATACCCTTCTGATTCAGGCGGACACTCAACCACCAAATATTTCACTGAATGATCCATCTGTAGGGTTTCGAGGGTGGGTAGAGTGAGGGTCGCAAGGGGGTCAGACGACCCGGTGTCGTATCCTGACGTTTCTGGGAGACGGTTCCGGTCGGTTGGTCTCCTCTCCTCTTCCCACCCACACCGACTTCCGATCTGTCCCCACTCCGAATCTCCGACGTAATCCCCTTCTAAATCGTCCCCGTCTCAAGAGACCTCTTTTCACCTCGAACCCACCGAACCACCCGGGAGACTTCTGTGGTCCTAGGGGCTTCGGAAAGAAAGGGGAAAGATCCGTGTCACGGTCCCTTTTCCTGACAACAACTTTACTTTGCTTATGAGTTTTGTATTCTTTGTGTAGTTTTACGATCGTCACCAACCAGATTACCTTCTCAAAAACAAAAACCGTTTACACCAGTATAACGAACATATTATTTTGAATTTCAGTTAATAAGGTTAGTCAACACGAATCGGTTCTTTTGTCTGTTTTTGGATCATTCCAAAACCGAGGGTGACTTTTCATCGCATAAGAGTTTCCTTCTCGTAATTTTCCCTTTTGTCTTCGAAGCACCTGTAGACCGAGAGGTAGGGGCCTACTCCTGACAGGAATGGATCGTCGACACCATTACGGCTTGCTGGTGAGGGGCCGTCAGTCCTTTGGACGAAGATCAAGAGACGGTGATTGAACGACACACTGGAACCCGTTCAGTTCGGTAAAGAGACCCGGACAAAGGAGTAGACATTTCACTCCCCTGGACCAATTGAAATTTTTTATACATGGCACGGGAATGAGACCCGTGTCACGACTTCGACATTAATTTGTTTCCTTATTAGTGAATCTTTTGTGACTGACGAGTCACGATGACCCGTAACACCAATGTCTCTACTTGTTCACTCATTGGGCCATCTGTATAAGTGTTGTACCAGTCCTTCTGTCTCGTTTCTCTGCCGGTTGGCGTACGAGTCACGTCTCTGTAGTCGTGTGTTTCCCTTCCGGAGAGGACCACCCCACCTCACCGTGTCCTCTCCGGACTTGACTTAGAACCCCTAGGGACCGAGGATGAGAGTTTCCGACATATCAGACTAGATTCCGACCCTGTTTGTAGGTTTGTAGATGGTACTTTCCGTCTCACTTCGGTGGTGTCCATTCGGTTCAAGTCTCTTTCCCCTTGGGCACGCCGAACCGGACCCAACACCTCCCCGTCCGCCCTCCGTCTTCTAGTCTCTTCGAACACCCCCCAACCACCCCTTTACCGTAACTCTATTCGGGACCTCCCACTTCTCTCGAAGGAGTCTCGGGACTTCTACTAAGATCTACTCCTCGGACGTCTACGCCGACCCCGTCGCCCGTCCGGTCCCGCCGTCCTGACCGTTCCGACCTTCGATTTACTTCCGTGACACCCCTCTCGGGTACCCTACTGCCCGGGACCCGGTTCACGAGGTGTCGGAGTGCGGCCAAGAACCTCCGCCAAGGGTGTGACGACGGAGCAAAAAAGTGTATTCCTTTGTCTCCGAGTCTCTCCAATGTTTCAGAGTGTCGACTACCTGCCGTCTTTGCCGAGAATTGGGTCCAGACGGACTACGGGGTGGACCTGAGTGGTGGCCTTACGGTCCGTCACCGTAATGGTTCGGGAAGGGTATGTTCCATGGTGACAGGGTCGTGTGGACCGGACCGTGACGTGGTCTGTGCACCCATGGTCTCCAGTTAAAGACGGAATTGGAACCTTCGGCCGAGCTAAGTCAGGAAAGGTGAACCCATCGATGTCCTGATAGTCCTGACGGAAGTGGTCTTTTCTCCCCTACCCTGACCCGTTCTTTATCGTCGTAACGGCTCGCCGAAACACGAGGTGACAGGTGCCCAGAGTAAATAACGACAAGGTGTTATCACATCTGACCGAGCGAAGGTCGAACAGAGGCCAGTCGGATCGTAGCAATACCGGGGTCCTACCTGGTGAGACGGAACTGATCCCACCGACTAGAAAGGACAATCCGACTCGAAAATTATCCTAGAACAGGGGAGCCTACCATAGGTCCATGACGGCCTACAAACACCTAAGGGCAGCGGTCGCGGGGTTGAAAGACTCGACCAGACAGTACTTAAAGAAAAAGTCCACCAGTATGTTCACCAAGTAGAAAAAGAACCAGAACAGACGTCGAGAATAGAATGTTTTTCGTTTCCACTCTAATGAAGTGTCATTCTCCGTAGACACGACGACGATGCTCCACCTTTCCTCGATCTACTTGAGTCATAAGGTAGTTATTGAACCGAGTGTCCCTCGAGGTAAAGGGACAAACATCTCACTCCCGTAGCTCGGTCGAGTGAGGACACCATGGAAGACTGTCAGACGTCGGAGTCTCGGATTGTAGAGACAAACCTCTCACCAGTCCTCCCTCCCTTTTCCCACGTAGAACATTGGGGAGGAAGGAATTGAGAATAGTGAGTCAGGGATAATGAGTGAACCACGGGGGACGTATAACAGCCACTGTGGGGGATACAGTGTGACTTGACCTGAAGAAAAACCGGTGTGGTGTGTCGAACACCCTAAGATCGAGGACCTATACTTAACTTGGACGCGGGAGTTGTCACTTTCGTGTCTCTGGATTGGTGACTTGGTGGTCCCTTAAGGGATGAATAAAGAAGATAATGCTATATAGCGGTTTCAGGGGTGTCCCGTATCGGTAGGGTCAACTCTTGGTGCCGGTGTGTACGTCCCTATGGTCGGTAATAGGTGACAAGAGTCTCGTAACAAGTCTCCCAAGGGTTGTGTGATCTATAAGTGACGGGAGGACCTACCGGGACCCTTTAGTTACCGACCGCGCTCGGTAGAGGAGGGGATTACCCTCTTGAAACACCCCTTCTTTGTGACGAGATTAAGGTGATGTGGCACGGTGACCTTCGAATCGTCTCTCTCTTTGTGAGTGTAGAGATGAGAAGAAAACCAGAACCACTGTGAATTCTAGACGGTGGTAGAGAATTTAGAAAGGGTGACAAAAGTTACAGTCTTAGAGTACCCAGGAAGGCCTAAACCAGGACCTTGTACCTCTCCCCGAGTTTTTTCGGTTCTTCCCATGTCGTCGAATTGAGACCGGGCGGACGAGATCACCTTCTTTGCCCGTGTAAGACTCAGGTAGCATGAGTGATCAGAGAAGGAGTGCGGGCTTTGTGAAGGACGGGGCACTCGGGACTTCTACGTAAATTACTTGATTAGTCAGTCCCGGACACCCTACCACTGTGACACCAAAGGGAGAAGAAGACTCCCAAAACCCATTCGTCCAGTTTGGAAAGAACAGTTATTTGTTTTTTATCTTTTTAGAGTCAAGAGTACACCTTTTCACCCTCTATTAGGGACTTCCTTTTTTTTTTACTGGTTTACCACAGTTACGATTAAGTTCGAGATCTTCGTTCTGAAAAAAAATGTCCTCTAACATCCTTAGGTGAGTCCCCGAGGGATTTATCGTTCCATTACACAAAACTCCCTGTTTTTACAGTGTCCGTGGTTCTCTACACCTTAGAAGGAACCGAGGAAGTTTGTTCCTTATCGATACTGTGAAAGTCATTGGGCCTCAAGAGTTAACAGAGGAGACATTTTGTCCGAACATAAATCTCGTGGAACTAGCGGAGGATGGTGGAGATTCTAGACTCTCGAGGGAGGTTCCAATGGCCCTCTCACTTTACTTGTACCTAGTTCGGTGATCGCGGGAGATTACCTTTCCGAACACTACTGAAATGGAGGTAGAGTATCTAAGCGACACGTGACTCCAACAGTGCATAATAGTGGGCTCTATTCACCGAGAACCCATTTTTAAAAAAGTAACGACGAAGTGACCTTAAGTAATTCGACGTCTCCCTCCTCTTCCACCGTGTCCGAACTACCGACCCCAGTCCTGATCTTGTGTTGGACTAGACTACCCTAGGACCCCATCACCGACTCGGAAGGACTTCAAAGAACCCTCTCCGTGACGGGATAGTATTGACAGTCTCCTCGTTCCCTCATCCGAATCCAAAGAAGGACACCTTACACACACGGAGTCCCCACAAAGAACCTACGACTCTCCTTTTATTTTAGGACTCTTCCTACATCTTTCCAGTCTCATTAGGTGTTCTCTTCTCAGTTGTCCCTGAACATTCACAGGTTTCCTCGTCAGTAGACTTCTTTTGCGTCCTACTTTACCCTTCACTTCCGGAATCTCCCTTCTTCGTTTCAGTCTCCCTATTTAAACTNCGGAGGATGGTGGAGATTCTAGACTCTCGAGGGAGGTTCCAATGGCCCTCTCACTTTACTTGTACCTAGTTCGGTGATCGCGGGAGATTACCTTTCCGAACACTACTGAAATGGAGGTAGAGTATCTAAGCGACACGTGACTCCAACAGTGCATAATAGTGGGCTCTATTCACCGAGAACCCATTTTTAAAAAAGTAACGACGAAGTGACCTTAAGTAATTCGACGTCTCCCTCCTCTTCCACCGTGTCCGAACTACCGACCCCAGTCCTGATCTTGTGTTGGACTAGACTACCCTAGGACCCCATCACCGACTCGGAAGGACTTCAAAGAATCCTCTCCGTGACGGGATAGTATTGACAGTCTCCTCGTTCCCTCATCCGAATCCAAAGAAGGACACCTTACACACACGGATTCCCCACAAAGAACCTACGACTCTCCTTTTATTTTAGGACTCTTCCTACATCTTTCCAGTCTCATTAGGTGTTCTCTTCTCAGTTGTCCCTGAATATTCACAGGTTTCCCCGTCAGTAGACTTCTTTTGCGTCCTACTTTACCCTTCACTTCCAGAATCTCCTTTCTTCGTTTCAGTCTCCCTATTTAAACTCCCCCCAACCAGCCCCCGTGAGGTACTCGGATCCAGATTCCCTGTAGGCCCACCCCTGTCAGTTTCCTTAGTCCCTTTTTTTTCTCTTATTTTACGAACCTGTGTCCAATACAACCAATTAACCCTTTAAGATTCCCTTTTCCTAAACCCCTTTCAGATCTGTCCATTTCTTTCAGACTTCACCTGTTTGTGAACTCCTTTGAGACCTACCACTCTTCGTCTTCAACCCTACCCTACCCCACACCATCTTACTTCGGTCCACGAGGTCCGGTTTGATCTCTATTGTTAAACCAATTTTACTCCTTGACTAGTTTTTACCTATTATGGTCTGTAACTCAAAAGTGAAAACTATTAAACCACTGTGGTACTTCACCAAAACGTTGATATATATATAGAAAAAACGGATGAATTTTTATTAATAAACATTATAAAAGGAGGATTTTAAACCTTTGATAGATTTATATGTTATTCTTTCGTTGACTTATTTAACACTAATCCGGTATGTTATTTTATGATTCGTCGATACCTATTTTGTCTGTAGGTGTCACATACCCCCCCGTTCAAATGTTATTTGAAAAAACACTGTATAAGGGAGGGATGGTGACCTTTTTTTTTTACGAATTCGTACAACGTCATGTATAAATACTTGTCTAGACTTTGTTATATGTTGTGTTACCTTTGTCAATAACAGAGATCGGTAAGTAATACGAACAGACTAAAAAGATATTCACATGTAGTAAGACTATCCTGTTGACAATTTCCTATTTTGTGAAACTTCCTGATTTTTTGAAAAATAGGATTAAGTAAAAGTCGGACAAACCTTGTCGCTAACAGAGGTCTATGAGTAAAACGAACAGGTAGACTAAAAAGATGTTCACGTATGATAAAACTGTCCTGTTTTTTTTTTTTTTCCTGATTAAAATTTCCTATTTTGTAAAACTTCCTAATTTTTTAAAAGGGGGATTAAGTACAAGTCGGTCAAACTTTGACGAAAAGACTTACGAAAATGTAGATGTTTGTTCATCTTTGTTTGTGGGGAATAGAGGGTAAATGTAAAAAATTGTCTTTTCTGTACTCCTCTATCTTTTCTGAGGAAATCTCTAGTTCTACGAGTGTTAGTTTTCAGGGGACTTAAGACGACCCCCCATTTTTTTTTTTTTTTTTTTTTTCCCGCATTTTATGGATTTCTATGTGATTTGTCAAGTGGGTGAGTCACCACGTGGTTTAATGGTTATGAAGGGCCCTTCCTCCCTTCACCCCTCCGGTGCTGTCCCTTATGAGGGAAAGTTCATTATTACTAGTAAAACTTGGTATTACGACGGTCTCGTTCCGGAGACACCCTCGGACCCGCCCCCCATGAGACTCCCTCACACTTTACCTCCTTCGCTCCCCTTCGACTCCAGACACCCCTGTCCCGGTGCCGACTCCCTTGATTCCCGAAAGGGACCCAGTGACGCCTAAGTCTGACTCCCTTCGCAGTCCGGATTCCCTTGGACCCGGAGGGCCGACCATTCCTGCAAGCTGAGCCGGGTCCCCCGCGATCCTTGGAAGACCTGTCTGCTGCAGTTCGGACCCTCTGATGTCCGGCCCGGGCCCGCAAGCCTCCTATGACCCAACTCCACCCTTAGAAGTCTCAGGCCCGACTCCCGCAAGCCCGAGGCCTCTCTCACTTCTGGACCTGCCCCTGTAAGTCTGAGAGGACTCCAGATTCTTTTCGGGGCCGAGACTCCGCGGGTTCCAAGACCTCTCGGTCCTGGTTCTAGGGGCGCCGACGGCTCCCTCGTCTTCAGAGTCTCAAGCCGAAGGGGCCCAGGCTCGAGACTGCTTGCGAGACCCATGGGCCCGGCGTGGACTTCTTTTGCTCGCCGACGCGTCAGGCGCCGGCCTCCTTCGTTTAGAAGCCGACCGAGGGATGCACTCACAGGGCCGCCAATGGCTCGGATGACACGGCCTTCTTCCGGCTGCGGCCCATCCACGGTCCTGACCACCAGCGGACTCCCCGCTGGCGTGGCCGTCACCCGCTCAGATCCAAGGTACAGTGGCTGGCCTCGACGACCGGTTGGCGACTCAAAAGCAGAAGGCGAAACCGCTCTTTGAGCCCTTACCCTCGGAAGAGCCCCAGGTACGAGAAGACCCGCGCGCGTCTGCGCCTCACTCGCGGACGGGTCTGCGCCACGCGCCTCGTGGCGCGCAACGGGCCCTCTGCTCGTCCTTTCCGCCCTGGTCCCCCTACCCCACCCCACCCGCCCGGCACACCCGCAACGGGCCTTCGGACGCCTACTCCGGCCTAACAGGGAAGCGCTGACGGCACCGTGGCGGGCCACGCAACGGTACCTCTGCCCGACCCGCTCTCGATCACCCGACGCCGTGCGTCTCGGGCCTGGGATGAAGAGCTGATCCTGACGACCCCAAGGGCGCACTAGCGTCCCGCCACCGGCCACTCAGGCCCGGGCCGTCGAGGTCCTGCCCCTTTTGCTCCGGCCCCAAAGAGGCCTCTGGGCCGTGTCGGGTAGAGAAAGGCGTTGTTCCCCGGTAACGATACCTTTGGCCTCGGGGCCCGGCCGCCCCTGTCACCGAGCACCCAGCACTGGCTAGAAGAGAATGGGCCTCTGCGAGCGGGTTTCTACGAAGGACTTACGTGAACGGGAGGGCGGGCGCTCTCTCTCCATTCTGGGACTCCAGAAGTATGTCGCCCGTTTATTCGGGTAAGGTTGTGGTTGAGGGACCCTTTAGATGGACTGAGTGGGGACCTTCACCGCGGAAAGAGGGCAGTTGGGAACCTGATACAAGGTGCAAAATATTGGGTCATAATTGCTTTCGGGGTACCACAAACGGGTGAAAAGGGAGATCCTTCTAGCCGACAAAACTCGGAACGAAACACTGGGATCTGTCCAGGAAAGGGGGTGAGACGGAGTGAAAGGAGCACATATTTTACCTCTATGATTGAGGTCTGTGGCCGACCGACATTTTACCACTGTGACTCTACGGCTGCTCAGCGAGAAAGAGGGCGAGAGAAGGGGAGTTCAATTTTCAAGAAGTCTAGAAAGCCAGTAAAGAAGTCCGCTAGAAACGTTGAGACATCGGGGTCGGACTTCATTGAGGCAAATGAGAAGTAAGAGTATAACGGGATCTAAAATTGAAGGGATTGTTGTCGTTGTCACCAATTAATACACGGTCCGGGACACAATTTGTGAAATGTACCTAATGGAGTAAATTAGGGGTGTGCTAAGAAAAAAAAAAAAAAAACTTTACAGTGTAAATTACAAAGTGGTGGCATGAAGTCTAGATGTAACATGTTTCACTGGTCATTCATAGGGTGTCATTAATTGGTTGGAGACTCTAACATGAAAGTGTGGTCACAGAACCCGAGAAAACTATGATTTGTGCAAAAGTAAGTTAACTTGACTCTACGACGTCAACCCAAGAGTCCTCGGAACACTTTTTTTTTTGTTCGTATGGTGTGGTAGAAACAAATCATTCAGTCATAAAAAACGAAGGTGTTGTTTGTAAATGAAGTAACTTCAATTTGAAGGTTTGTATTGAATAATTATCAGAAGTCCAAGTCGAGTCTAGTGAGTTCTACGTTTAAGAGACCATTTAGGTCTATTGAATTGTTATTAAAATCGTCAATTAACAGGTATTGTGTGTGGTTCCAAAAAGGATCTCGTCAAAATCCATAAAGAACATGTCCACTTTTTACTAGAAGTTAAAAGAAGAGAAAAATTAGATTTTCAACCTTCCATTTTCTAAAAAATCCCATCCGTGATAATAGGGATAACGAGTTGAGACAACGTGTGTATTAACGGATAAATTACAGACAGAAAGGGCGCTGTGAAACTCAAGACACTCTCTCCCGGGTACCGACAGAACATGCAAAGTCATAGGGGTCGTGGATGGTGTCACGGACTATTCACAAAGAACTAATCATACTTTTACTGAAAGGAGAGTAGTGATGGGAGTGGAACGTCTCGTTACAGAAGAGTGGTGTGAAAAACAGGGACATTACTTTCCGACGACGTCGACGACGATTCAGCGAAGTCAGCACAGGCTGAGACACGCTGGGGTATCTGCCGTCGGATACTCCGAGGGGGCAGGGACCCTAAGAGGTCCGTTCTTGTGACCTCACCCAACGGTAAAGGAAGAGGTTTCGTACTTTCATTTTTCACTTTCACTTCAGCGAGTCAACACAGGCTGAGAAGCGCTGGGGTACCTGACGTCGGGTGGTCTGAGGAGGCAGGTACCCTAAAAGGTCCGTTCTCACGACCTCACCCCACGGTAATGGAAGAAGTCATTACTTGCCGTCAGAGGGGATTAAGGACAACGGGTGACCCGTGATTAAAACCCCCGGAAGACAGGTGAAGAGAGACTCAAAAGTCCATTACTCCTAGGTCTTGCAGGGAATCGTAAACCCGAAGGCCGACCAACTCCCACCCCGAAAAAGGGACTGTCATTTCTTAGACGGAAGTCACGTCCTCTAGGTCAAGCTAGGGACCCATCCCTTCTAGGGGACCTTTTCCTTCACCGATGGGTGAGGTCATTAGAACGGACTTTTTGTCTACCTCCTCGGACTACCCCATGGTAGGTGCCCCAGAGTTTCTGACTCACTGAAAGTGAAAGTGAAGTGTATTCTGAAAATCTTGTTTGGTCAGGGTAGACGGGACGGATGGACCCCACTCGGATAACGTGACCTGAGACCCCCATGACCGTCCATCCTAAACAGATCCGTCTGAAACTGGAAGGAGAGGTCGTCGGATTCTTGGTGGGAGTGGAGATCGGTCGAGGAGGGGGATTAAGATCTCTTTGTACCGGTCTCTAGGGCAGAAAAGGTCTTTTTTGAGAGCCCCCCACCCCCCTCCGTCTCAGGACCAACAACATCAGTAAAGAAGTAAGTCGTTTATAAAAATTCGTGGACGAACACACTTGTGCGTCGAACCGTGGCCGCTATATCATCCTTGCTTCCGTCTTTGTCACTATTTAGTACTCTTGAGTGTCTGTCCCGTACCGTTTTCGTGTAGAAGTCCTTTACAATCCTTCCTCCCATGGACCCTGGACGGACCTCGACCATGACCTAGTGCACATCCCCTCCCCATATCAGGGTCTTTCAAAGGGAGTCCTTCACCGGGAACCGGTTCTAGGGTCACGAGTTATCAAGAGACGACTTACCCTGTCTGATCCTGAACTGTCCGAACATTCCTTTCCCCCAAGACCTGACTCTCGTCCTTCCCGGGATCCGGTCTCTCCTGGTCACAGGTACGCCTTGTCTTGTACTGAGTCGGGTCGGCTCCGGTAAGTCCTGTACTCTTTCCAATTTTCGTCCCACCTCTCCACCCGTCTCCCGGTCCGGTGTTCACTGGAACTGTCGGTGCGACTCCCCGGGGTGACTCAACATACTTCGTCCCCCGGGACTTGACCCCGAGGAGTAGACAGAGGAGAGGGAGGAACGTCAAAAGGTACCTGTGTCGGATCGTCCTTCTCCGGCGGAGATACAGAGTGTCCGGCGACTGGGTGGCCGGGTTACTGTCGTAGGGGCACACGGAAGGGCCAAGGTAAGGCCGTCGGGAGCCAGTCGCCGGAGAGTGTCTAGTGGTCGTCGGACATATAGTCGTCGCCCCACCGGCGGTTGTTGTCCGAGTACGACAGGTCGTTGGCGTAGTCGTGCCAGTAGTTACAGAGTCACCTCCACCACTCGCGGAACATGCCCCTGTAGGTGATGCACGTCCACGGGCACCGGCTGTGCGGGTGGAGCGCCGAGACACTGAAGAAGCTGGGGTAGCGTCTGGTGTAGGTGTCGCACCTCTACTTCGTCCCGGCGTGCGACGACGTGACGCGGCGGCCGCACTCGGCGAGCCGGCGGGAGACGGAGCGGATAGAGTACTTCATGGTACGGTACAGGGACGACCTGCGGGTGTGCACCTGGTTCAGGACGGCCGGGTAGTAGGCCGGGTTGTTGCCGAAAACCCTCGTCGAGTAGGTGATACTCAAGGTCGATAAACCGTCCTTGTGGCACGCGTACCAGTCGAGGGGGCACCCGTACTAGGGACTGTAGATACTCTTCCTCCACGCAGATTACTAAGGTGAGACTCGGTAAGCCGGTCGTACACGGGGTCCCAGTGGCTAGAAGGTGGTCCTAGACACGAGTCTGTGGGAGGAAAACAGTTATGTCCTTTTGGTCCACTGCGGAAAATATTCCCGTTCCTTTTTCCTTCCCACGACATTCAAGAATTAGAATAGTAAGTGTAGAAATTTCTCAGTCGAATGATGTACATTCTACCACTTCTATTCAAAAGAGGGGTCCCTCACTGTCCAGTACCGACGACTGGTCTCCCCTCCCACTTGGTCCACCATGGGTCCAGTTCACCTGGTCACGGGTCACGTGCATCGTTCGGACTACCCGACTGATTGGGTCCTTACTCAGAAAGTGTTAGGGCGGAGTAAGAAAGCTTGGGTTTCGGTCGGAATTCGTAGTACCGTGGAGGACACGAAGAGTGTCAAATCCACGGTTGGATGACCTACTCATCGGAAGTTCGTCACAAGGTCTTTGAGACCCTCGGGGTTCCGTTGGGACGAAAGTGGAAATCGGTGGTAACGGGTTGAGACCAAAAGACCTAACTAACCTGAATGTGTATTCTAACAAAAGTTTCCTTCGCAAGACAACACATTTTAAAAAAAATTTGAAACAAAAAAAAAACTCGTAACGAGACGTACCGTTCGAGAAGAGGTCGAAAACTACTTTCCACTGTAACCAGAGATAGAGCCCGGTGCACACCTCTCGTCCGGACTGTAGCCCGGAGTCGGGTCTTCCAACCTCGACACTTGGCTGTGCGTCGGAACAGTGGAGGACGAGTACACTGGCCACTGGAGAACCTCGGACTCAAAGGAGTAGGGTCACTACTGTCGAGAAAGGAGGATCCCAGCAGCACTTCTAGTCACGAAGAAATCGTGCCACGGGGTCGCGCACTATCCACGAACCACACACTGGTCGGCGAGAGGCGTGCTTACTACGGGACCGGGGCGACCGGGCCCAGACTCAGTAGGAGGGTTGTCGTCGAGGGGCGTAGACACGTGTCGGGGAATAACGAGTCTTTCACGAGAAAGGTTTTCAACAGGACGTACCCCTTTTTTGCTAAAGTCAGAAGGGCGTGAGGACGGAACGTCCTCCGGATCTAGAGCCTCGAGAAAGTCCAAAGGGTGGCAGAAATTGGGGACACAGTGGACCCTCAGGATCTTGTTCCTCGAAGAGGGTTTCCCGGAACAAATCTAGTGGCCGGTACTCGCGGTCGGGACCGGATCGACCGGCGGCCCCAGGTGCCCCCGCACACGGTTTCCCCACTCACTCGCTCGGGGTGGACTTCCAGGACTTTAGGTCCCACCCGGGTCCCACACGTTCCTAGACCCGGTTCTGGTCGATAAGATTGGGTCTCCAAAAGTCTGGTTTCCTGTTCACGAGGTAGACCCAGGTCTCGGGCCACCCCCGGTTTGTGCGGAAGAGAGGTGTGGGTGGGGAGGGGACGAAAGTGTTTCTCGGACGGGTGCCCATAGTAAAATCCCAGACCCCTCTGGTCAGAGTAAAAGAGCTACTTATTTGTCTGGGTGTTTGCGGTCCCGACCACACCGCTCCCGGGGTGTTTCGTCTTCTTTGGGTAGACTTTCTTTGGGTCCACCCTTTAAAGAAACTTTCGTAAAAAAAAAAAAATTCTCTTCAAATAAACTCATATAAAACAAAGTCCAAGATTTTACCGATTTGATTGTATGGTATTTTCATTGACAGAGGACGCATTCCAAGACACACAAAATGGTGTAAACACGGTGGTGGGGGCTTCAGTCCCACGTCTCGTCAGGGCAGTGGTGTCTTAAGGGAATGCGACGGGGAAGCGGGGTGGGGTCGGAGACCGTTTGGGCAGACGCAAGAGGTAGGCATATCTAAACGGAAAAGGTCTTCCAGTGTCTGAGTCTAGTGTCGCCCACACCGGAGACCTCGGACCGAAGAGACTCACACACGCTCCGAGTGCGCACAACGGAGAGCCCCGGCACACGACAAGGAACGGCGCCAAGTAAAGAGAAAGTGTTTGGTGACTTCCTATAAACGGAACAAAGGTCAAAAACCGTTAAAAGTTATTTTGACGATGTTTATAAACACAAATCCAAAGATATACTTGTCTTTTAATAGATTCCATACATGGATCCTCACTCTAACGAGTTAGTATATCAATTTCCAAATTGAAATTTTTTTTTTTCTTTTTTTTGTTTGGTGGTGTAAAGGTCTCATAGAGACGAAAAAACGGAAGGTGATACTCTCTAGGCCAAAGAGAAGTCATAAACCTTGACGGTTATAAAAAAATAAAATCGGTAAGACTATCCACACACCACGAATGAGGAACACTAAAACTAAACGTGAAGGGTTCACCAATTACTATAATTCGAACAAAAACACACAAATTAACGGAAGGTACAAGGGAGAAACCACTTCACAGAAATTTAACTCAACAACAGAGTGGTTACTTACAACTCTTTAAGAAACAAATAAGACCTAACAACAACCGCAACAAGTTAGTGATTCAGCTCAGTCTGAGAAACGCTGGGGTGCCTGACGTCGTGTGGTCTGAAGAGGACTTCAAACGAGTCTAAGTACAGGTAACTCAACCACCACGGTAGGTCGGTAGAGTAGGAGACAGTGGGGGAAGAGGAGGACGGGAGTTAGAAAGGGTCGTAGTCCCAGAAAAGGTTCTCTCAACAGAGAGGCGTAGTCCACCGCTTTCATAACTTCGAAATCGAAGTCGTAGTCGGGAAGGTTGCTTATAAGTCCCAACTAAAGGAAATCCTAACTGACCAAACTAGAACGTCAGGTTCCCTGAGAGTTCTCAGAAGACCTTTGTTCGGGAAATAGTCTATACCTAGACATTCATAGGGGGGGGGGGGCTTAAATCGTAAGAAAAGTACGACGAGAAATTTCGCCGAGGACGTCTCGTCTTCACCACATTCACCTACTTCACGAGGAAAGGTCCAAAAGGAAAATACCTAACGACAAAACCGCGGTGTAGATTCTTGAGACGGATTGGAGGATAGTGTTTCTAAGAGAGATCACAACCTCTCGACTGTAAAAGAGGAATAAAGGCACTAGGAAAACATACTCCACACTCCAAATCAAACTCCAAGTATAAACAAGTATACCCACAGACTACCAAAGTCGAGACAAACAACTTCCGACAGGAAAGAGGAGGTGACTCGACGGAAATGTCTCAGACAAAAATACGAGAAGTAAGTCAGACTATGCGCACAGACAGAGAGCTGGTTATGGTGCAATAGAACTACTAACATTGAAAATCTCACTCAGGATGCCATAAGGATGAGAATCTCTTCGCAGGTAATAAAATGCCAAGTGATACTACAATCGATATCCGCAAAAACATCAACGGGAAATAATCTAATTCCTTCTCAACCCTTCAGCAGAGGACAAAAGACCTTCTCTATATACCTAACCACAAAGAAATTTACAAACCATCGGAAGACGTCACTTTGACAAACCCGGACATCTAAAAAAAAAAAAGTTTTCCTAATTGTCACTTAAGTTAAGGTAATTGTCAATTTCCTAATTAGTTTGACAAAGTAGAAACCACACAAAACCATCAAACACTAAAAGTTCCTTATCTAGGTAAAGTAGAGTACCTAGGTCGAATACGTGCACCCCAACAAATATCATAAGGGAATTATAAGAATCACAGACGTCCCACTGCAGTGTAAAAGTAAGAGGTTTGACTATTAAACGGAAGAGACAAAGAAACAATCAGATATCGATCTACAAATAGTTAAATTTCTTAGAAAAATTTCTTATTGGATGGAACACAGAAAGTAAAAGAGATAACAAGAATGGAAAAGATAAACTGACTAAAGACAATAAACAATAAAAGTATCAAGAATGAAACTCAAATAAAAAGAGAGAAAAAGATTAAAGGATTCCACCTTTGAATCTAACACCTAAACTCTCGACGTAGGGTGTTTCAAAATATACAACGTAAAAGTAAAAACAAGTAAAGTTTTGTAAAAAAAAATCAAAAGGAACGTTACAGGAGGAATTGGGCACATAATAAATCTTCACACATCAAATTGAAAATTCATAAACCTTTAAAATGGTGGTAGAGACAACAACCAAAGATTAAAATTTATGGTAGATCCAGTCTCTGGCATTATAACATACTAAAGTAAGGAAGATTTAAACAATTACAAATGAATTTTTACATCCTATACCCGACAGAACCACTTACAAAGGATACGTGAACCTCTCCCCCTCTACCAATAAACCCTATCTCACAAGTCATTCACAGTCAATCCTGGGTAACTACCTACCACCAAAACAAAGGAACAACATAACTAATGACTCTCTCCTTACAACTTCATAGGTTGATTCTAACACCTAAACACATGGAGAGGAAAGTTAAGATAATTAACAAAGTACATAAACTTCAAAACAAGAGTCCACGTGTGTATGAATCCAAACAATGTAGAAGTACCACTTGACTGGGAACAATAGTCATACGTCACAGAGAAAAGGAAGAATTAAAAGACTTCAGATAACAGACTGTAATTATTTTGGTGAGGTCGAAATTCACCATAAACGTAATATATAGAAAAGCGTAGGAAAATAAAAATTGGACTTCACACAAAGGACATCTGTCGTAAACCAACCCAGAAAAATTTTTAAATATAGGTTAAACAGAGAATTAACCACACAAATCCGGGTTTAATAACTATAAACCCAAATCCAGATGGTAAAATAACAAAAGACAAATGAGAAAGACAAAAAAGTAAGGAGACAAAGGGAAAAGTACGGAAGAAAACCTAATGATCCTAAAAATTCAATAAGGTGAAATTAAAACAAATCAAAAAAAGGTCTCCAACGTGATCTCTAAAATTGCATGTATGAATGGAAAAACATTAGATGAATTTAATCATAGAATGATGAAGAGTGACCGTAAGTATAACCTAGCACGTAATCAAAAGAGAACGGTGGTATTGTTTAATGGTGTTTGAATCTCCGATGTTTGTTACGGACAAATAATAAAGAGCTAACTACATCCCGCGCTCAGACCGACCCGAATTGACTCAGTGGACACGAACGTGGACACGAGTCGGTGCGGGCCGAGGCGGCGCGATACCAGACATCGGGAGGTCCGAGGAGACAGGTGCCCTGAAGGTTCCGTTCTTATGGCTTTCCAACAACGGCTTTGTGCTTTCTCCGGTCCTAAGAACCGGAGGCCTCCTCTTCTTAAGTTAGGACCTGGTCTCTGCTCTGAACTAAAGCGTCTCGAGAACACATTATTTCAACACAATTTCATATTTTCTCTATCTCTTTCTGTATCTGTAGTCTTCCCCCGTCTTTCTTATTGGGGCACGATCAGAAATCGACCAACAATATATCGATGATCGTCATACGATTAATTTTTTTTTTTTTCCTTTACGGAGTTTTGAGTCTCTTACCGTGGTCCGGGGAGTGGGTGTTCTACGTAAAACTCTATTAGAACCGTGGTCTACTCAGTAGGGCCCGGTATTTTGCTAACTGTACTAAGAACTTCTTTCCGTCTAAGGGTATGTTTGTCAAAGTAATTGTCTAATCCTCTTGTTACTTACTCATATTGTATGACCAAACAGTTCAGCCAAGACTCGGAAATCCGTTTGGCTGAACTTCTGTCTCAGACCCCATTTACGTATCGTATAATTGTATCGAATTCTGCTTGTAAAAGGTATTCTTTTTACGTAACCAATCGAGTTCCAAACTCTTTTTAATTCAAGACCACCTCAGTATTAGAATAATACCGTTGTGTCTTAAAATTCCCTTTGGAACAATTTAAACATATCTCTTCCCTTTTTTACATTGTACTCAAACAAAGGAGAACTCAAACTCTCTCTTTACAGACTGTGAACGTCGGATAAAGGAGGCAAACCTCTGGGGACCGGAAGGACGGACAATGGGAGAGTTATGATCTCACCCAACGGTAAAGAAGGAGGTCCTCTAGAAGGACTGGCCCCCTGACTTAGACGCGGAGGACGGGATGTCCATCTAAGAAATGGGACTCGGTGACTCCTTCGAGCTCAGAAGACGAAACCCAAGTGTTCCGGTTTTAGTTCCACAAAACAGTCCGACTTTGGAACACACAAAACAAAACAAAAATTGACCTCCGAGACCCCTTTCTAAGAAGAAGGTTCGAATAACTCTGACAACGGACTTAAGTCAAGGAACTTCAACTTTCGCTGGGGTAAAGGAAGGATAGTCGACCCCCGACGAGACACGAGGATCTTCGACGGACGTAAGGGAAGGTGCGTCGGAGGAGGTTGTCATCCTAACGACTTAGGGGGGAGTCCGAAACTTGTGGAGACTAGAAAGGAGGACGGCGTAGAGGCTTAGGTCAGTCTGTCTTTAGAGACGGAAATTCCTAAGTGCACTAATCTGATCCGGGCGAGTTATTGGGTCTGTCAGACCTAAAATTTCAGGTATTGGAGTTAATGTAGACGTCTTAGAGAAGATAGTACATTTCATTACAAGTGTAAAAGGTCCGTTGGCCCGTAAACCGCCTCCACCTATAGGACGACTAACATCGCTTAAAAGATGACTGGACAGAAGTTCAAGTGTCTAAAAGAAGACAACAAGACGATGATCCTGGTAGGTCATATAAAAGTTAAAAACTAACTACATAACAGAATCAACTTTCAAAAAATTAACCACTAAAAGACATAGAGGATAAAGAGACGACTCTGAAGGACAGAAAAATAAAGATTCCAGGAAAAGACTATTCAGGTTGTGACCCCAGTAGAGTCACAAATGTGAGAGGACCAAGAAACATACATCTCATCGAAACCTAACACAGGACCCGTAAAACTTATCCAGAACCAATTTGGGATACCTTTTACAACTCAGAAACAAAATCCTCCATCATCTAGGTAAATCCTAGTCAAGGCCAGACAGAGCTCACCCGGTAATTTTTGTTCTCTTGTCGCAATTCACCTCAGTGAATTACGATTTTGGGTGCAGGGGTTTGGTTCTGAGTCGATGTCAAAGTCAAGAAGGTCTTTACCTTATAATTTGGTCAGTTAGTCCTTAGTGGACTAGTCGTGTTCAATCTATTAGCCGGACTATCTGAGACCGGTAGGGGATTCCTTTCAAATGAACGTTATTTGTTTCGGTAAAAGACGGACCTTCTCGAAGGAGTACGGACGAGGGAGGACGGGGATTTTCAGGGAGTCTTCCCCGGAGCCCCAGGGAAGAGAGACGGTCTACCTACAAAGAGTTAAGTACTTAGTGACTTGTTTCGGTTGTTCCAAAATTTTTGAATGAGTAGACTAAAAAAAAAAAATTTTGTCACGGTCTCAAGCTACCAACCAAAAGACTTGAAAACGTTACAATCCAGTTTAGACAGGATTCGATCACGGTGGGTCCCCGGTCGGACTTTAGACTCACCAGACGGGCGATCACAGCTTCAGTGACCCTACGGCAAACCCCAGTCTAGGTGCGTGTACTTGGACACCCTAGGAGAAGAGTTCGGAGGGTGAGAGGCACTAAAGAGGTCCGAGAGGTCAACCGTTCCGGCGGGAAGGGGACCAGGAGGTCGATCTTTGACCCCGAAAGTCAGAGGGACGGGACGGCGCACGCAGGACACTGGGGTTCAGAGACGAGGCCCTGGTCCACTGTCCTACTTCTCTCTTTTTTTCGTTCCCTGGAGGGGGGTGGTGTGTATGGAAGTTTGGTGTCGGGAAGCCCAGTCCTCAGGGGACTCGAAGGTGGCGGTCCAAAGGTGAAGTGCGCTCCGAACGGGCCCCTGCCCTGATATATTCCCCCTTTTTTTCCTGCTCTTTCCCCCAAAGACAGGACTTCTCAGGAGGGAGGGGTGAGGAGTCTCGTCCTTCTGTTCCGACGAAAACCTCCGGAAAGAAAGGTGTAGGTCACGTGTCGGGGCCCTCAGCGCGACGGAGCCTCCGGTCCGGTCGTCTATGGTCCCGTTTTCCGTTCTGTCCGCTGAGCAGTAGTCTGAGAATATAGGGTCTAAGACCAAAGGAGAGGCTCAGGTGGACGATGAAGAAAAACTCTCAGGAGTCTCGACGAAGGACGTAAGGTAGGACCCAACAATCAACGTAAGTCCCCTTCCTGTCTGATATGAATGAGTCAGAATCTTGACCTTGGGAGTCTTTACACAAAAATTGTTATTTTCGGATAACCACCTTTTTCCTTTTATTTATGTCACATAGATGTTATGCTAGGAGTTCAGTCGTGAAACCACAATACCACATAAAGGAAGAAAGATATATTAAAGACAAGTAGTAACTCTTCTATGTTAAAACCTTGGAGAAAAATTTTCAACAAGAAAATTATAAGTCCTACCCTATACCGTCCTTCCTAAAGTGTAGGATTCACCCTCTGCAACCCCAACTCTCCAGGGCTCTCCCACGTTCGGGTGTTTAGAAAGATCTGAAGGAAACCGTTTTATCGTCATTACGGAAAAGGGGCTTCTTCTTTTAAAAACGACTGCCTCAACCCCTTGTGGGTCGTCTGTGGAGTACACGTAACCCGTCTAGGGTACGTGGGGATATTGGAGTGTGGGACCGAGGCACCAAGTGTCGTCTGACCCCGCGTTCCTCCCCGTCTTGGGGTTCTCAATCCTCCACTTCTGGCGTGGGACGAGAAGGTAGAGACGTTCTACCAACGATATTGGACTTACACAGAGGGACTTTAAGTGTACAACTGCTACCCTCCACCCCGGAAACCCCCATTAATCCGTCACTCCAGTACCCTCACCTCGGGAGTACTTACCCTAATAATGGAAATATTTACTTCGAACACTGGGTCTTCGTCCGGGAGTGGGCTGGTACGACTCTGGGACCAGAGTCTGAACGTCGGAGGTCTTGACCCTCGTTGTGTAAAGACAACAAGAGTTCGGCGGACAGGTGCCGTAAATAACCCTCGTTATGTAAAGACAACAAGAGTTCGGCGGACAGGTGCCGTAAATAACCCTCGTTATGTAAAGACAACAAGAGTTCGGCGGACAGATGCCGTAAAGCAATGTCGTCGACCTGCAGGACACCGGCAGAGACCCCCGAAGGTAAAAGACATACATATTCCCGACTTGACCTGGTGGACCCTCTGAACCGTCTCCACGTTTCCCAACGACCAAGTAGATGACCGTTCGAGCGAAGGCGACTAAACTACGACCCGATGTCGTATTCTTCGTACCTGTTCCCAGGAAGGCGGTTTCTTTCAAAGTCGCACATTTCTCTTCACGGGGCGGGTCCGTTGTTCTCGACGGACCACCACAAGTCGCCTCCGTCCTCCGCGTACCACCGGTGACGCCAGTCCTCCCGTGTCTACCTTCGACTCTAGGGCCCTCCGGTGATGGTCTTCACAAATAACAAGGTAGCACCAGGAACGGGCTAGCCTTGGAGGGTACCGTGCGGCACCATAAGACACAGTAAAGGACCTTCATAAATGGTGACTCGTCCTTGTCACACTACTACCAGCCAAGGACCGTAGGGACTCGACTAAGCCCTCGTTCTCAGGAGCAAACGGGACCGGGGGACCTTACTCTTAGGTTCCGGGGGGACCCCTCCGACCCGTCCCCGGGGGACCGTCGACCCCGACTCTGTTCCGTCGGCGAAACAAGACTTAGATGTTACCGTCCTACGGGTCGTGTCTCGGTCGAAGGAGGTTCCGTCCCGTTCCCCCACCCTCCGTCCGGCTCCCGTACGCAACCCCGGGACCCACTCGTCCCCTTCGGAACCCTCTCCTTGACCCTCCGCGGACCCCACTCGGGCAGACGAGTGTACCGAGTTCCTGGATCATTCAAACACTTTATTTTAAGTGCGGAATACAATTCCGTCCTTTTTCGAGTTGTGTCATTTGAGAAGAGACGGAAAAGGTGGAGGGGAGACGGGTGTGACACGCAAGACGTAGACGTTCATGCGTAGCCGGTCTTGTGGGGTGGTCGTCCTTGTGGACGAGTTGGTGTTTCTCGTTGTAAAGAGGGTCGTAGCTCTGTTCCGGAGTTTTCTATTACGAGGAAGAACTTTGAACCTTCCCCCAGTGTACTAGGTGGTACCGCTGCGAATCTGGGTCTAATGCATTTGACAGTAAACTACATGTCGGGAGGCAGAGTTTTTATGAATGTATTGGCAATGGGATGAGGATTACCCGTCTTGTTAAGAGTCTCGAAAGACTCTACAAGAAGGGCCCAATGTCAGAAGTTTGAGTCACGTTTATTTTAGAGAGTAAAGAAAGAATCTAGCTGACCAAGCAAAAAGTAGGTCAAAGTCGGTAATAACGATTCATGAACGGGGTATAATCGGGGACGTCGGAGGGTCTCGGTCTGTCCGAACACTCCGAGACAGGGGTGGTAGGGGGGTGAATTGTGTGTTCTCCGTGTCCTCCCCCTTTGGAGACGGGTCCCAGTGTGTCGAGTCTGTACGGTCCCGACCCCAAGCTTGGGTCCAGACTGGGGACGAAAACTGAACACAATAGAGGGCGGATGAGGTAGGTACCGTCCAATACACGACCACGACCCCTGTGCCGCCACTCGTTTACAGAGCCTCTGTTTGGTCAAGACTCTCACCCTACACGACCGTCGGGAAGGACCTCTCCACGTCCCTCGACCCCACTGGAAGTTGACACCGACAGTTGGGTCTGACCGCACCCCACCCCTTCCGACCCCATCCCTTGGCGGGGGCTCCTTCCACTGTAGACAGTAGGGCTCTTCCGAAGGGTCGGCTCTGACCCATGTTTCTCCCTCCGACCCCTCCAGTTCACTGAGTGGCCTCCGTTGTCCTGTTCAATCTTCGTCTCGGATCTCCCGACAGGTACCCTTAGTGGAGGACTCGGGAAGTGACACTCCAAGAGACACTTCGGTCCCCTTTGGTTTGTCCAGTCTGCCGCTCTTTCCCCTGGTCCTGTGTGAGGGTCCGAAAGACTGAGGGTCCGGTCGTAAGTGACACGGGTGAGGTCGTCCCTCACTAATCCTCCCCACATGGAGACTAAAACTTCCTTTGTGGAGTTACGACCCACCAGGGGTCCAGTTCGTGCCGAGGTTGAGGGGGGACGGGGGGATGGGGCTGGTCCCCGACCGAAACTAGTCTGTCCTCCGAGTGAGACTTCGGTTCGTAAGGGGCCCCGGGTCCCTCGACGTCCTCCGGGGAAATTTCCCCTTCCCAGGACTCCTGGTCCCTCCGGGTGGACGGTCTTTGGTAGGTAGGAGACAAGGTAGACCGGTTCGGAGTCCCACCTCGGGCCTCCATAAGTCCGATGTGGTCCTGTCCCGACCCGACCACCGAAGAGACTGAGTGTGTCTCCCACCCACAGGTCACTGAGTCGGCTCCGGGTGAAGGGGAGGCGATCTGGGCGGACGTGTCTCCGGTCCCGTCCGTTGAGACGTGGTCAGGACGGACACGGTCCTCGAGGGGTCCGGGAGCAACGGGGCTGGGGTCGGACCCGGGCTGGGAGGCACATCGGGACTGGTGTTTAAGGTCGGTGTACTTCCTTAATTATTAGAAGAGACTCAGGGTCCGTGAGATCTGGGGTCGGGGCCGGACCGGTTCTAGGTCTGGGGTAGGAGGGTAAAAGGTCTACGTGGATCTCGGAGTCTCTCTCACCCACTGATCGAGTGTGATCCCTGGTTCGGGTGACCGGGGTAACAGGGGGGAGGTGGGGACCGGGACGGGTGGTCCAGGAGCCACCTTTAGGAGAGGGGCCCCTAGTGGTCGGGTAAAACGTCTAGACCTTTGGCTCCGAGTCTCTCCCCTCCATGGACGGGGTCCGTGTCACTTCGCCCGTCTCGTCCTAATCCAGGGGTCTCAGAGATTGGCTCCGTCCCTGGCATACCAAAAATTGTCCCCCGGACGTCACCTCTGTCCACCCACCGACCTCAATTTACGGATGTCGGTTCCCTTCCTACCCTTCACTCCGTCGACCCAGTCCGGCCGAGGGGTCTACGAGGTGGGGAGTGGGGGTACGAGGATGACGGTACCCTGGTGGGGTAAGGAACGGGAGACACGAGTGTCGGGACCTGTGCCGGGGAGTGGGTCCGGAAAGGAAGGAGTCCGAAGAAAAGACCAAAAAGAAAATCTCCTCTCAACATGTGAAACCCAAAAGTGGGGGTCCGTTCCCAAATCGGTACTCTTCCCTCTTCGACTACATCCTTCTGGTGCCTGATCCCTGGTCGTACACGCCTTTGAGGTCACCCGCCGACCCACAGTGCCCCATGGACTACCTTCATCGACACCTGACTTCAACCGCGACTACGACCCTTTCTAACTCCCGTCCTCCTCTGCCCCAGCTGTCTCCTACTCTACCAACCTACCGTAGTAGCTGAGTTACCTGTACTCAGACTCGTTCGAGGCCCTCTATCACCTCCTCCCTCCTCGGACCGAACGACGTCAGGCACCCCAGCGGTTCTCAGTCTGTGCTGAATCGCTGACTTGTCACTGCTACCTCCCCTCTCCCCTCTCCGGAGCCCCGATCCAGACTGGAACAGGGTGCTCGGCGCACCTCGGTGTCTTTGGTACGCAAAATTCTCTAAGGGGAGTTCCGACACCCTTCTACCACACTCCCCAGTCTCGTCGCCAGACCCGGTCACACCCCCGACCGGTCCGGGGTCACTCCCGCCCTCGTCCAGGAACAAAGACCCACCCGCCGACCACACGGACACAAAGGAACCGGCGGTGGGACTCTTTACTGTGTCCACATGTTCGTTTTTATCAAATAAACTCCTGCCTTCTGGGTTGCAACCCCCCGGGTCCCGACTCCGGTGTCGTCGACGGACCTCAACCGTGTCTGCTGGGGGACCCGGGGGATCGACGGAGGGGGTGAAGGACCTCCTTCCTAACACGCTGGCGGTTCTTAGTAGCGGTAGTAGTGGTGGTAGTGACAGTCTTGCAACCACTCCAAAAGGTTCGAATCGGTCGTTAAAAGTCACGAACTGGGATTAGCAGTATTCATGAGACTGTTCGTGTCGCTGACACGGACCTGGGTGGTAGGTCACCACTCACCCCAGACACTACTCCTCTCCGTCCGTCCTTGTCCTCGGCCCCGCGAGATCCTCTGGGGTGACGTCGGAGGTACCGCTGGGACGCCCTTCTAGACAGAGGGGGCTGCCGGGGTCGCCGACGGGTGAGAGGGCACCGGTACCCGGTTCCGACCTAAGTCCGGCCCCGTCAGGGCCCACCAGGGATACGAGAGAGTCCAGAGTCTCTGGGAACGGTCCGACCAGGGAGGCGGCCTTCGGGGCCGCCCATCGGGTCCTCCGGTGCTTGAGCGTCAACACCATTTCCTTGTAAGGTCTTTCCCACTCGCGGTGCGGGTGCATCGACTCCCACAACTCCGCCGACGGCTTGTCGTCGGCCCTGTTCTGCTCCAACGGGTGCTGTCACTCCAACGGGTCCTGCACCTGGCACTCCCGGCTCCACTCCCGGTCGTCCCTCTTCGACCGGTCCAACATGTCGTGCCTGTCCTCCGTCGACTCGTCCTGTGTCCGGGTCTCCGCCCTCAGCCACCCCCACCCGCCGCCACGGTGCAGCCGGAGGTCGTGGTCCCGCCGTGGCCGGTTGTCCGTCTTCGACCCGTCGCTCCACCGCATGTCGTCCCAGTGGCGCAGGTCGGCGAGAAGGACGTCGTCCCGTGGACGTTGGTCCCGTTGTCGGCAGTCGTGGCCCGCGGTCCGCTGGGGGGCGCTCCGGTCGGACGGGGCTGGAGGTCCTTCGGACGCGGTCGGGGAGGCCGTCTTGCTCCCCGAGGGCGAGACTTTGCCCTGCCAGTCTGGTGGACCCACCACTGGGCCAGGCGAGGACCGGTCGACACTGGACCGGGAATTGGAGACCTCCGGGAATTGGAGACGTCCCAGGTCCCTATTATTTTGGAACACGTACGATACACCGAAATCAGCACAGGCTGAGAAACGCTGGGGTACCTGACATCGGGCGGTCCGAGAAGACAGGGACCCTAAGAGATCCGTCCTTCTGACCTCACTCGACGGTACGGGAAGAGGTCCCCTAGAAGGGCTGGGTCCCTAGCTTGGGTTCAGAGAGGGCACAGGGGACGTAGCCGTCAGCCCGAGAAATGGTGATCGCGGTGGACCCTTCGGGGTTATTTTGGAAGTTATACGTCTAATTTTATTACATGTATTTCGGGAATAGTCCATTCGAAGTCAGTCATTCGCATTGTTTTGTCCTCTTTATTCGGACAATAGTGACTGAGGAGGGTGTTCGACTTTGTTATTAGACACTATAGGGTGACTAGTTATTTACACTTTTTTTTTTTTTTAGAGGTCCCCGAAGGGTCCGGGACTTCTTTTTGTAGGACCTGAGCATTGGTCGGAACTTCCACGACTTGGTTCCCCGGGGTCGACACGAAAGAACCGAAACCGGTAAGACCGTGAGGGTCGGGGTGCCACACCGACGGTGCGACGAGGGACGTCGTGAGGGTCGAGCCGGTGCGTGATCGATACACCCGGAAATGCAATGTTCTCTCTCTCAAACTTTTATAAGTTTTGGTAGACTCAGTGTACAAGTTAGTGAACACTGGTGACCCTACTGTCTGTGTTGTTGCTCCAGTAACAACCCGGGTCGACAGTGAGTGATGCACTCACACCCACACAAAACAAAACAATGCTAAAAAAAAAATTGCACCTGCTAAAAATTTCAGAAATAACTTAAACAAAGTTATGACGAAGACAAAATACAAAACTAAAGAACCGGTTCTCCGTACACCCTAGAATCAAGGGGCTGTTCCCTAGCTTGGACGTGGGGCACGTGACCTTCTACTTCAGAATTGGTGACCTGACGGTCCCGTTTAGGGACAGTGAGTGCCAAATGGCGTCTATCAATCGTGGAAAGTGATACCTGCGACCTCGAACAGTTCTGTTTAGGTCCTGTGTCTCCTTTGGGACCCGAAACGTTCCTTTCTCCCGTAGGATCGTAGAACGTGTGCAGACGGGCACACACATGTGTAATGGTGGATCAACCAAGTGTTTCCTTCGTCCCGGGCAGTATTTTAGAGTGTACCGACTCGACTTTACTACCATGAACGTTTCTCCGTTGCCGCCAAAACACGGAAGAGGTTCAAAAGCACCTCTCTCTACTCATTCCAGAGGGGTCGGGGAGGGTCCCGAGAGAGTCGGAGTTACACAAAAGACTGTGTGTGAAAGGTTTCTTGGTGTCTCCGCGAATGAGTCTCCGATACGAATCCTTTAGAATAAAGAGAGAGCTAAAGTAAAACTACAAAACCGAAACAAGAGATCCGTTACCAGGAAGACAGTTCGTAAAGATCTTTACTTGTCTATTGACCTTACGGAGGACAAACCGCCGAGGTTTAAATCGTGACAATGCTCGACGGACACCGAAAGCACAAGTTCCACGTTAGTGACCGTCCACCAGTCCTAACGTCCACTTGAAGTGGAAACCGTTTAAAGTAAGAGACTCTCGGTCCGTCCGTCCGAGATTGGAGGGGCGAGCCGGGGTACGGGGTGCAAGATATTAGGTCGGTCGGGAGGGGGAGACGGGTGTGTGACAGGGGAGGTCGGGTCCTTTTCTCGGTCAATGGGGTGGCTGGACAGTAGGCCGGAGGAGTCGCTGGAGAGGGGACGGACGAATGGGGTTTGGGACGTAAAGTTGAAGAGGAGGTTTCCGTAAAGGCAAAGTAGTAGGCTTGTGCGGTGTAAAGTCGGTGTACGTCTGATTGTGGGAGACCTGCGGCAAGACAACCGAAACCCGAATAGGGTGGAGACGAGGTAGTGCTCGACACACTATAGTGTGTCCAGTGGGAGAGAGATACGGACAGGGGAGTGCCCTCGTGTCCGCCTCATTGTTGTACGGGAGTGCCCCCGCACACTCCACGACTCGCGTCCTGGGCACGGGTCCCCGTTGACGACGGGTACCGCCGACAGTACTGGGGTATGCACGTTGGGGCGGTTGGGGCGACCGACCGTGGCGCGGGACCGTCCCGAACGTAGGGCGAGGGTCTTACGGGAAAGGACGAGACCGGCACACTTCTCGCCCCGCGTCGTGCCTGGGTATCAGTCCCGCGCCGACAGTGGCGGTGACGGACGGAGGAGGGGGTCCGTCGGAAGAGACCAGAGGGGCTCTTCGTCAGTAGGGTCAGTGTCGACCCGGGTGGCACCGAGATCGTGAAGAAGGGACGAAACACTAGCGAGGGGTGGTCGGACTCTCGAGTCGCCTGCCCTTACCCCAGTCCACTACGTCCACCCACACCGACTCCTATTCAGAGTCGCGCGACCGTGGGGTAGAGGGTCGGAAAGACACTCCCCTCTCCTGGTGAGGAGAGGTGCGCACCAGGGGGGTCCGGACGTTGACCGGGTCCTTCCTCCGTTCGACGACCCATGAGGAGCTGGACCTGAAAGTAGGAGACGAGGGAACCTCACACGGTAGTCCTTTCCTCGACCACAGTCAGTGAGTGTAAGATCAGATTTAACCGGGACCACTGAAAGAACCTTTCAGACGCTCATCCTTGGAGAACAGGTTTTGGGTGGAGTAGGGACCGGAGGTCAGACAAGACTGGGTGGAGACACGACCCGAGGGTAGAGACAATCGGAGGATTCGAGAGAGGAATCGTAGGACTCGGTTCGTCGAATTCGTCGGATGGTTAAGAAGGTACTCTGGTAATTGTTTAAGTGGCAAATTCACCATGGAATGGACACGGTCCGGGGTTCAGTTCACGACCCCTGTACTTCGACGGGGTTTCGATTTGGTACGGGAGAGCCTCGAGGACGGACCACCCTCCGTCTGTCCATTGGTTCACCGATATTATAGTTATGTTCCGTGTACCTCAGGACTGCCCCTGCGTCTCCCAGGACACCCTCGGGCCTCGGTCGTAGGTTGGACGGAGTCCCCGTCCGTCCACTGTTCCTCCCTCGACCGTCTCGGTTCCTCCGATTCCACGGACTACGGTCCGTGGACGGTCGGGGACAGGCACACGGGCTCCGGACCGGCCGGTGTCAGACAGAACGACCGGCCCCGAGAAGAGCCCACTCCTCCGACCCGGAGTCGTCCACACCATACCCGGAATCCAACTCCGGAAGGACCGGAAGACCGGGACGAGTCCCACCCCGTGTTCCAGTTCAAAGGGTGACTGAGTACGGGTCTCGAGTCCGGGGTCGAGAGTTCATTGGACTTCCGTTTTTATCTTGACCCGAAACCGGGACGGAGTCCCGGGTCCTTCTACCCCTGTCTCGGAGACCCAGGACTAAGGTCCCGTCCGGACTCGAGACTGAAGTTGGAAAGGACCGACGTCCGACGGGATTGGGGTCGGGTCACGGGAACCTTGTTGGAAAAGGGAGAAGGTCCGGACCCAGTATCCTAGAGTCTCGGCGTTCCCTCCCTCTCGTTCTTTCAGGACTCTGAGACAGTTGAGACTGGAGGAGGTGGTTTGTCTGTCCGTCTGACTCCGGGTCTGTTCGAGGTCTAGGCGGGGTCCAGTGGGTCCTTAATACTCGGGTGTACACCGACCTTGCGTCCGGAGGGATGGGACTCATCCGCCGTCTCTGTCCCACCCCCGACACTGAGCTTCTTGGGAGTCATCCTGTCCGTCCTTTCACTAACGGAGGGAGGTCGTCTCACTAAAGCGTCCCAGACCCAAACCTTAGAGGTGGGATGGGAGACGGGTCTCGGGGGTTGGGGGAAGGTGGTCTCGATTCCAGGTCTCAGTGTACCTGGTCCTAAGACCAGGAAACCTCGACACACTGAGACCCGTTTAGTACTTAAAGAGACCCAGAGTCAAGGTAGTAAACATTTTACCCCTACTTTCATCACCAACGGTACTGTTGAGTTTCACTTGTGGATCATATCCCGGACAATGTGACGTCAAGGGTCTTCTGTGGTGGGGAAGGGTCTGAATCGTTCGGGGTGGGAGGCGGGGTGAAGGTTTAGGACCAAATGGTAGAACGGGAGAAAGAGAGGGTGGTCAAGGGTGACAGTTCGGAGGGAGACCCAGGTGTCAGAATACGGTGTAGTGATCCTGTCGTACCTGAGACGGCCTCACTTCACTTTCGGCGAGTCAACACGGGTTGAGAAACCTTGGGGGTACCTGCCATCGGGCGGTCCGAGGAGGTAGGTACCCTGAAAGGTTCGTTCTTATGACCTCACCCAACGGTACGGGAAGAGGTCCCCTAGAAGGGGTGGGTCCCTAACCTGGACCCAGAGAACATAACCTCCGTCTAAGAAATGTCAGACTGACCCAAGACGGAGCCGACGAATGTACCGGGTCCCGTTCGGGGAGATACACAGTTTACCCCTGTTTTGGTCGACCCGGAGATCTCGGATTCAAACTCCGGACCTTTAGTGACTCGTCAACCGGGAAAGACTCGGAGTCAAGGACGGAGAAGGTTTCGGTGTACGGAGTCAAACCAGTAGTCAATTTACCCTATCGCCGGTATGGGGGAGTTCCCAAGGGGTCCGGTGTGAGGGTGTCAGGGTGGACCCAAGGGTGGAGGAGTTGGTCACTGAATCCAATGAGTGAGACGACTTACCTGAACTCCGGTGCCTCCGTCCACCGGCGGTCGTCCTTTGGCGTCGGTCGGCCCCCACAGGCCTCGAGAGGGCGGTCCGACGTTCGTCGGGGGTCCGTCTCGCCTGGGTACCGGCGTTTGACGTCGCCCACCACCGCGGCCGGCTCGTCGTCGCGCCTGTCCCGGTCGCACTACTCGCCGCACCACCACCACCGGTCGACACGGTCCAGGTCCCCGTGCCGCGAGTCCGGGTGCAACGGCGTTCGGTAGCTCCGAGGCTTCCACTCCGACTCGTCGTCGTGGACCGCCGCCCAGACGGGCCCGTTCCCCGCGGCGCGGGGGGCCACCGTCCGGGGGCGCCGGCGGTCGTACACGTCGCGGCTGTCGTCGTCCCCGGCGGGCTTCGGCACGTGGCACTTTTAGGTGAACAACTCCGAGCTGTACGACCGAGGGCGGTCGTTGGTGTGGTCGCGCCGGTGCCGGTGGGCCCGGGCCGGTCCGGCGGCTTCCCGGACGCCCCACAGTCCCCCGGTGAGCCGCCTGGGCCAGGTGGCTCGCGGCGGTCGGTGGCGGTGACGGAGACGTCTCCAGTAGGACGGCAGTACCACGAGGCCGCCCGTTGCCGTGTACCCATGGTCGCCCCGGCGCCGTTCTCCGGCCGAGGGGCCACTGGTCGAGACCCGGTGGTCTCTCGGGGTGGAACCTGGTCGGGGCAGAGTCCGTCCACGCCCGTGTCGGAGACCGCGGGTCGGACGCCGTCGCCTCCAGGTCCTCGACACGCCACAGGAGTCGCGCCCCTCTGGTCTCGGGTCCAGCGAAGTCGACCCTACGGTCCGAGAGACCACGAGTTCGGACCGGATCATTCGCGGCCCGTGGAGACGGGCACGGTCCGCTTCAGAGGTGAGAGGAGGGCGGGCTCACGGGTGCGATGCGAATCTGACTTAGGAGGTAGGGAAAAGGGAAGCCAGGTCAGGGGCCCAGGAGGCCGATCAAGTGCGGTCCGGACCACCCCCCGCTAGGCCCGAGGGCGCGGCCCAACCACGGCCACCCAGGCCAAGCGACGCAGGCTGTGACGGGTCCGGGTCGTCGCCCGTCTGCGCGGCCGGGGCGCGAGGCCGGCCACAGTCCGCCGCTCAAGCCGAGCCGAGTCGAGCCGAGGCCGTCCCGGACGCGACACCGAGGCCGAGGGCCGCCGAGGCCGACGTCGCCGCCACCGAGGGCGGTCCGAGCCCGCCTCTCGCTCCGAGGCGTGAGATCCGGGGCGGAGGCGCCGGCGGGGTGCGCGGGGTGGGCCTTTTGACCCGGCTCGGGCCCGGCGGTGGAGACCAGTCCGGGGCGGAGGCCTCCCGGCAGAGCGGGGCGGGGGTGCGGCGGGCGAGCCCCGAGGAGGAGGCAGGCGTCTGGTGGGGGGCGGGGGCGGCCCCACCAGTCGGACAGACAGGAAGAGGGGCGTAGTCACCCCATAGTCCGGGGCGGGGTGGGTCTCGGTTCCGTTCGGGGGGTTATCTCTGCTTGTGTCTCCCCATAGAAGGACTACTTTTTGAGGATTGGAGAGTCCTCTAAGGTAGAAGTTCCTGGGGGGGTTGGGGCGTCGTCTGAGGTTGGATCAGGTCAGAGCCCTGGTGGATTAGAGACTGGTGTCAATAGGGCACCCTGGAGTCGTAGGTCTTCTTAACCGGGTGGCCCGGGGATTTACGGGGAGGGGGCAAGGAATTGGGATTGGGGAGGAGGCAGAGGGTCGGGCCCCGCCCGGGGAGAGGTCCGTCCGTCTCCCTTCGACTTAGTGGTGCCGGTGCCGGTGGGCGTCATCGTCTCCGTTCCAGGGCGACCGGCGAGATACAGGGTAGGGGACCCGGGAGTCTCGACTGAGTGTCGACTTGAAAGGACCCCAGGTGGGAGACGGGGGCGACCGGCCTGTCTCTCGACATCCACCCGGCCCTCGGTCTCGGCGACGGTGATTCGAAAACGGGGACGGACCCAGAACCGAAAGGGTAGCCTTGTCTGCCCGACGAGAGACTCGAGTCCCGGCCCATTTGTCGTGTGGGGTCTTCGTCCTGTCTGACTAGTCTTAAGGTTCGAGCCTTGAGGAGAGACTCGAGACCTCAGGTTCACACGTTCCTAGTGTCCACAGGTGCCGGGCGACACTCACTCGGGGAAACGACTGTCGAAGGAGGAGACACCTTCGAGGACAGGGGACCCCGTGCCAAGCGGGGATCGGAACAACAGACTGGCCGTTCGGTAACTACTGTCGTTGGACAGACCTCCTTGCTCTGGCGTTTCCCCTCGCGAATCGAGCCAGGTACCGCGGGAGACCACCAGTCTCACGTCTTACCGACGTCAAGTCAAGTCAAGTCAGCGAGTCAGTACAGGCTGAGAAACGCTGGGGAACTTAACGTCGTGCGGTCCGGAGGGACAGGTAGTGGTTGAGGGCCTCAAGCGAGTCTGAGTGCAGGTAACTCAGTCACTACGGCAGGTCGGTAGAGTAGGAGACAGCAGGGGAAGAGGACGGGAGTTAGGGAGGGTCGTAGTTTCAGAAAAGGTTACTCAGTTGAGAAACGTACTCCACCGGTTTCATGACCTCAAAGTCGCAATCGTAGTAAGGAAGGTTTCTTTAGGGTCCCGACTAGAGAAAGTCTTACCTGTCCAACCTAGAGGAACGTCAGGTTCCCTGAGAGTTCTCAGAAGAGGTTGTGGTGTCAAGTTTTCGTAGTTAAGAAATCACGAGTCGGAAGTGTCAGGTTGAGAGCGTAGGTATGTACTGATGACCTTTTTGGTATCGGAACTGATCTGCCTGGAATCAGTCGTTTCATTACAGAGACGAAAACTTATGCGACAGATCCAACCAGTATTGAAAGGAAGGTTCCTCATTCGTAGAAAATTAAAGTACCGACGTCAATTGGTAGACGTCACTAAAACCTCGGGGGGGTTTATTTCAGACTGTGACAAAGGTGACAAAGGGATAGATAAAGGGTACTTCACTACCCTGGTCTACGGTACTAGAAGGAAAAGACTTACAACTCGAAATTCGGTTGAAAAAGTGAGAGGAGAAAGTGAAAGTAGTTCTCCGAAAAATCAAGGAGAAGTGAAAGACGGTATTCCCATCACAGTAGACGTATAGACTCCAATAACAATAAAGAGGGCCGTTAGAACTAAGGTCGAACACAAAGAAGGTCAGGTCACAAAGAGTACTACATGAGACGTATATTCAATTTATTCGTCCCACTGTTATATGTCGAAACTGCCTGAGGAAAAGGTTAAACCTTGATCAGACAACAAGGTGCAGGTCAAGATTGACAACGGAGGACTGGACGTATGTCTAAAGAGTTCTCCGTCCAATCCACCAGACCATAAGGGTAGAGAAAGTCTTAAAAGGTGTCAAATAACACTAGGTGTGTCAGTTTCTGAAACCGTATCAGTATCTACAAAAAGACCTTGAGAGAACGAAAAAGCTACTAGGTCGCCTATAACCGTTAAACTAGAGACCAAGGAGACGGAAAAGATTTTGGTCGAACTTGTAGTGCTTACCGACGTCCACAGGGGATTAGGGGTAGCGTTAGGAACCTGACCTTAATTTTTACGGGTCGGGCGACAACTAAGTATGGTCGACTTAGTCTCTGGGAGACCACACAGGTCCTTACACAAAACAAAATAAAAGGAAACCACTAAGACTCTGGGCGTCCTCGGACGTTTATCAGGTATGACATCTCGTCCTCTAAAGGTCTATTTCCTGTTTTTATACGTCCTTAAGTATAAATCCCTCCCAAGGAGGTCCTCCCCAACGTCCTCCCCTTGACTCGGTCGGTTCCCCCGTCGAGGGGGAGGGGGTTGTAAAGGACTTCTCCTCCTTAGTCCCGGGGATACCCAATCTAATCGAAACTCTAAAAACAGTCAAAAGGAAAGTCGAAGGAAATTAATTTTTTTTTTTTTTTCGTTACTTAATTTACGTCCTCTACACTAAAGCCAGGGAGCCAGTCCTTCTAGGGGACCTCCTCCTGCACTGATTCACTGAAAGTGAAATCATCAAAAATTAAGTTAAATAGGTAAGTAGGTTAACGAGTCAGCACCTTTACTGAGAAACGCTGGGGTACCTGACATCGGGTGGTCCGAGGAGACAAGTACCCCTAAGAGGTCCGTTCTTATGACCTCACCCATCGGAAAGGAAAGAGGTCCTCTAGAAGGGTTGGGTCCCTAACTTGGGTCCAGAGAGAGTAACGTCCGTCTAAGAAATGGACCACCTGGTGTTCCCTTTGGGTTCTTATGACCTCACCCATCGGATAGGGAAGAGGTCGTCTAGAAGGGTTGGGTCCTTAGTTTGACCCCAGAGGACTTAGCGTCCGCCTAAGAAATGGTTGACTCGATAGTCCCTTCGGGAGTTTTTATGATTGGTGGGAGGGTAGAAGAGTCTCGACTCGGTCACCCCTCACCATCCGTCACAGCTGTGAGAGGTTCTGACGGTGTTTCGGGAAACTGGACGGGACGGACCACTCTCCACTCGATACTCCTCTCTCCTTGGGATTGGGACCCATCCGGAACCACCCTTCCTCTCTAGTCATTTGGGGCCACACCCTCATCCCCCTTCTCCCTCCCCGAGCACGACGACTCCACCACCCCCACCTAAGTCTGGTCCAGACAGGTCGAGGACTCGGGATCAAAAATTCGACGAAACTGGGCGTCCGTGGTTCCGAGAGATGTCCTATAAGGGGAGTGCCTTCTTACTCCCCCACGCGGATCGAAGTGTCTTGCGTCGTCCCCGAGGAAGCTTAAGGAACGGGGGGGGGGTGGTTTTGGGTCTGTTCGGGATTCCTCGGACGGGGCGGGTGTCCGAGGGTCTCGGGAGTCCAGACTCATGACGGGAACCCCACGAGTGGGGGATTGGGGGTAGGGAATTGGGGGATGGGGGGTTGGGGGGATGGGGAGTGAGGGATTGGGGGTTGAAGCCACAATTAGTGGCTTCGTCCACTAAGCCGCTCCCTGGGATCCCCGTGTCCTCCCTTCGTCGTGGGTAAAGGTCGTCGACCCGACGTCTCCGACACCCTGTCCAGAGACGTACAGGGGTCGGGTCAGTGAAACGACACCCCGGAGTCGGAAGGACTGACACTAGACGGCACCCGAGTGTCCGGACTGGGCTCTGCGGACGGGTGTCGACGCCCAATCCCTTGTGCACCGCGCTCCCCTGCACCGAACAGACGTCTGTGTATCGAGATTTGCACCCAGTCTGTGCTTGGACCCGGGGTAAGGGTCCCTCCCGGAGACGAATGCTGTCAAGAAGAAAAAAAAGTGAAAAACCGGAGCTGGTCCCTAGCTTGGGTGCGGGGCACGGCACGTTCACGTCTCAGACTTGGGGCCCTGTCGGTCCCCTCAGGGGTAGTCGGGGAATGACACCTGTACTGACAGGAGTGGGTGGGGGAGAGTCCCAGGGACGCCTACCTCGGTCTGATCTGTGGACGGGGTCCCGGGTCTTTAGCCGACACGGCCAGCCTGGGGAGGGGTTCGAAACCCTGTGTCCGACTCTTTTATTTTCCCCCGACCGTTTGACTGGTGCGAGTCTCCTTCGACCGGCTCCCCCTCCGGCTCCTCTCCCGGACTCACCCACGTCTCGTTCCTCGGTTCGAAGGGCCGAAGGCGACGGGACGGGGGTGGAGATGTCGGGAGCGAACCACCCGACCCGGAAGGGTCGTTCGTCGGACTAACCTCGTCCCAAGTTATCGAAGGACGAAGAATCTCGGTTTGTGCGGGGCTGATTCTGTCCGGGACCCCCCTCCTGGTGTAGGTCTGGGACCTGGTGGCTCCCAGGAAATGTAGTTGGGGGCTGGGTATCGGACCGGACACTGGACGGGGTCGGTCGTGAAGGGTGGGCTACCCTCCCCGGGACCGAAGGAATTCCCCCGCCCCCCCCGCACC
This sequence comes from Capra ibex, assembly GCA_006410555.1. Taxonomy (NCBI): domain Eukaryota; kingdom Metazoa; phylum Chordata; class Mammalia; order Artiodactyla; family Bovidae; genus Capra; species Capra ibex. The sequence goes on from SJYO01018169.1 coordinate 1,049,017, forward strand.
AAGTTCCATCCCCGTTCCCGCCCCCAGTCACCCACTCCTAGAACCGAGACGGTGGGGTACCGACACACTGGACTCCGTTCGGCGTCTGGAGAGACTCGGAAGTGGAATGACACTTCCCCAGTGTCCCGACCAGGGTTTAGGGAGAGACCTCGTGGGAACCGGATCTAGTTCCGCCCTGTCCCCTTGGTCGTGAGACCCCCCGACCCGCACCTGTAATGTGGAATTTGTGTCTCCAGGACAAAAGTAAACCGAAAGTCTAGGAAACTGCAAACAGAGTTATAGTTCCGTCAAAGATAAAAAATTTCTAAAAAAAGACTATACCTGATGAAATTTCTGAAATAACGTAGACAATGCTACAACGAAGACAACATACCGAACAAAAAAACTGATGTTCCGTACACCCTAGAATCAAGGGTCCAGTCCCTAGTTTGGACGTGGGGGACGCGACCTTCCGCTTCAAGATCGGGAACCTGGTGGTCCCTTCAGGGAAGTCTCACAAAGAATTTAACGGATGAAGGGAGTGGACGGGTCTGGGATTTATGACCCCCTTCTTAGTGCACAAATTAGACACCACAACGGCTGAGGTACTCTCAGTGCCATTTTGGACTGCACGTCAGTCTCCCAGGGAGGGTCCCGTCTGGAGGAAGGATTGGAACCACGCTGCCCCGATTGTCCCACGGACGGACCGATCTTGGGGTGAAAAGTCTCCCCTTGGGTCTTGGGTCGGGAAGGGCGACTGTCCGTCCCAGCGGTGGGGTGACCGTCGACTCCGGGACTGGCAGGAGACTCCTGTTCGAGCCCCCAGGACCCGGAGGTCGACTTAAACCTGAGACGGTACATTAGGGTCGGTAACGGTCGATTTTTCACAGTGAACGGAAGACGGAGATGTTCTTAATTCAGTGATCGGTGACGTCCGCGACTGGAAGTTGTGTGGGACTTTCCTCAAGTGCCACCTCTAGCTCTTGCTCCATGAGACGAGACCCTTTTCGACCTTCTTGTCCGGTGGTCCATCTATAAAAGTCCTCTGAAATACTCGGATTAAGAACGTAGAAGAGTATAGACCTTTTCGTGATTCTAGTAATCACCTCGGTAGACGAGGAGCACCGATCGTCATTGGAAGTGGTCTACTCGTCCTTCGAAGAGGATTTGATACACGAATTGACGTGTATGGAGGAGGTGATTTTAGTATGTATATGTATATATGACTTGGGGAATGGAGAAACCTCGTCAAAGAGTCTCGATAGATTTTAAGACGGAGGGTCCGGTATCAGAGGTAAAACGGGGCTTATTTTGAATTGAGGGATGAGAGTACAACGCAAACAAAAAAAATTCAGTTGTGTTAGAAACTTCCGGGACCAAAAGTCACAAACGCACCTTCTCGGACCTCCGGAGGGGTCCAGATAGACAGAGGATTTAGTGGTGGGGTGTGGGGTCGGGGCCCGGTGAAGTCCGTTCAGTGAGAGGGAGAGACTCGTGACTAAAGGAGTAGACTTTCGTCTCTCCTTTTCTCTTTGTAGGTTGGAGTCTCAACACGTTCTTTCGTAGCTCGTTCATGTACGGGGATTTGTCATTAGCCGCAGTGGTGACGGTCGGAGCCAGGGGGTCCTGGGCCTTCCTGCGAGTGAGTCGGAGGAGGCGACGGGTGTCCCGACAGAGGGGAGGAGACGAGGGCCGTGGACGTGACTGAGGCTCGAGTTCCGTAGTCCTGTGACCCGGTGCACGTGTTGGTTGAGAAATTAGTAAAACCTCCACCCGACTCTCGAGACGTCTCTGGGAGTTGTCGGTGATGTTGCGTCGGCCGAGACCCCACCGTCGGCCGAGACCCCGCCGTCGGTCGAGACCCCGCCGTCGGAGCTGCTGTCTCACCTCTCGACCCCAGTCCCGACGTGCCGACAGGAGCTCCCTGGGGGTAGCGTCACTCGCCATGAGTACTCCACCGGTCCCTCCTCAGACTTTGTAAATGTGGGAGGCCGGACACTCACTGGAAGTGCCCCGGTCCATCCTGGTCTGGGTCCGTGTGTCTGGAGGACCCCCTCCACGACCCGAGGGACGAGGTCCACCCGCCACCAAATCCTGGGGACGTCCCGACGACCGACACCCTAGGTGCCTGTTCACACGTTCTCTTCCGTCGTCCTAGTCCGCACACGGGTAATGGCCCCACAGACCTCCCTCCCGTCCTCTGTCCTTCACACCCTCCGTCACCCCACCCACTCGGGCCCCCCGATGGTCGATTGGTCGGAGTCGAGCTACCAGAGAGGTAGGAACCCAGACATCAGTCGTTATGGACGTCTTTATCCAACCCCTCCACCCAAAATTGTCCCGTCTCACATGGGGTAGGGCTGGAGTGGAAGATCTGGGGACGGGACATTTTACCCGAGTCCCGAGTCACCACCCTTTGGGTCCAAGACACGTCTCGGTCAGACCTCTGAGTCCTGAGTCACACTGGAGTCCCAGCGACTCTGGGTGTCCGAGTGAAACGTTACCCCTTGGGGGGTCCGTCCACCCTCCCGTACTCTACCGTGGGATTATTGGTGGCACCCCGGTTTCCCTGGTCTCTGGGACTGTTGTGACTACCCGTCCCAGAGACAGAAGTGCCGGGGAGACTCCCCGGTGGGTCTTCTCCCTGGACGAGCCCCTCCAGACCCCTCTTCGTCCCGGTGCTCACGTCAGTCGGACGTGAGGGCTCCGTGGTAGGTCCGAGGCCGTGCTGAGGGCCTAAGTTCGGAGTCGAGACATGAGTATCCCCACACTAAGGCCCGTCCAATATATTGGAGAGGCTCGTGACCATGAGGGTACAGATTTTACTCCCATCACTATTATAGTTGTTGGACCGGGAGGAAAAAAGGGGTCCCCTCACCCGAAGGACGACCTGGCCCCCCGGCCCAGTCCCTTCATCTCCTGTGGTGGTGGGTGCAGACAGAGTTCCGACGCAGGTAGTCCGAGAGGGGAAGTCGATGGAGGAGTTAGGTCGGAAATAGTCATTATCTCCGGTCTAGACCAGAGAGGTAGACATCGGAGAACCAAAATAAAGAGTCAAACAGGTCTTCGGTCCGTCCTTCTTTCTGCCGAAAAATGACCCGAGGGAGTCATTCAGGGTGGAAGACATTTCGTGAGCCGGGTTAGGGGACCGTGTTCCGTTCACAGGGGATCTTCAGGGTCTATGGTCTTCACCCCTGTCTACTAGGAATTCTCAAACAGGTCACTACCCCGACTACGAGTCCCTACGAAACTGTCACACCCCTCAATTTTGACCTCTGCGCGATTTCCGGGTCGTCCTCAACTATTTGACGCCAGGCGGGTAAGGTAGGGTGTGACCCCGACCCGGGACTGACCGGATTCGGTCCGAACGCTACCAGGGGAGAGAGGTCGGTCCCTGCCCGCGTCTCCCCGCCGAGGACCATTGTCCCTCCCCAGGTCCTTACGTGGACTTAGGGTTCAGACGGAAGCTCTACGGTCCCTTGCACACGACCCGTTGAGTGTCTGTTCAAAGGACGGAGTATTTTCCCTCGTCGGGGACCTTCTGGGTCTCGTCGAAGAGACCTCCTCCTTCGGTCGTTTCTCTCCTCCTCCCAGCGCCCCTCCACCCCGACCCCGACTTGAGGAATGAGGGGGACCTTAGACCAGTGTCCTCGGTTCTCTACCCGGTTCCTTTCGACGTAGCACCTTCGATCCAACACAATGTAATGACAAGGAACGTCGGGTTTGGTGGGGCGACCCACTATATAAGATACACCGATAATGTTTCTTTCCCCTTCTAGATGTGTGTGGGTGTATCTTTCTACCGATGGTATACAAGTCCTACTTTTTCTATTTGACGTTTTGGCACATAGTTCAAACGGTAGGTTATGCGGTCGGTAATCGGTGTGCATAGATAACTCGGGACCTTTCCCTGGTTTTTTTCTACGTTTTATACAGTAGTTGCTAAGACGCAACTAATGTAGAACCTTACTATAGCACCTGCATGACCTAATTTATTCTACATAACAATTACAATCAACCTAGTTGACGTCTTAAATCCTAATGTGCACTGCTCCGAGTGTAAAATAAAGATACCCTGTCGTAACGATATCTCATACCGAAGTAAAAATGCTCTTTTGTTTGTATGCATAAAAAAATTTAATGGACCTTCTTTTATGTGGTCTTCAATTTTTTTTTTTCAATTAGAGACCCATCACCTAACACCCGTTAAAATTTAAAGAAGAAAAGACAGATAGACGAAAGGGTCTCAACGGTGTCACTGTATGTGTTTTTAAGAATTCTTATGTCAATTTACATAATATACGTTTGAACTCACAGTCACCACTGGACTCCGACTCGGGGTCCTTCCAAGACCCCCTTTCGACCCCACTCAACTGCTTCGGACCCAACACCCTGTCCCGACCCGACTCCTTGTGCAGGCGTCCCCCGACCGGTGGTCTGAGTGGAACGACGTTCCCCCACAGTCCTCGAACCTCTTGGACGGTCTTGAGTGCAAGGGGTCGGAAAAAGGGGTCGTGCCTCCAGTCCTTCCCCGGACTGTCCCACCGGACACAAGATTTGGATGCTTTCCCTGTCTGCTTCTCTTTCTTTTCCACTGAAAACGAGGGCAGTTGGGTTCCCGTCTTCGACTTGGTGAGTGTCTTTCGTTTGGGACGAGAGTGAAAGTCCCGTCACGATCGGTTCGGGAAGGACTCGTCGGAGTGGTCCCCGGGAAGGAGGTACGGAGGAGAGGTCGGGGGGTCTGCGGAGGGTGAGACCCCCGACTGGAACGTCACTCCACTCTTAGTCTTCGACGGTTGCGGGTCTCACTCCGGTCGTCCTCCTTCTTCGTCTTGTCCACTCTGTCTCCGTCTCTGTGGGACTCCGTAAAGACACCGAGACAACAAATCGGCGATTCAGCACAGGCCGAGAAACCCCTAAGGTACCTGACATTGAGTGTTCCTAGGAGACGGGTACCGTAAAGGGTCCGTTCTTATGATCTCACCCAACGGTAAAGGAGGAGGTCCCATAGAAGGGCTGAGTCTCTAGTTTGGGCTCAAAGTCCTTCGGGGGAGACACCGAGTCCCCGTGGGGGTAAGAGAGCCGACCCTACGATTCAGAAGGGAGGTTCAGATGTGTGGGGTGCGACGGACGATGGTCTCTCCGAACCTAATCTAAGGACCGGAAACGTTAGTTCTGTGAGGAAGTGTGGTTGGGAGGGACTCGTACCTGTGCCGGTGGTTTTACTGAGAGAAATCTCTGGCACCGGCAGGAGAGAGGAATAGTCACCGTAATCGGAACCTCTCCCTCCCAAAAGTATCAAGAACGGGAGTCCCACTGGACCAGTTTCCCTTCCAAAATCCCTCGTCGGGTATGGGTCTAGAGTCCCCGGTGCACCGACGGGCCTCGTGACGACCGGACGGAGCGAGGTAACGAGAGAGGGGAGACAGAGAAAAAGCGGTGGACAGAGAGAAAGAGAGAGAGGAAGGTCTCAGGTCGAAAGAGACGGACGTGAGTACACGGAGTTTGTACGGAGGGAAGACCGGGAACTTGGATCGAGTCCGTGGGAAAGATGGTGGTTCTCTTAGTAAAGAGTCTGACCATAGGGACTGTAAAAGAGTCTCCAGGACGTCAAGACTTATTTTGACAGGTTCAACCTTGAAGGGACTACCAGACACCAACTCTGAGACTCGAATGTGACGTTCCCTCAGACCCAAGCTGAGACGATACCTTTGATTCTAGGGTGTGCGACACCACACCGTTTTTTTTTTTCAAGTTTAAAAAAAGGTAAAACTACTGTTACAGGTTTGTACTGGAACCATTAGGGTCCACCGAGTCACTATTCCTTAGACGGACGGTTAACGTCCTCTACATTCTCTGGGCCCAAGCTGGGGACGCAATCCTTCTAGGGGTCCTCTTCCTTTACCGTTGGGTGAGGTCATAAGAACGGACTCTTTAGGGTACCTTTCTCTGACTGCCCGATGGCAGGTACCCCAGCGGTTTCTCAGCCTGTGCGGACTCGTTGATTCATACGTGCACTCGATCCACGGGGGTCACGGACGGTTCCCGTGGGCCGCACACCCCCGGGTCGCCACGCCGGTAGTCGCGTGACGTCCGAGACCCCAGGTGACCCTCCGTGAGTTGGAGACCCGACCTGGGGGCGGCCCCTGGGGACGGTAGAGTAAGTCCACTGTGCCGCCCCGGGTCTCGTCACGAGACCTTTGCGAGTAGAGACTAGGTAGGGTACAGTCCCACTCTTCGTTCGTCTTCCGGTGACAGGGTGGCGTGAGACGTTTTCCCAACCGGTCCACTGAGGAAGTAGTGTCCCTAGCCTGGTCCTAGCAAACTATGATGTGTAAGAGTAGGAAGACTTTCGATCGGACACAACTCGCGAATGATTCACGCACTGGGACGCGTGGTTTTTCGTGCACAATTATGGTGCAGGACAGACGGGAGTACGGGATCAAGGGCTTCCCCGGGACCGCCCACCCTCCACTCCCCGTGGTACGGCAGGAGTACTCGACGTCCCTTCCGTAGACCGGACAAGGGGTCGACCTCTCGCGCCTCGACCTTAAGGTCCCAGACGGAACCCTCGGACGAGAGGGTTGGGACTGCGGACAAAAGTGGTGTCGTACCCCCGTAGCCCCCGTCTCGTCCGCCCTCTTTCCGACCCGGAGAGGGCTCCCTCGGGTGAGAGGTGGGGACGGAGTGACCCAGGACAAAGCCCCCTACGGCCCAGCCCAGTCCACTCCCGGCCCTCCACCCCTCCAGAGTGGACTTAGAAGGCACGAGGACCCGCAAGAAGTCCTGCAGAAGGTCCCTCCTCGGCCGTCCCTGTCTCTGTCTCACACACATGCTTCCCCTCTGCGGCCTCTGGAAGTCGTGTTGCAGTTACTTGAGGCCCTGAACCCGGACACCGCCCCAGAGGCCTCGACCAAGGTTGTCCCGATACGGCCCCTCTCCCCTTCCCCGTCGGCGAGACTCCCATCCCCCGGTCCGGAATCAGGAGGAAAGAGGGGTCCTTCTGTGACGCCGGGTAACCCTGGAGGAGGAAGGGGACCCGGGGGAGGGGTAGTTATGGCGGAGGTTATGGTGGGTCGACGAAAGGGTCGGAGGGGTCAGGGAGTCGAGGGTGTAGGGGGTGGTGGGTTCGAGTCCGGGGAGTGACCAAAGAGTCGAGATTACAGGGGGAGGGTGGATGGACGGAGGGGTCGTCGGGTCCCCCAGGAATTGATCTTGTATGTAGACAAGTGCGGTAGGAGGCAATGGAGACGCCCTAGGGGAGGAAAAGTAGGAGGACGGAAGGACGGTGAGGTCGAGTAGGAGGGTCTGGGGTACGACATCGCTCTGGGAGGGATGTTAAGGTCTGACATGCGGAGACTCGGAAACGGGAACTGTGGGGAAGGGGTGAGACGGAAGGGGGAGAGAAGAGGTGACCGTTTAGGGTGGGTGGCTGGGATCAGGGAGGGAGTCTACTTCGGGACTAAGTCCGTCGATTGAAGTATTAAGTCCCTCAGTAATACTCCATACACTCGATTAGTTTAATAATCGACCCCTCGATTACAGAGAGGGGTAGGTCGGTAGGTAGGTAGGTAGGTGGATAAGTAGGTAGATGTGTAGGTGGGTAGGTAGGTAGGTAGGTAGGGTAGGTAGATACGTAGGTAGGTGGGTAGATAAGTAGGTAGGTAGGTAGATAAGTAGGTAGATGTGTAGGTGGGTAGGTGGGTAGGTAGGTAGGTAGATAAGTAGGTGGGTGGGTAGATAAGTAGGTAGGTAGGTAGGTAGGTAGGTAGATAAGTAGGTAGATGTATAGGTGGGTGGGTGGGTAGGTAGGTAGGTAGGTAGGTAGACAAGTAGGTAGGTAGGTAGATAAGTAAGTAAGTTTGTAGAGACATGACCCGTAGTGTGTTCCCCGACTTCTCAGTGTCGTTCGGACATCGAGTGGCAAACCCCAGGGAGGGGTATGACTCGTAGGTCTTGGACACTTCCGTAGAATCGACGTCCAGGTACGTGTGGACGTCTGGGGGCGACTAAGTCGTTTAGTTCTACCTCGTTCTAGGGGGGGTGGGGATAACCCTGTTCCTCTGAAGTCATGTCTAACTTTTCTCGTCCCGAAGACACTTTTCGATGGAGAACCTCAGACCGTCAGACCCCTCTACTCTAGGTGTATCGAGAAGACCAAGTCCTGCCCGTCGTCGACTCTCTAATACTCTCCCAAGACCTTCCAGAACACGACATCCGACCGGACGTCTCGTCGGAACCGGAACTCCGTCCGGTACGGGTCGAGGTGTCACCCGGACTACCTCGGGCAGTCGTTGACCCCTACCTTACCCCTTCTCTTCCTCCTCCGCCCAGTCTCCCCGGCCCAGAAGGTCGGGGACCGACCAGGTAAAGGGAGGTCGGTGATCCCATCTCGCACCGGGGCCTCAGAGAAGGGGTGGACGTCTCGATCTCCCCACGACATCTGTAAGGGCTTCATCGGGAGACCCCAGACCCGGAAGTCCTAGAAGAGGACGTGAGAGGACTCCCGGTCCGACTAGGCCAGAGAGACCAACCCCAACTCCAACCTGTCGAGGTCTGTCCTCTTCCGGTTCGGACGGTACCGGTACCATAGACGTCCCCTGCTTCACTACAGAAACGAAAAAGTGTCTGACGGATCCAAACGGTATCCAAAAGAAGGTTCCTCGTTCGTAGAAGATTAAAGCACCAACCCCTTTGATTCTCAGGTTTTCGACACACCATACCGGGGGGGTGGGGGTTTTTTGTTTTTGGGTGTTTACTTGTTTGCTTTGTTGAGGGGACCACTAAGATTTCGCGTCCGTCCAAACGTTCGCTCACCACATCCTATTCCAGGAGAACTGGGAGGGAGGAGGTCAGAGAGAGTGATTGGAGCTAGGCCACTGGCTGGTAGGGTCAAACGGTAGGACCTTGGACCCGTCTGACCCGACTCAACAAGGGGGGTCGTCCACCTTTGAAAGATTTTACGACGAGACTGGGATAACGAGGGGAAGGAGGTCGGGAGGGCGTCGACGGGCAATGGGGCTCCAGGAAGGGGCCCGACTGCGACGAATCGAGATAGGGGACAATCTCCCTCTACGTGGTCCTGTTCTCTCCCGGGACCTCTGGGTGCAGTGTGTCCTTCCTTTGTCTAGGTCTTAGGTCCAGAGTCCGGAGGACGAAGTAAAAACCCACAAAAAAACCGGGGTGGAGTCCCGTACACCCTCGAATCAACGGACCGGCCCCTAGTTTGGAGACGTAACCTTCGTGTCTCAGAATTGGTGACCTGGTGGTCCCTTCAGGGAAGGGTCGAATGAGCTACTCTTGTAGTATCGACACACAGGTCGTGAAAGAGGTGCGGCCCGTGGTACGATACAGCGAATGAAAAATCTGTAGAGGAACGTACTCTGTTCCGCGAGTCCCGGTCATGTGACCCTGTCGGGACTCCCTTCCCGACCCCTCCCTCCACCCTCCCCCCAAGTCCTACCCCCTGTGTGCATGTGGGCACCGACTAAGTACAGTTACATACCGTTTTGGTGATGTTATAACATTTCGTTAATCAGAGGTTAATTTTGATTAATTAAAATTTTTTGGTCTGTAGAGAATGACTCTACGGCGCCTCCCCCAATAAAATGGTCTCTTCGACTCGATCTTTCCGGCCGACTCGACAGGCCCCACTGGACGTCATTCTCACACCACCTCCTACTCCCCTTCTCGAAACTGAGTGTCGGGGACGTGGTGTTACTCGGGAGTGGCAAGGCGGAGGATTACCTGGGTTCTCCTCCCCAGGGTTCCTTTCCACTCGGACCCGGGTCGCCGACGTCCCCGCGGTCGGACCGGAAGTCCCACGCCGGGTGAGTGGGTGTCTCTGCACCAGGACGTCCTCTACGCCGAGCACAAGGTGCCGCATGTCCTCGAACGGGTGGTGTGACAGTACCTGAGCGAAGACCACCTGTGTGTCCCGGTCCTACGGGTCCGGCATGACCATCATCGACCACGCCCCCACCGGGACCACCAACACGGGACCCTCGCTCTTTTGGTGCCCCACCCTCGTAGTGCGAACGGGGAGGGCCGTTGGTCGGGGGGCGGTCGGGGTCGAAGGGCTGTGGGAGGAAACCCACCACTTTCACTTTCAGCGAGTCAGCACAGGCTACGACGTTGGGGTATCTGATATGGGAGGTACCTTAAGAGGTCCGGTCTTATGACCTCACCCATCGGAAAGGGAAGAGGTCCCTAGAAGGGTTGGGTCCCTAGCTTGGTCCCAGAGGACGTAACGTCCGCCTAAGAAATAGTTGACTCGATAGTCCCTGGGAAGAAAAGAAGTGGGGGAAACTGCGTATGAACGACTCTGCGGTGACTCACAGTCCGCGACACGTCACTACTCTCCGGTCCGTGTCGCGTCGGTCACGATCGACTCCTGAACGAGTTTGGGTCGGGTCCGTCGCTGTACAGTCATACGCCGACCGACAAGAGTAAAAGACTTGTTTTCAAACGGAAGAGGGACCCGGGGGTCTCCGTCCCCTTATTGTTCAGACCTACTCTAGCTAACGACGAAGAAATCCCTTCTTTAGTCGGACACAACAAATAGTTCGGTGAAATTGAAAACCCCACAGGTTCATCTTTAGACCACACCGTCAAACAGAATCTTCGGTATCCTTTCGTCTAAAGGGACCCCCAACACCACCAAAGACATTTCTTTCGACTCGTGGCTTCTTGACTACGAAAATTTGGTACCACAACCTCGTCTGGGAACCTGACGTTCCTCTAGGTTGCTCAGGTAGGATCTCCTCTAGTCAGGACTTATAAGTAACCTTCCTGACTACGACTTCGACTTTGAGGTTATGAAACCGGTAGACTACACTTCTTGACTGAGTAAACTTTTCTGGGACTACGACCCTTTCTAACTTCTACCCTCCTTTTCCCCTGCCGTCTCCTACTCTACCGACCTACCGTAGTGACTGGGTTACCTGTACTCAAACTGACTTGAGGTCCTCAACGACTACCTGTCCCTTCGGACCGCACGACGGCAGGTAACCCAGTGTCTCAGCCTGTGCTGACTCGCTGACTTGACTTGACTTGACTTGACTTGACGTCACCCCACCCCAGACGGACCCCTCCCTCCTTTACGACTCACGACGGGAGACGACCACCACACACCCGTGTTGGAGCGGAGACGGAGTCCCGGTCCATCAACGAGAGGGTGGACTTAAGAGAGACACTTAAGACTCGACGGCTCTCCTGACCGACGGGACGAGTGCTCTGGTACTAGTATTGACTTAACACCTGGCTCCAGGTTCCCCGACTTATTGTCTCCAGAGACTTATCGACCCCTCGGCCCCGTCCTAAGAGACTCCGTCACTGGGTCCCCTCCCTCCCTCCCTCCGCCTCCGGATATCGTCACTCGATCTTCTCCTTTCTTTGGAAGGTCTATCTCCCAAGGGACCTAGACAGTTCTGGGACCAAACGCTCTACTCGACTCTCTATACCGGCCCCACTGACCTCGGGTGCCTCCCCGCCTACTCACCCACCCTTCCCAGACGTCTCCTCTTTACCCGTCTGTCTGACCCGGACTCCCGACACTCGTGTCGTCACTCGTCGAGGACGTCCCAAATGTGTCGCGATTGTCCTAGTTTACATATAAATAAAATAATTTTTTTTTTAAAAAAAAACGGTGTGGAGCACCATACACTCTGGAATCAAGGAGTCAAGTCAAGTCAGCGAGTCAGCACAGGCTGAGAAACACTGGGGTCCGGAGGGACAGGTAGTGGTTGAGGGACTCAAGTGAGTTTGAGTACAAGTAACTCAACCACTACGGTAGGTCGGTAGAGTAGGAGACAGCAGGGGAAGAGGAGGACGGGGGTTAGGGAGGGTCGTAGTCCCAGAAAAGGTTACTCAGTTAAGAAACGTAGTCCACCGGTTTCATAACCTCAAAGTCAAAGTCGTAGTCAGAAAGGTTACTTATAAGTCCTGACTAGAGGAAATCCTACCTGACCAACCTAGAGGAACGTCAGGTTCCCAGAAGAGGTTGTGGTGTCAAGTTTTCGTAGTCAAGAAGCCGCGAGTCGGAAGAAGTGTCAGGTTGAGAGTGTTGGTATATACTGGTGACCTTTTTGGTATCGGAACTGATCTACCTGGAAACAACTGTTTCATTACAGAGACGAAAAATTATACGACAGATCCAACCAGTATTGAAAGGAAGGTTCCTCACAGAAAATTAAAGTACCGACGTTAGTGATAGACGTCACTAATACGCGGAGGAGATAACCTTTCACCTCAAAATTGACGACCCGACGACCCCGTCAGGGATCCAAATATGAAATTTACGAGCGAGACACACCCGGCCCAACTCAGTCCTCCGTCCTCTTCGTCTCCCTCCGATTCCTCATTCTTCCGACCCGTCAACAGGTCTCCTCCTATTAGTCTGGTTCGAACCACCGACCTGTCGTCCTGAACGGTTGTCTTACGTACGCCCCACGTTCTTTCCGAACTAATTCCTACGGAGGACCTCGTCCAGGTTCGGAAGAGCTACTTATAGTTCTGTCCGTCTCGCCTCCCGTCCTTTCTCCGGACTCCTCTTTTGGGTGTCGAGACTACATCTGCAAGGTGCTACGACCGGCTACTCGGGAGGGGCGGGGACCGTCGGGTGTGGAGGAGTGGCTACCGGCGGAAGAGCAGGAGGTCCTTGGCGAAGTCGACCCTCTGGTCGGACAGGGGGAACGCCGGAGGCTGCTTGAGCGTCAACCGGGCCTCTCGGTCGTCCATCTCCCGGTCAACCGGGTACCTCCCAAACCGGACCCTCAGTAACGGCAGGAACGACCTCCTCCCGGATCCTGGTTCGGTCCATTGTTTTGAAAACACTCTTTCCCGGAAGGACGATTCGAACGGAACCCCGTGAGAGGGCCGGTTGTACTGTTTGACCCCTTTTTTTAGGATCGTCAACCTTTCAAAGACTCTGGACGGTCTTCGTCTACATCAGTCGCTACATTCAACACTCCACATGCAGTGTGTATAGAGTATTTCTACAGTTCAACTTGAGTTGCTGTTTGAGACTCTCGAGAACTCAGGTTCACTGGACAGACGGGGCGGTAACACCGGTGCGAAGGGACGTCGGAGGGAAAGAAGGAGAGGGGTGGGACGCAGGTGAAGGGTTCTCCCTCAGGTTCGTGCTCTGCGAGAGACCACCAGGACTGGGAAGCCGGGAGTAAGTTTGAGGGTACGCCCTGGAGTCCTGTTCGGGGTGGGTTGAATTGTAGGGGACCTTTCCCTCGCGTCTATCAGGCTACGACGGCGACCCGAGTCACACTTTCTCACGCCGGTACCTAATCACTACAGACGGAGTCAGTCCGTCTCCCGCCATGTCTCCGGCGTGCTCCCGGGACCTAACCACAGAGGTCAGGCCAGTCTGGTTGGGGTGAGGCGTCTACCTCCCTCCGGGTCTCCTTCACTTTGAACGGGATTCCAGAGGGTTGTTTCGTCGCTATCCGGGTTTGGCCTCGCGCCCAGAGGACGGAGGATCCTACTCCCCGTCGGGCCCTCTTTCCTTCTCTCTCGTACCGGTCTGGAGTCCTCCGAGACGACCATCGACTCGAACTCCGACACGTCCATCACCCGAAGGAACCGGGGTCGGACGTCAGAGCTCTCCGCGTCCGGGTGCATCTATGACCCCAAGTCGACGAGGCCCCTCTCGGCCAGGTAGGTCCCGTTCTCCGCGACCGGGTCGGAGAGGTGGTCGCACGACAGGTGGAGCCAATAGAGAATCCTTTCTCTTCTCCGGTTCACTCCCCCGTCCCGGTCCGGTGGTCGCCGTAGAATAGTTCCAGAAAAGGTTCCTTATTTGTAGGGGTGGAAATACCGGTGGCCGGTGTGTGGGCTGAGTATACCCCCTTAGACCAAAATTGTTCTCCGTCGGCCGTCGACCTCTCTCACCGACCTCACCCGGTCCTTTCTCCACCACCCGGGTCCCGTCTTCTTCGCCCATGGTCTGTCGGTGAGACGAGTAGTCTCTGACCCTTCGCTACCCCCTAAGGGGTCCGTGGCGCGGGGTCGGGAGAACCAGGAGTGCGGTCGGGACGGAAGCTACATCCACGACCCTCGTTTCTCCTTTGTCTTCAAGTTTCGACACCCGCACAGGGTGGATAAATGTCTTTGACGTCGGGTGCACCCTTGTCCAATTTCTAGGTCAAAAATTTTGTATTTATCTGAGTGTCTACATCTTTTGTTTTGATGTCAGTGGCACCCCTTTTCCCCTCTCTCCGTATTTGACCTTCTAGCCCTGACTGTACGCGTGTGACTTTTTTACTTTTACAATCAACGAGCCAGTACAGGTTGGAAAACGTTGGGGTACCTGACATCGGGCGGTCCGAGGAGACAGGGACCCTAAGAGGTCCGTTCTTATGACCTCACCCAACGGTAAGGGAAGAGATCCCCTAGAAGGACTGGGTCCCCAGAGGGGGTTCAGAGTACGTAACGTCCGTCTAAGAAATGGTAGACTCGGTGGTCCCTTGGGGTTCATGTATGATGAGAGAGATATATATATATTTTGTCTATTGGTTCATTCCTGGATGACATATCGCGTCCCTTGAAATGAGTCATGAGACATCACTAGATATACCCTTTTTTTAGAAATCACCCGTATCCATATGTATATTGAGTAATTGAAGCGACATATCGTCTTTAATTGTAACATGTAGTTGATATAAGGTTAATGTTTTTTTTTTTTTTCTTTCTTTTGTTGTGACATCCGAGTGACCCCGACAGACCACTTGAAGGAACCCCCGTCTAGAGTGTTATTACGAAAAGGGCGGTGGACTCAAATCCACTCTTCCTGGACTCTAACACTCGATTTGACGACCTTTCGGTCACAGTAACAGACGTCGGTAAGTAGACACACGAAGCCCTAAGTGGGTGCTCCCTTCGTCTTCGGAGTCCCCATAAAGGGTCGAGGTCGTCTGTCCTCGGTCGGAGGGAGTCCCTCCCGTGGACCCGACTCCTCCACCGGAACCTGAAAAGGGCCGATGAAGGAGGAGTAACCAATTACCGCCGAGTCTACCATTTCGTAGACGGACGTTACGTCCTCTGGGCCAAAGGTAGGGACCCAGTCCTTCTAAGGGGGCCTCCTCCCCTTACCGTTGGGTGAGGTCATAAGAACGGTCCTCTTAAGGTACCTGTCTTCTCGGACCGCCCGATGTCAGGTACCCCAACGTTTTCTGTGCTGACTCGCTGAAGTTAAAGTGAAAGAAAGGAGAATTAACGTCACCCCTAAGGTCGACGACCCGTCGATGGGGGGGGGGTTTGGCGGGGGGGTTCTTACCTCGTTTCCTTGAACTCCCCGCCCACGAAGAGAAAAGGAGCGAGAAAGAGACACCGAAAGACACACAGGTGGAGGTAAAGACATCCTTAAAGAGAGAGAGAGAGACAGAGACCTAGACAGAGTAAGAGAGGTAAAGAGTCGATCAGACAGACGAATAGGTAGGAAGGTGTCAAGAGAAAAGGAGAGGGAGAAGAAGTTTGGTCTCTCCCTCGGGGACGGGACTCGGTCCCGAGGCTGGAGGTCGCCCACTCAGTCGAGACCCTAATCTCTCTCCCCTTCTCTTGGACCACGAGACTTCTCTCCGTCCATTTGAGCTAAGTCAGAGTCGTCCTTCCTCGGACCGTCTAAGGGGGCCCCATTATTTTCACTCGGACCCACTCGCGCGACGGGAGACCCGGACCCCAAGTGTCCCGACGGGTCGAGACGGTCGGCTCCTGAGCGAGACTGTTACCCGTAGGGACAGTATAAACGTTGGTGTGCCCCGAACTTTGACCGTCTCGTCTTTACGAACGTAGTGTGGTCCTCCTTCCGGTCCCTCGTAAGAGTTGGGGAAAATGTTCACTCCCTTACTCTGACCCCCGCTGATTTATCGGACCGTCGTCACCCGACATGGGGGTTTGGGTCGGGTCGTGAGATTTCCCCAGTTCGGATACCTGCTTAACAACTTTCCGAGTATGGGACCCCTGACAGACCTGTCCTTGGTTCTCGGTTCCCGAACTCCCCAGTCTCTGAGGACCACGGGTCCCTTCTAGGACTGGACCTCAAGACTCTTGGCTCAAGGTCGTTTCAGGACCTTTCGGTGCCGCGGAACCCGTCCGTCAAGTGGACGAGGGATACTGGGAACTGGCGAAGTAGGCAGTGGACCTGTGTTCAATCGGACGGAGAGCCAAAGAGGTACCCAGTGTTCTCTAGGGCGACCACCCACGGAGGGAAGGACGGAGACACAGGACGTCCCGAGGTCCCGCAGTCGTCGAGACTCGGACACGCGAGACTGAGGATCTGTCCGGGACTCTCCGGGGGCCCCGTGGTCCGTCCGGGGACCTACACCTCACGTTTCGATTACGGAACGGTAGGAGTGTGGGGCCCAGAGGTGGACGAGTGGAAGGGAGACAGACCCCACGGGGGGACGGGGGGTGTGAGGAGAGGAGTGGCGGTGGTCGCGGAAAAGGAAACCCAGAGTCAAGGACGTAGCGGAGGACCAGGAGCCTTTAAGGTGGGAAAGAGGGACTTAACCGCCGTGGGTCGAGAGAGGGAGGTCCGGCCCCCGAAGGAAACCGGTGTCGGGGGTTCGGATCGTAACTGAGCGGAGAACTGGTAACAGGGAAAGTGATCTTGTCTTCGAGATAGATCGACCCCGTCCCGACCCTGGGGAAAGAACGAGGGACAAAAAAGGGGTTTCGGATCAGGGTGTGGACCGTATCGCTTTCGATCCAGTTGTACATGACTTACTTACTTAGTTGTTTACTGACTACAGTACCTTCGCTGGAGCAGACCATCGTTCAGTCTGTATATCAAGTAGAGTTGTGTCGCGCGATTTGCACAAGTCCAAGTCCCTTCAGGTTTGGCGGCACCCTCGGGGCTCCCCGCAGATTCAGTGGGGGGTTGTGTGTAGGCTTGGAGCCAAAGGGGGGAACATATTACTCCCCGATCCTGTTCTACCAGGAGAGAGGTCCAATCTCGGTCAATGAGTGGCGTCTAAACCCGATCGCGAGGGTCCGGGGGGTCGTCCTTCTCCTCCCGGGGCTCCACGGGGTACCGTCCTCGTCCCCGACCTGTCGTCCGCCCCTCGCGCTGTCCGAGGATCCCGACCGACCCATCTCTCTCCGCGAGGACTGGTGTCGCCAGTGACGAGGCTTTCTCCGTCGAAGGACAGTGACTAATTAGGGAGGTGCGGGCAGCCGTGTGACGATTCAGTCGCCTCCCCTTTCCCTTTTCCAGATGTCGTCTCCCCTTTCCCGCCGGTTTCTGGTCCCCTTCCTTCCCGTCTCGTCGCGTCCGGAAGGACCTCCGACCCCGCCCCCGCCCCCGCCCCCGCCGGTCGGTGTGGAAGGGGCGGCGGGCTTCTCGGGACCTGCCGCGCGTCTTGCAGCCTGACGACTAGACGAGCTCAGACAGGTCGGTCCGGTCAGACATACGGGACCCGGCAAGGGCGCCGTCTGTCCGTGCCGACCCCACGGATGGACCATGGGGAGGGTCTTCCTCGGGGACTTTGACGGGTGGGGCCGGACCCTGTCCCCTTGCCCTGACTCTCGACCCTGTCAGTGCACTCGTCAGTCGACAATAGACGGGCGGACGAGTCTCCCCCGCGCCGGCGACCTGGGCCTCGTCCGGCGGGTCAAAAGAGTTGGTTGGCCTTTCTACCCGCGGAGGACCCTCTGTTTTGTTTCGTTAAATTCCTCACTCTAAATTAGTAATCTGTGTGCTTCGGTGCCAATCGTCCCGGTGAACGTTCCTGATCCTTTCAGTGGATCTTTATCAGAGACGTTCCTCTTCTCTCTTGTTTCCGAAGGGGCAGGTGGTTCGGGGTGTCTTCTTAGACACAGGTTCTCAATCGAGACCTCCACGACACAATTGGAACCGTAGAGACTCAGACTTTACCAAAGAGGACACACTCGGTTTTCCCAACCTCTTCTAGTAAGATTAATTCGAGGGAAGGTCGAGTTGAAATCTGGAATTTTGTAGAAAAAAAAAAAAAACGATTCAGTGAAGTCAGTACAGGCTGAGACACACTGGGGTATCTGCCGTCGGGTGGTCCGAGGGGGCAGGGACCCTAGGAGGTCCGTTCTTGTGACCTCACCCAACGGTAAAGGAAGAGGTTACGTACTTTCACTTTTCACTCTCACTTCAGTGAGTCAGTACAGGCTGAACGTTTATGTTAAAAAAAGACGTTAGTAACATACCCATTAACGGTACCGAGTAAGAAAGTTCTGTTAGACCAAAACACGGACTGAAGAGTGTTCGGTTATTTATGTCTGTCTTTACATATGTCTCTGCACGTAGACAAACGTTTATATCTTAATCTGGCAGATCACGTTCCTCCGACCCACACCGGGTAGTCCCACTGCGAGAGGACGTCTGGGAGCCCAAGTCTGGAGGTCCCCCTGGAACCTTGAGACACCCGTTGCCTCGCCAGTACCAGACCCAGTCCCGACGGGCCGAGGGGTTGGGAGCCGTTACTCAGACACAGGACGGTAGAGGTGTGTCGTCGGAGACACTCTTCGTCGAAGGAACCCTCTCAGTGGTGGAGGCTAGGGACTCTTGAACTTCTACGGCGCCACTGATCGTCCCCTCCTCCAGGTAAAGGTATCTATAATCTTTATCTGACTGACCCCCACCTTACAAAATCCATTACGCCAGTCCCCTTCACTTTTTCTTTTCATATTAGTAAACCAAGCCCTGAAGACAGACCCCCAGACCTCGACCCTTTCACGAAGGGTCCACCGAGTCCCCATTTATTAGATGGACAGTTACGTCCTCTGTACCCAAGCTAGGGACCCGTCCCTCCTAGGGGACCTCTTTCCTTACCGTTGGGTGAGGTCATAAGAACGGACCTCTTAGGGTACCTGTTTTCCTGGGACCGCCCGATGTCAGGTACCCCAGCGTTTCTCAGCCTGTGCTGACTCGCTGACTTGACTTGACTTGACTCGCTGATTTGTTGTCGTTGTTCGGCTCTTTCATTTGTGACCGAACCTGACCCGTCCAATTTCAAAAGTGCAGACACGCAGGTCCGTCCGTGTCTGTTTCGGTCGACGCTACACTTGTCCTTCGTAATAAAGAGGGTTCCAGTGTAATGTCGACATTTCACAGGGTCATTGGTACGACAAACTCACTGATAATGAAAAAAAAAAATGACCCTAAAGAAA
Source organism: Capra ibex (assembly GCA_006410555.1). Classification (NCBI taxonomy): domain Eukaryota; kingdom Metazoa; phylum Chordata; class Mammalia; order Artiodactyla; family Bovidae; genus Capra; species Capra ibex. Next base: position 1,068,145 of record SJYO01018169.1, read on the forward strand.
AGGGGGGATTTTGGTGTTCGGTAGGTATTAAACGACAAACTTTGACAATCATTTTTTCTGTGTCAGAACCTCCGCGGTTCAGTGAAACTGTTCCCTTCGACGAGGTCATACATAAAAGGCCTGAGTTGTCAGGGACGGACAGAGTTGAAACATCAAAAGTCCATTTGTCCTATGAAACGACAGGTCTGGAGTTCGACTGGGAAGAGTACGTCGGGACCCGACACAATTTGGGTGGTTTTATGACGAACTAACCCTGAAGGGACCGTCAGGTCACCAATTTTGAGGAGTGAACCCCACGTCCAAGGTAGGGACCAATCCGTTGATTCTAGGGAGTACGCCACACCGGTTTTGTTAATTTTTATTTTTATGACAAACCAAATGTAAAATGGATTGGGTTGGGAAATGGGGTTAGGACATTATTGGAAAGAGACACACACCAGTCTGGGGGTGTCAAGGAGGTGGAGTAGAGTCACCTAGTTGGCTCGACTAAGACAATCCGATTTCCAAACAAGAATCACCAGAGTCTTACTGACCCGATCCTGTGTCGGATTCTTCCTTAGGTCGTCCCTTTCTTTTTATTTAACATCTATACTTGGTCCTGTATAACGTGTCGTGTCCCTTATATCGGTTATAAAACAGTCTTGATTTGTACTTCATGTTGGAAATTTTCAAAACTTAGTGACACAACATATGGACTTTGAATATGCTGTAACATGTAGTTGATATGAAGTTAAAAAATTTTTTACCACCTTTTTATTTACGTACTTCCACCGTGCTCCTCTTGCTTATATTGTTTGCGTACTGACATACCAGTGTGTGGCCTATAGGTAAGAGAATTAATTTTCACTCGACCCTTCTGGGGGACCTCTTCACTTACCGATGGGTGAGGCCATGAGAACGGATCTCTTAGATACCTGTCTCCTCGGACCGCCCGATGTCAGGTGCCTCAGCGTCTTAGCCTGTGCTGACTCAGTGATTGTAGGAGTGGAAGTGTAATTTTAGAATCTCGGGTAAATTACATCTTTCTACAAGTATGAATTAGATTTTAATATTTTTACTACATTCATTAGGGAACCTGACGTTCCTCTAGGTTGGTCAGGTAAGCCTTCCTCTAGTCGGGACCCTAAAGAAACCTCCCTTACTACGATTGCGACTTTGAGGTCATGAAACCGGTGGAGTACGCTTCTCAACTGAGTAACCTTTTCTGGGACTACGACCCTCCCTAACCCCCGTCCTCCTCTTCCCCTGCTGTCTCCTACTCTACCGACCTACCGTAGTGGCTGAGCTGCCTGCACTCAGACTCACTTGAGGCCCTCAACCACTACCTGTCCCTCCGGACCGCACGACGCTAAGTACCCCAGTGTTTCTCAGGCTGTGCTGACTCGCTGACTTGACTTGACTTGACTTGACTTGTGCACACCCAACGGGGGGTTTTATCTTCTGTACAATTCCCTCTTCTTCCTCTATCTCCTCCGTCAGGTCACCGATTCAGGGACGAGGGTTACGTCCTCCGGGCCCAGGGTAGGGACCAGTCCCTTGACCTAGGGTGTACAGTGTCGATCCTCAAACGTACGACGTTGATTTCTAGGGCGTAGCGGTGTTACTTCTAGTTTCTGCGGGACACGGTGTTGATTCTGGACCGTACCGACTTATTTATTCATTTATAGACTTTTTCTCACTCCTTTTCCCACGACTGACCCAGACATTCTTATTTTCCTGGACGTGTATCGGCGATGTAGTACTCCCGTTCTTAACCATTGAGCCTACGATCATCTGTAACAACAACGACAACAAGTCATCGAGTCGGCACAGGCTGAGAAACGTTGGGGTACCTGACGTCGTGCGGTCCGAAGGGACAGGAAGTGGTAGAGGGTCTCGAACGAATTTGAGCACAGGTAACTCAGCCACTACGGCAGGTTGGTAGAGTAGGAGACAGTAAGGGAGGAAGAGGGCGGAAGTCAGAAAGGGTCGTAGTCCCAGAAAAGGTTACTCAGTCAAGAAGTGTAGTCCACCGGTTTCATAACCTCAAAGTCGAAGTTGTAGTCGGGAAGGTTACTTTTAGGTCCTGACTAAAGGAAATCCTACCTGACCCACCTAGAGGAACGTCAGGTTCCCTGAGAGTCCTCAGAAGAGGTTGTGGTGTCAAGTTTTCGTAGTTAAGAAACTACGAGTTGAAAGAAATACCAGGTTGAGAGTGTAGGTATGTACTGACGACCTTTTTGGTATCGAAACTGATCTACCTGAAAACGACCGTTTCACTACAGAGACGAAAAATTATACGACAGATCCAACCAGTATCGAAAAGAAGGTTCCTCATTCGCAGCAAATCAAGGTCCTAACGTAGTGGTAGACGTCACTAAAACCTCGGGTTCTTTTATCTCAAAGAGTGTCAAAGGTGTAGATAAACGGTACTTCACTACCCTAGTCTACGGTACTAGAAACAAAAAAACTTACAACTCAAAATTCGGTCGAAAAAGTGAGAGGAGAAAGTGAAAGTAATTCTCTGAGAAATCAAGGAGAAGTGAAGGATGGTATTCACACCACAGTAGACGTGTAGACTCCAATAACTACAAAGAGGGTCGTTAGAACTGAAGTCGAACACGAAGTAGGTCGGACCGCAAAGTGTACTACATAAGAAGTATATTTAATTTATCCTTCCCACTGTTATATGTCGAAACTACATGAAGAAAAGGTTAGACCTTCGTCAGACAACAAGGTACAGGTCAAACTTGACAACGAAGAGCTGGACGTACGTCCAAAGAGTCCTCCGATCATCTGCATACATGACCTTAGCTCGTTAATTTACTACCGTCTGACGTCTCTTTCCCGTCCAAAGAGCGACAACCTCTCCCCAAATGTCTATTCGTGTCCCTCCTCCGACCTTACTAGGCACACCACTACCCAATCTCCACCTATGTAGTCATACTCAAGTTCCAATCGAATTATGTCTGTATCTACCAACGTAGGTCTCGATCACTGTTCAAGCACACATGTGTTGTTTTATCATATGTGTTTGTATTGCAAAACGAGACAGTCGACTCTCTCAGATCTTCGTTTCTATGGTGTCATCGTTATTCTAATGGTTTACGGATCCAAAACCAAATATTATTGGTAAGAGGTTAATTTCTTTGGTCCAAGGAGACCATATACTTTCCTTGGCCCGACTAAGGGACTATCGAGTCGACCATTTCTTAGACGGGCGTTACGCCCTCTGGACCCAAGCTCGGGACCCAACCCTTCTAGGGGACCTCTTCCCTTTCCGATGGATGAGGTCATAAGACCGGACCTCTTAAGGTACCTGACATATCAGGTATCCCAGCGTTTCTCCGCCTTATTGACTCGCTGAAAGTGAGTGAAAGTGAAAGTGAAGGGGATCATACCGACTATGGTCCTGATCCTGTTCTTTATACGTTCTACTCAGACCACGTAGAATATTCCGTGTGTGTGTGTGTGTGTGTGTGTGCGTGTGTGTGTGTGTCTGTGTGTGTGTGTCTGTGTGGTGTGTGTGTGTGTCTGTGTGGTGTGTGTGTGTGTGTGGTGTGTGTGTGTGTGTGTGTGTGTATGTGCCTATTACAGTTTTTCTGTGTTTTCGTTCGACTTTCCCGGGGGATCACCGGTTTCGACCTTNGTGTGTGTGTGTGTGTGTGTGTGTGTGTGTCTGTGTGTGTGTGTCTGTGTGGTGTGTGTGTGTGTGTGTGTGGTGTGTGTGTGTGTGTGGTGTGTGTGTGTGTGGTGTGTGTGTGTGTGTGTGTGTGTGTATGTGCCTATTACAGTTTTTCTGTGTTTTCGTTCGACTTTCCCGGGGGATCACCGGTTTCGACCTTATAAAACTCGTTATTTTAATTCACTGTAATCTGATATTGGGTCAGAATGCCCTATCACCCTGTGTCACTTTTCAACCGGATATTTGGTCTTTCGACCCGAAGAGGTCTGCGGTTTAGACAGGCGGGGAGCCAGTACCTGAAAGGTCGGAGGTCTTAACACTCCTCATTCAAAAACAACAAATATTCGATGATTAGTGACGTCTACCACTGACGTCGGTACTTCAATTTTCTGTGAATGAGGAACCTTCTTTTCAATACTGGTTGGATCTATCGTATAAGTTTTCGTCTCTGCAATGAAACGATTGTTTCCAGGCAGACCAGTTCCGACACCAAAAAGGTGACCAGTACATACCTACACTCTCAACCTGACACTTCTCTCGACTCGCGCTTTCTTGACTACGAAAACTTGACACCACAACCTCTTCTGAGAACTCTCAGGGAACCTGACGTTCCTCTAGGTTGGACAGGTAAGACTTCCTCTAGTCGGGACCCTAAAGAAACCTTCCTTACTACAATTTCGACTTTGAGGTCATGAAACCGGTGGAGTACACTTCTCGACTGAGTGACCTTTTCTGAGACTACGACCCTCCCCAACCCCCGTCCTCCTCTTCCCCTACTGTCTCCTACTCTACCGAACTACCGTAGCGGCTGAGCTACCTGCACTCAGACTCGCTTGAGGCCCTCAACCACTACCTGTCCCTCCGGACCTCACGACGCTAAGTACCCCAGCGTTTCTCTGACTGACTCACGGACTTGACTTGACTTGACTTACCCTAAAACAACATGGGCAACCTGTCTGATTCTGTATACCCACTCTCTGTTTAGAGAGTGCGTCTTGTTAAAGGTCATTACTGGTACCTATGAGACGGAAGTTCCTCCCCTTCGCATTGAGGCGTCAAGAATTCCCATCCGACAAGGCTCACTGACGGAAGGTTTTTAATGTCACACTTTTTCCCCACCCTCCTTCTCGTAGAAATGTCCCCTCTTTGAACTGTTCGCGACGGAACTGGTTTACTGGTTTCGGTCACACTTGTCGCTATATAGTACAACTGTCGCGTGTGGGAACAGTCCTACGTTACTTTTATCGTGAAGCGGAGACACTAGGAGGAGGTTGGGTGTCAAATTGGTACTCAACTTTTTTTTTTTTTTCAGGTCTCTTCCGTGTAAGATGTTTTATGGACTGGTTCTGCGGAGTTTCGACAGTTCCAGTAGTGTTCGTTTCTTCTAGAATCTTTGGCAGTGTCGGATTCCTCTATACTGTTGATTTACATTGTCGTACAGAACCTTATCTTCCCTCTTTTCCTATTATCCAATTTTTTATTCCTTTCGACTTATTACATATAATATTATTTCATAACTATAACCGAGTAATTAACATTGTGTATATGGTATGACAATCTACAATTATAATTCTCGAAGATACGAGAGCGAAGACGACGGTAGTTTCTAGGTCCAAACCAGGGACCAGTCCCTTGATTGTAGGGTGTCCAAATTTTTTTATTATTATTGTTATTCGCTTTGACTGACACCCCATGTACCCGTGAGAAACGTGATAGATGAGCTACAAATACACTTCGATTTCCACGAGATCCAGAAGCGACCACCAAGTCGCCATTTCTTAGGCGGACGATTACGTCCTCTGCGTCAAAGTTAGGGACCCAGACCTTCTAGGGGACCTCTTCCTTTACCGTTGGGTGAGGTCATAAGAACGACCCCTTTAGGGTACCTGTCTCCCCGAGCCACCCGATGTCAGTACCCCAGCGTTTTCTCAGTCTGTGCTGACTCGCTGATCTGTTGTGTCAACAAGATTTTTTTATTTCAGATAAAAAAAATTTCCTCCTTAAAGAAATTTTACTAGTAGAGTAGTGAACACACCTGAAACGTCCATGAAAACGACCACGAGAATTTATTCAGTAAGGTACGAGACCTCCCAGATGACTAAAATTCGGCGAACCCCCAGAAGACCCTCTGATTCAATTTTCACTTCGATAAAATGGTCAACGAGTTTCTGAGTGAGTGTAGAATTAAAATTAACAAGAATCATCTTTGGTTTTAGAATCATAGTAGAAAAACTTCCAAATAGTTTATAGTATCAACTAACTAAAGTTAAAACAGAGTTGGTCGGGAAAGTATGATTAAAATACGAAGTAAAACGTTTAAATTTAACTGGAGACGACCTAGGTAAATGAAAATACGGAACCAGGTTTTCTTGGGTTGAGTATAAACCCGTCAAGACGTGAACCAGGGGTTTCGGGTGGACAAAAGATGGTCCCGAGTCACTGTTCGGTCCTCCCGAAAGAAGTTACCACATATGTAGAGACGTCATCTACAGTACTGGACGCGCTCTTCAGGTCTGAAGACGAAACACTAAGTGCGCGACCCCGAACGGTATTCGAGGTGTGACGTAGAAAGGAAGGTGACTGAGGTGGTTGTCGTGTCACAGCCGACCTAGTCTACCAGGTTCACCCCGTGACAAACGAGACGTCCGTCCTGGACGAAGTCTCGGGACAGAAATGCATAGGACGGACTGGTCGTACTATAGTCATATTGTCTAGTCACATTGCGGACACCCGAGAAGGATGCTAGGTCTAGAGAAGTCTGATTATAATACTGCCTTTCGTTCTCTGAATTGTGTCGGGGTTGTATTTTGATCTACTTATAATGACAGTCAAGGTGCTCCTACTCTTGACAAAGACTAGGAGAAAAAAACCGGAGTTCCATACGTCCTAGAATCAAGGGGTTGGACCCTAGCTTGGACGGAGGACGTTACCTTCGTACCTCAGAATTGGTGACCTGCCAGTCTCTTCAGAGACTAGGAGAAAAGATTCACCTACCTTTTCTTACGTGAACGAATTAGTTAAAGTCCTTTGGTATATGGATCCCGAAGGACCACCGAGTCAGTCATTTCTTAGGTGGACGGTTACGTCCTCTGGGGCCAAACTAGGGACACAACGCTTCTAGGGGACCTCTTCCCTTACCGTTGGGCGAGGTCATAAGAACGACTAAACGAGATCGTTACTTTGTTAAAGTTCGTGTCGTTAACACTAGTCCCGATAATGAACGAACTCATGTGTCATTAGATGTCAGTAGGAGATATTAGTTAAGTCAAAGACGTTTATAGTCTGACTACTTAATTTGTCTCTAGACTATCTCTGACCCAAAGGGACCACCGAGTCGTCCATTTCTTAGGCGAACGTTTCATCCTCTGTGTCCTTTACCCAAATTAAGGACCCAGCCCTTCTAGGGAACCTCCTCCCGTACCGTTAGGTGGGGTCATCAGAACGGACCTCTTAGGGTACCTGTCTCCTCGGACCACCCGGGATTAGATTGTGTGTGAACACTGTCTCTGGCGGTGGAGACGCGGGGAATCGAGGAAGTACCACCGTGGTCAGAGACGGGAAGAAGGGAGAGAGAAGGGGGAAAGACCTTGTGAGGAGTCAGAAGGCGACACTCGTGGTGTAGTGAGACCAAAAGGAGTGTGGACAGACCGTTAAAGGACGTTTTAGAAACTCAGTGGAAAGGGATAGGCCAAAGGTAAATAAAAAACGAAACATCTTATTGATCTAAAAATGAAATAAAATCGAAATTAATTTTCATATATAATCCCGAACCGAGTCACCATTCCTTGGCGGACGGTTGCGTCCTCTGTACTCAAGATAGGGACTGGGACCTTCTGGGGTGTACGACGCTTTGTTGATTCCGGGACGTGGTGTTGAGAACCCGGACACGAGGTCTCGGGACCTCTGTGTTGGTACCTTCGGGCCGTCTCGGATCCCGGGTACGAGGTACTCTCTTCGGTGCCTTTACTCTTCGGGCACGCGGTGTGAATCTCACACCGGGGGTGAGGGGTGTTGATCTCCTTTCGGGTCCGTCGTCGTTTCTAGGTCGTGTCGGTTTTCGTTTATTTATTTTAATATAAAAAGTTTTTCATGTACTATCTCCTGAAGGGACCCCCAGGTCACCAATTCTGAGGTGCGAGTATTACGTCCCCTGTGTTCAAACTTAGGACCAGGCCCTGATTATAGGACACACGGAGTCTCGTTGATTTGGATGTCGCGGTGTTGGTCTCTCTTCGGATGCTCGCTGTTGATTCTGGGTCACGTCGGGTCTCATTCATTTATGTACGATTAAAAGTTTCTCTCATGTATTACTTTGTGTCAAAAGTTTTGTTCGTGACCGGGGACGAATTACAGACGTAAATGGAAATTTCCCACTCAAGATGCTGGTCCTATTCCGTCACTATTTCTTAGGCGGACGGTTACGTCCTCCACGTCCTCTACACCCAACCTGGGGACCCAGTCCTTCTAGGGGACTTCCTCCTTTACCGTTCGGTGAGGTCATAAGAACGGACCTTTTAAAGTCCGTCTCCTCGGACCACCCGATGTCAGATACCCCAGCGTTTGTCGACCTGGGCTAACTCGTAGATATTGGTACTGGAACCCAGTGCAGTGTAAGTGTCCCGGAGTTTCAAAATGTAAACTCCGTTTTAGGATTACCTCAAATCTTCGAACTTCCTTCTTTTGTAGTTTAAAATGTTTAAAATAGATAAAGGGTCTGGTGTGGTGAACCATATAAACATATTTAGAACATTAATAGGACACTCTTGTGTTATGCTTTAAACACATATGCATAATTTTCGAGTTTGACAACATCGGTGCGCCAGGTCCTTTGTTTGAGTGAGTCTTCCTGTTCCGTCTATCACCACACGTCAAATAATGTGGCCGCCCGGGTCCCGTCTCAGAGGAGAATCGGTTCCTGGGGCTGGTCGTAAACACTTTTAGAAAATATGGGTACACATGCACAGACTTGGGTGGTGAGGTTTAAGGAACTCTGAATGTGTTTGGTTCCTTTTATGTTAGGGTTATCGGGGTAGTAAGTGCACGAGACACGAGTCAGTTTGTTAACCGGTTATTAGATATTTGGGTTCCAATGTGTGTCTTTTACATACCGGACAGACCTCCTTCCCCACTAATCACATACAAAAGAGAATCCGCTTCTGATTGGATCTATACTGGAAGTTCCGAGGGGACAGACCTCCTTCCCCACTAATCACATACAAAAGAGAATCCGCTACGTATTGGATCTATGCTAGAAGTTCCGAGGGGACAGACCTCCCCCGGAATAGGAAGACAACAAAAGTATCCGTGATTTGTGTCTCAAGGCTCAGGTAACCTTTCCACCGACCCGTATTAGTCGTACTTGTCCGGATTCTACCTCAGGTCCGGGATACTTAAAGAAGAAGTTTTGCACAATTTACACGCAAAATAAAAATAAAAAACCACCGTGGGGTACCGTATGTCCTAGAATCGAGGAGCTGGTCCCTAGCTTGGCCGTAGACCACGACTCCTTAACACCTCAGAATTGTTGACCTGGCGGTCCCTCCAGGGATTTACCCGTAAATTTTGTATGTCTTGTGCTCAAGACATTGAGGCGAACCGGAAAGCAGTAAAAAGTTGGGAGAAGATTCCGAGTCTTTCATATTCGCCGGAGAGCTTAGAGAGGTGGAAGGACTCCTTTTTTCAGCCGAACACGAGATGCATATGGCCCATTGTCGGTTACCTGTGTTTCGTTTCGGTTATCGCTTCTCCCTCGTCGGAGTAAATGGCGGGTCCGACGGAGAGTCTGCTGGCTCTGATCAAGGCTGGTGCGGGTCGTTGGCGATGGTATTGTTGCGTTGGGCGAGGGAGTGGTGCCTTGCGCCAAGGGGAGACGTAGGGTCTTCCGCGACGCGGCGGAGATTCGGAAGGCGGGGGAAGGTAGGGTTGTACGTTGCCCCGAGATCTGCAGTTCTCGCGCAGTAGTACTACTAATATTTTTGCGGGCTTATAGGCGGAAACGAATTTGTAATTTTTACGGACATTCTCCGAGTATCTATCCTTTCTCGGGCTTTCCAGTCAGAATCGATAAAAAAAAGGTCTGCCAAATCAACATTTAGAGTCCTCTTTACAAGGTAGAAAAGGATCTAAGCGAGTCCGTGGATCAACCTGTCGGGCGCATCCGGCCGCCGCACCCCCGGAGCCCCAGGATGAGCCCCGTGCACACCTTCCTTCACCGCCACAGACAGGCGCGCCGCGGACATCTGGTAGGTCGCACCTCGGTACCCTCCGGACCTCTTCTTCTTCCACTACCCGCTCTCCGGCCCCGTCCCCCGACCCCGACGGGGTCCTCCACCCCCTGCCCTCGCTACCTCGGACCCCCAAGGGGCCGGAACCTGGCAGCACCCACGTCTTCGCCGACCCTAGTTGTGCTGTCCTCTGTCGTCGGTCTTCCCTAGGTTACTCCCCGGCCCTGCCGTCATGAGCGACACTTTAGACTTTTTCTTTAGACCCCATCTCGACACTTTCCCTCAACTCCAATGGTCCGTTTCGAAGTGGGGTTTTGTCCGGCTCGACCTCCTGTTGAATAATGACTTTCGGAGTACTCGGAATACATCTCGAGTGACAAAACAGCTCAAGTAGCAGAGACTCTGATCACCGAGGGAAAAAGACAACTTAGTCCGGACCAAGATCTGTGACCCCTACCTTTGTATTTGTTGGTCTACACCAGGGACGGAAGGGCCTCAAGTCAAAAACACCCCTTCAACCTGTGATTTGTTAGTTTATTCTACCAGTGTTCGTCCGGACCGTCCCCTTCAGATTCACGGTTCCAGCAATCTACCTCTCCCGAGTAACACACGTTCTTTAGTTTGTTATAGTCCTACCGGGTCCTTCTTCGTTTGGTTCCCTTCTCACCGTAGACCACTTCAACCCCACCTTGTCCCTGGCCCAGTACGTTCCGACAGTCCGTGTCTCTCCTTTGACCTAAAATAAGTTTCACGTCATTCTTAGTTGATTTCCCTCTCTTACACTAAATAAAAAGTTCCTCAACAAGAACAACGACATACCTCTTAGGAGAACCAACATCTTTCTCTAATCTCTCCCCTACTCCTTCTATATCACCGGAGTTAACAAAGAAAGTCGAGTGTTCAAAGATGTCGTCTAAACAACAACAAACAAACTGACGTGGACCAGAGTCAACGTTGAACTCCTTAGAAGAAATACCCTACACTATAGAAATCAACGGCGTACACTTGAATCAACGTACACCCTAGATCAGGGGACTGGTCCCTAGCTTGGACCCGGGGGACGTAACCCTCTCACGTACCCTGGTGGGTCCGCCCAGAACTGACGGTTAAACAAAAATTGGGTCGTCCGGAACTCGTGGATCTTTCACGGACGTTAACCTCGGTATTTCTATGTTGTATCGTTTGGACTCGAACTCTGTGTCTACGTCTGTACAGTCACCTAGTACCGTTAAAAATTTCGACACTGGCAAAACTGTAAAACTCGGTCTATTGACAACTCCCCTCCGAATACGACACGCAAACATCCTACAAATCGTCGCAAGGACTGGGGAATGGGTGGTCCACGGTCATCGTGGATTGTCGGGGTTCACGTCTGAGGTAGGGGGACATGTGGACCCCTCCTTTCAGTGGGGTCAATAGAAACTAACAGAGGAATTCTAAACTTCTATTCTTACCACTGTCACACCGTATCCCGTCACTTCGTCTTTCAGTAGAAACACAGGGGTCCCAAACCGCACCCGGACTAGGGAATCTGTCCATTATTTACGGATTCCAATGCTTACTTCCGTCCCGCACAAAACACTGAAACCCCAATCAGTATTGTATGGGGAATCCTCCGATGCCCGAATAGGGAAGTATCGACCTGGACCGGCACCTCCGGATACGACAGCATTAGGTCGTCTTCTGGAGTGACCACTGTAACATCCCTCGACCATACCGTACGAGGACCAGAGAACCCTGTGTCTCGAAACTCGCTCCGTCGTAGATCGCGACGTGTGTAGGTCCACTAGTGTGTTCTGGTGTGCCAGGAGCCCCGTCCATCTCTGGTCCGGAAAACAGAAAACAATGGAGGATCGTAGATCGATTTATTTGTAACCTTGTATCATATCCAGAATACCAACAGAGAACTTACTTACTTACTGACCCCTTCCTTCCTCCGACACACCGAATCTCACACGCAAAAGTTGGTCTGTCACAGTAGAGGTTCCCTTGTCCTTAACCAACCCCCTGTACAAACTATAATGTTACTACACACGGGGAGACTTCCTGGTGTAATGTATTTCTCTCGATATGGTACAGATACCACAATTGTAAAACCCTCCGACACTCTCTCCCACTACTTCCCCCTCTTTTCCAGATTGTTCGGGAGGTCACCACCTTTCCGACCAATATTACTTTTTATTCAACTCTTGGGACCGAATCACCTGCTCCGTGAGTCCGAGACCTGAACCTGGATCCAGACTTACGTCGGGGTCGAGAATCTTTCGACACACTGGGTCCATCCAATAAAAAGACTCGGACAAAAGGGGGGCACACTGTACTCTTAAAATTACCGTGGGTGCAGTGTCACAACACCCCTAATTTACTTCATTGCACACGTTCAGTCAGTAGTAGTACCAGCTACGAATCCCGATGACGACTCCCGAACCGCGCCGTGGGCTAGGTGTCGTTGGAGTGCCACGGGCGTAGTGTGTCTACACACACAGGAGGCACGACTGTCGACATTCCTGGCACGCCCGTACGAGGGAGGGGCGCCGGAGAACCGGTACTCAGGTTTGTCAGCAGCGGAAAACGTACTCCTTACAGGTCTTCACCGACAGACAGTGACGTCGGTAACGATTACCTCTTAACTAAAAGGAGGGGTTCATACTTGCTCCAAGACGGTGGTTGATGTAGTGGGCTTTATTTCGGGCCTTCTTCGACGTCGACTCGGACCGGCTGAAGTCCACTCGTCATTCTGGCAAAACGGAAGAATGGTAAGCCCACAAGTGACCTCATCGAGAAGCTTAAAGGGAGGTCCCGAAAAGAAAATGTAAGTGTTGAACTCACTGACCACATTCTTCGGATCGAAAGCTGGAGACAGTCCAAAGTTGTGGGGAAAGAAGGAGTCGAATTAGTAAAGATCGAAAACTAAATTTCACTCTCTACACCCTGAGAAGGAAGATCTGTGACTTTGTGAATCTCCGGTAACAACCCGATAAATAACTGGACTATCGTTACGACACAGGGTCCCTCATCCTTCCAGGCACCTCTCCCTCTCTCTGACCCGTCATCGGCCAGCCCACCTCGATGGTCTTGCGACACATGTCACAGATAACTAACTCAATTAGTAGACTCCGGTCCCACTACGGGATTTTAACTAACACTATCGTAGTAGCTTCTAATGATTAGTGTCTAGTGGTATCGTTCATATTATTACTCCTTTTCAAGCTTTATAACACTCTTAATCGTCTTACAAAGTCTCCGTGCTTCATTCGTCTACAACCGAGGCTATCTGAACGACTTACGTCCCAACGAGTCTGGAGGTTAAACATTTTTTTTTTTTTTTTTTTTCCGACAGAAACACTTCACGTCATTTGCGTCGCGTTATTTTGTTCCACAGGGGCACACGCCGAGGGGCACGACTTTCTCCGCGGACGCCGGCCGGGGCGAAAGAGTCGCTCCGGAGAGGACCGAGGGGCACGACTTTGTCCGCGGACGCCGGCCGGGGCGAAAGAGTCGCTCCGGAGAGGGCCGAGGGGCACGACTTTGTCCGCGGACGTCGGCCGGGGCGAAAGAGTCGCTCCGGAGAGGGCCGAGGGGCACGACTTTCTCCGCGGACGTCGGCCGGGGCGAAAGAGTCGCTCCGGAGAGGGCCGAGGGGCACGACTTTCTCCGCGGACGTCGGCCGGGGCGAAAGAGTCGCTCCGGAGAGGGCCGAGGGGCACGACTTTCTCCGCGGACGTCGGCCGGGGCGAAAGAGTCGCTCCGGAGAGGGCCGAGGGGCACGACTTTCTCCGCGGACGTGGGCCGGGGCGAAAGAGTCGCTCCGGGGAGGGCCGAGGGGCACGACTTTGTCCGCGGACGTCAGCCGGGGCGAAAGAGTCGTTCCGGAGAGGGCCGAGGGGAACGACTTTCTCCGCGGACGTCAGCCGGGGGCAGGCATAAGGACGATCAGAGGAAAGACCACGAGACCTGTGAGACGTACACAGACAGTCCTGGAACACCACCAGTCCGAGGAAGGACTCCTACACGCGAAAGGGTCCCCGTCCCGAGGACACGAGGAACGAGTGACACCAAAAGGTCCAGGTCGTACCGGTCACGAGTCGTTTCAAACGACTATCTTCCTTACCGTAAACAGAAGGTCCGCCGACACGTAGGACTTTCCTTAGATAGGGGTACTTGGGTTTGTGTTCTTCTTCCAATTGTTCCCGAGGTGTCGACGGGCTTGGAAAATGGAGTAGTTTCTATAGTTCAAGGAGGAGGTGCTTGGGTAGCAGTTGTTCAAGGCCCTCATGTTCCACTCCGACCCGAGGCCCCGGACGGCCCTCGGGAAGGGTCGAGATACCTCTGGACGATTGTGACTAGAGTCCGTCCAACGAACTAGAGACACTCGTTCAGAGATGTTTCGCACTCCATTAAGAGGGAGGTCTAACACAGCCCCCCTAACTGACTCGAGAAAGACACACCCTTAGTAAATGTGTCTTGGACCGGTTACTAATTGTGAACCGAACAGTATGGAAAGGGGATCAAGAAAACCCTTTTTCATTTAATTAACGGACACTCCGTTTCTAACATCAGAAAGTCCCAGAGAGACCACATAAAAGACGAGTTTCTTGGGGTAGACTAAGTCCAAGAAAGACTTTAACGAGGGTCCTCTAGTCCGAAAAGTAAGACGTTTATCTTTGGTAATTTACGAATTTATGGCATCCCTTTTATCTCTAGATTAATATGGTTGGCGTTTATTAACTTTCACTGACGACCATGACATCGGAAACGGTTCGCTGTCCCGGTCCGACTCCCCACGTCGACGACCACCGGGAGAGGTGTCTCGGGTGGCTCCACGTCGACCCCAAACACCGGAGGACTCAATTACTGTCACCCGGGGAGCACCCTGACCAGTGACGAGTGCTGGTGTCACCTCCCCCGGAGGCTCGTAGACCCCTCGTGTCTCCTGTCCGGGCGGGACTTCACGAACCTCCCGCCGTCGCCAGTCAATTCTCCTGAAAGGCCCCGGTGGTAACTGGGGTTCACACAAAAGGGGACACCGGGACGGGGTGTACACCCGGGTACCGAACGAAAGTGCTTGTGTGTCCGACCACAAAGACCGGACTGGAGGACCGGGACTGGACGGAGTGAAGAGTCAACCTTTTATCCCGACTTTTGCAATTTGAAACTACATTTGTGCACCTCAGTCGTACAGACTCACGAATAGGGACAAGTGGACAGTCGGCACACCGCCCGACCCAACCCAAGTGCCGAGGCACCTCCACCGGCTCCCCCGTCTACCACGGCCGTCTGTCGACACCAACCGAAGACCTCCGGAGTCCTCAGGGGGGTTTCGGCTCGTAGGGAGGGGGTGTCTTCCCGACGGGTCCTCGGGGACCGGGTGTAGTCGCCAGAGGAGGAGGGGGTCCACAAGCAGGCCTTCGACGCCTTCCGGATACCCTTCTCACTCACCTTGTGCCACCTCGCAGACTTCCTGTTGTTCGGGTTGATGTTCGAGCTGGTGTAGCAGTTCCTCGCCACTCACCCCGACACCGGACCGTGACCCCCGTGTCACCCCTTGTACCGGCTCTGGGGTGGGGGTCTCGACCGGAGGAGAACCTCCTTCGTCTGGTCCTTTGTTGAGGTACAACAAGATTACCAACGTACAGGTGTGCTCACGGCACCCCCTACGAGAGACACTTCCCTTGACCTCCTGTGTACACTGAATGTTCGACCAGTCTCCTCCACAGACTCCCGTCTGGACTCTGTCGGTCCCCTTCACATCAAGTCCTCCTCGATTGTCGCTCACGTTTCCGGGACACCACTCTCTCTCGGTCTCGGGACCCCCCCGTGCCTGCACGCACCAGTCAGGACCGTCACACCGAGCTGCGGAGACTGTAGTCGACAAAGAACGGGTAGGAAGAGGTGTCAGGGGGAGACAGTGACTAATTTAGCCCCATGCGAACCATCACGGACCTCTGTGAAGGCCAAGAGTGCTGATCCTACCATCCCCCCAGAGGATCATAAATCCCCGGTGTCTACGACGGGTCGGGGGACACCGTGTGTCCCGTCGGGGGTGGCGGGTCTTATTGGACCGGGTTTGACCGTCGTCACCACTCTAAGTCTTTGGGCCCCGAGGGACTTGCAGACAGAAAGAGAACCCCCGACAACCGGGCCCTCGCGAGTCGAGGCTCGGCCTACCTGAACCAGAGGGATCAACCCCGTCGGTCGACTCGTCGTCGGGGTCGGACCCTCGAGATGCCTTCCGCAAGAGTGGGGTCGGGACGCCGGCGTTCGACCCGCCGGGTTCTTGTCGACGACGAGGCTCGCCGAGGAGCGACTGCCTCTCGACCGCTCACACTGTACCGACAGGACACCTTCCTTACTTTCTTTCCACGTACTCCTTTTTCGTCACAGACCTAAGTGTCCGCGTGGTCCACCGGCACACTACCACGAGGGCAAGACGCCGTGGGGGAGCACCGAGTTCTTGCTCACCGCACACCACAAAGATCCTTCCCGAGCCACCACCCCCACCAGACACTCCACCTCTCACTCCCCTGAACCTTTGCAGGTCCCCGACGGGCTCCGCGCCCGGAGACGTGGGCCTTCGGCTCGCGGAGAGGGTAACGGACCGCGCTCCGGGGGCGCCCGGAAAGGAGAGAGAGTCCGACACAGGCTTCCGAGCCGGAGGGGAGGACTGGGAGCCTCGATTCACCCGAGGAGGACCAAGGCGCCAAGGAGGGTTCCGGTGCCCCTTCGGCCACGACGGTCGGGGGCCCCGCACCGGGCCGAGGGGCAGACCCTCTACCACCACCGGACCGGCCCGGACCGCGTCCCTTGCCCCGGAGACCCCCCCGACTGCCCGCCCCCGTCGCCCCACCCTCCGGGGAGCCCTCGGGTCCGCGTCGCCGGAGTACTCGCGGCGGGGGGCCGGCGCGTCCATGGGGTGCAAGCAGCTACGCGACGCGCTGGACCTGCTACGGGACAGGTACACGAAGGAGAAGAGGTGGAAGGGCGCCTGGCCGTTCACGGTGCACGTGTGGTAGGTCGACACGGCGGCCGACCGGCACCTCAAGTACGTGATGCAGTAGCGGCGCGCGCGGGACGCGTTCCACTCGGCCCGACGGCCGGCCGGGCGGTGGGCCCCCGGAGTGTGCAAGGGGGGCGGGCGGGGTAGGGGGGCGGCGGACCCCGGGAGTGTGCGGGAGGGCGAGGAGGCGTCCAGAAGGACAGGTAGTTTCCGTAGATGATGGTCCGGCTCCACGACCCGGTCGGCTAGCACACCTAGTGCGGGATGTGGAAGAGGGTGCTGCACTCACAAAGGGGGCCCCTCCCAGACACGGCCCGGCACCGAGGGAGAGGTCAAGGATCTGCCTCTGCTCCCCCACCCGTCCCTCCCCTAGCAGCACAGGACGTCTTGGTCGACCCCAGAACTCACGGCCGGACCACCCCACCACTCCCACCCCCATTACACACCATTGTCCTCGGACTCGGTCGGACCGACGGCATGGACGACCGATCAACCGGAGCCCGTGCAAGGGGATGGAGAGACACGGCGCAAATTAGTCCGCGGACGTGAAGATTCGGAAACAGCACTCCTAAACTCCCTCTTCTCGAGAGTGTCACGGACCAGGTGTCCCCAGCGCCTTTCTTCTCACTCGTCGCCGGTCCGGCTCACGCGGACACACGTACCGGAATGCATCTCGGGTCGGACGGAGGCTGGGCACCCCAGGAGGAGTGAGACGAAAGAGACAAAAAATCTGACCCCCCCCAAACTCCGTCCTAGGTACTCCCCTTTACGACTGAACCGGAGGTCTACCCCCAACAGTCGGGGTGTCCCAGTGTTGACTAAAGAGCACGCCACCCGGGCACACCCCGGGCGAAGGACGAAGTAGTCTCTGGACCGATCTACCACCCAAACGACCGGCCCCTCGCCCACGAGGTCGGACTCGAGTATCAGCCCCAGGCGACCCAAGGAGGGACGAGGAATCAGACCCGACCCGACCCCCCGACGACCGACCTTCGGGAGGCTCCGGGTCGTCACCCCTAGCCACCGTCGGAGGCACCCATTCTCCACGAACCGGGGGTCTCGGGGACACAGACGGGGCCCCCGGCCGCACACGCTCAGGCACGAGAAGGGACAAAAACGGGACGGGACAGGGAGGAGAGGGACTAGGAAGGACGGACGGGAGGGAGGAAGGGGTCGGGAGGGAGAGGAAGGACGAGAGACTACAGGGTGGGGGCGCGACGAGTCTGACCGGAAACAGACAGGGCGCCCCCACTTATCCCGGGATACCCCCGACCGGAGGTGTGTCGACCACGACCCCCGTGCCCCCTCCCGTGCCCGGCGGGGAAGGAGGAAGGAGAGACCGGTCGGGTGACGGCGACGGAGGCGGGTCGTCCTCCTACCCCCTGGGTCCGACCCAGTGTCGACCCCGGGAGCATACACGGGGGGGTGGGGGGACGTGTCGGTCACGACCCGAGGGTCGTCGTCCTGGGTCCGTCCATCACCCCAAGCCCCCCGACGGTCCGGCACCCCCTCAGGATGAGTGTACGGGGGTCCGGAGACCTTCCTGACTCCATAGTTACTCCCCTGTCCACCCTGACACGAGACAAAAACGGGTCCGTCCGTTACAAAGAGTTCTCGTGGGACTCCCACCCGGTCCGCCGGCGGGCCGGACGGGGTCCAGGAGCCCGATACGGAAACCAAACTCGGACTCCGTCCCAGTAATCTCAGACTCATAACCAGGGTTTCCAGGGCGGTCCCGAACACCCACGTCACACGGTAGGTGGGTGACGAGGTTGACGGGGATAGGTCCGTCCACCCGCCAAGGTCCCGGCGGAACGGGTTGACAGTGGGTCCACGAATACCCGATCGGGGTCTCTTCTGTCATTTACTTTTAACACTCGCCCCGCCACCTCGTCCGCACTCGCCGGAGACGTCCCACCTTCAGACTGGACGTCTTACTCCCCCGTCACCCGTAGTCGGTCATGACCCGTGGAGTTCTGTTTCCGAAGGGAAAGAGTGGTGATCGCCCCTAGACCGGGACCGGAGGTCCTGTTGGGAACCCTGTGAACAGGTCTCGGACTGACCATGGGTCCTACGAGGACCCACCCCTGGAGGACCTGAGAACGGTTCTCCGACTCGAGACTTCCGTCCCGTCGGGGGTCCCGGGTGGACCAGGATCCCGTCGGTCTCGGGGGTGAGGCCCACCGACAGGCACACGAGGAACGTGACTGTGGCGGACGTGCGGACGACACAGGCGTCGTGGGCTGTCTGCACCTGATGTCCCAGTACCGGTGCAAGTGGCTCAAGATGTGGTGCGACGACCCGAAACAGTTGAAGGCGGAGATGGTCAGAGAGTTGGACGTGATGGGCGGGTTCCATCCGGACAGGGGGCCGCCCGGGTCGGAGAGACGGGCGTCCCTCCACCCCTGACCCCGGAGGGAAGAGACTGACAGGGGTGGGGCGGAGGGTCGAGCTCTCAGTCCAGGTGTGTCTTCGTTTCTGGTCGCTTCTGCGGATGCGCGACCTGAGTCTCTCGAGAGACCTCCACTCTCCCCGAAGGTCACGGCCGGGACGCAGGGGGTCTTGGGTTCGGGTGGCTGCCGGCAGGGTCTCGCCAGTCACGAGGGGGAGGGGTGCGACGGGGGTGGGGGCGGGCGTTCGTCGCAGAGATGCCGGGGCGAAGAAAGGTGTCTTTGACCGGCGGGAGTCACGGTCAGACCGGGCGCACCACCACGGGTGCCTCCTCCTCCTTCGACTCCACCTGCTCAAAGGACGACTACCCCACTCGCGACACGCCGAAAGACCTCCGCCCGGCCCCCGGGACTCCCCAAATCCTCCTTCGACCCCTCCCCGAGTAGAGGTCGGAGACGGAGGGCACCCCCACGCTCGCCCGGGTTGTCGCACTCGCCGGGGAGAAGAGCCGTCCTCTATCGCCGTGTCCTCCTCCTGGCGTCCTTCCTCGACCTCCGTGTCCTCTTCGTGTTCTTCGAGAAGCTCCCGGACTTCAAGAAGGACTTGGCGCTCCACGGGGCGCTCCGGGACCGGAAGCAGTAATCCACCCCCGGACTGGCACGGCCGACCCAGGGTGAGACCTGACCCCTGGGACACCCCCGCTTGTCCACACAAGACCCTCCCACTCGAACACGGACTCCTGGGAGCACCCGAGGGGGACACGGACATCCTCAAAACCCCCCTAGCACAGGACCCTGTTTAGAGACACGTAGCCCCGGTGGATACTGCAGTGTCTGGGGCCGTAGTGGGTGGTCTAACAGCTGGCCGGACCCGTCGTCTGCGGCCAGTAGCCGTCCATCCGGGGGCTCCGCGAGAAGAAGGAGGTGCACAAACCCAAAGACCCCCGCCTCCAGACGCAGGTCCCGGGACGTAGGCCCAGGAGCCCCCCGGGCACAGAGAAGAGGTGAGAGCGGGAGGAGGTCCATGATGCACGTCGGGGTCACCCACAAACTGAGTCACTTACGGGCCGAGGACGAGGGACACCGCCTGATGAAGGGGCCCCACGTCGACGGGGGTGTGGAGAGCGGGAAGCATTGTCTCTTCCTTCCGCTGATACACGGAGGTCTCTTTGACTTTGAGGACCGGGACGTCGCCCCGCTCGTGGGTCCACACACCTCCTCCGACCTGGTCCACCCGACCCGTCCGAGGAGGTCCGGGAGGACCCGAGGGTCCGGAGTCGACCGGCGAAGGGACCAACCGATGCCTCCACCGTGCGAGGTCTCTTGACCCGTCAGTCACCCCTGTGTTTTGGAGCATTCGGGAGGAGCCTCACTGTGCCGAATCCTCCTCCTCCACAAACACAGGATCTCAGTGCACAGTTAACCACAGGTCGCATCGACTCGTTTTACCAGACCTTCAAAGACACCCTCCGTCGTCTCGACTCCCCACCCCCCGGACCTCAAACGAGACTACGTCGACCCGGGCCCCCCTCCACGACCCCCCGGCACCGGCTCGGTCGGGACGAGACGGACTTTCCAGACATCCCCACGTCCAAGAGTGTGGTGCTCCCCTTCTCGTCTAGGGTCCCATGTCTTAAGAACAAGAAACATCCTTTGAACTTACTTAGGCTCCTCCTCCTACTCCTCCTTCTGCTGCCACTACCGCTCCTTCTCCTTCTTTTTCTCCTCCTCCTCCTCCTGTACCTCCGACTAAGCCTCTTCCTCCTTCTCCGGGCCGACTGGCGGGACCTCCCCGCCTCCGACCTCCTCTTCTGCCTCCGGGTCGAGTGACGGGGCCTCCTCGCCTCCGACCTCCCCTTCTGCCTCCGGGTCGAGTGGCGGGGCCTCCTCGTCTCCGACCTCCCCTTCCATGGACCCGCACCTGGTCCCAGAGTCGGGGTCTTCGCCGCGGGGTGGGGGGGGTCGGCAGAACCACGGTCCTCCCGCCCTCCACCTCACACCGCAGTCGGAGAGGGGTCGTCGCAGGAGGGACACAGGGGTCTTCGGGTCCCACTACCGTCCGTGTCACTTCGACCTCCTGTTCGTCGCCGACCGGGTCCTCCTCCTCTCGCTCCGGTTCGCGGACCGGTAGTACTGCTACTTCTTCGCCCTCTTCATGGAGATGTTGTTCTAGTACAAGCCGTCCTTCGCGTCTCAGGCGCTCCACTCAGAGGGGCGGGGTGGAGGGTCGGACTCCGAGGTCCACCCCGGAGTATCTACTCGAAGGGCCGGACCACCGAGAGGACCCGCCTGAGACCCGGTCCCTTTTAGAGATTCTCTCACGACACATGTCGTCTCGGACTCCCCACCCTTCCACCGAGTCCGGCGTAACGGACGAGCCACCAGACACGACTGTCGGGGGGTCACAAGAAAACACGTACATTATTGTACCCACAATAAACCCCCCGTAGTGCGACACGTCGGACCTCCTCCCGTACCGTTGGGTGAGGTCATCAGAACGGACCTCTTAGGGTACCTGTCTCCTCGGGCCACCCGATATCAGGCACCCCAGTGACTCGCAACCTGTGCTGACTTCGCTGAGTCGTGTGTGTGTGCACGGTGCGTCTGTCGCGACGCGGAATGACACGAAGTGTCTACGCCACAAACATCTTTTCCCTTCCAAACACCGTCGAGACACACCTCGTGCAGACAAGTCGTGGTAAAAGGGACATAAAAGAGTACAGTACAGAGAGGCAGTGGTCACTGTCACCATTAAGAGTGTGACAAAGTCTGAAAAAGTATTAATAATAGACAACATCATTACACACTAGTCACAAGAAACTACAATGGTAGTGATTTTCTGAAGTAACTTCCGAGTCTACCACCCATCATAAAAAAGTCGTTACTTCAGAGAAAATTTCTTACACATACCTACCACAAACATCTGTGCTACGATGTGTGACGAATTATCTGTGGTCGCATCGTGTTTGTCTTGAAAATACACGTGACCCTTTGGTTTTTCAAGGACCGTGAGAGAAATAATATTACGAACGAAAAACCCCCACCACCCACCTGAGTGTGGGTCTCACAGAGGTCCCAGACCAGACGGACTTCTGGTAAGACGACACGAACAGTAAAGCACACTCGGCAGGTACCGCAGTGTGTCACGGGCGACTGTCCCGATCTGACAGGGGGAAAAGATCAGTAAGAGTCCTTTGTGAGAACTCGTGGAGAGGCGGAATGAAGGTTCCCGGAGAGACGTCCCATTTAAGAATCCGCACATTAACGGTCCACCTTTCCGGACGGACAAAACCTTTATCTAGTACGGTTTACCGGGTCCGTTTTCTGACGAGGTCCGGCTGGGAAGGGCGTCGAGGACCACTTCCAAACTTTCCGGGGACGAAACGGTCCGTCTCGCCCAGTCACCCCGTCACCGGAAGCCGGGACTCCCGGACGCCAGGAGGGCCGAACGACCGCCGGGCACTTCATTCAGTATTTCCGTCTCACTTCTGGGCCAAGGAGTGGGCTCCGAGAAACCTAGCTAAACGAAAAAGGGGCACTGCTAAACGGGCAATCGAATCGACCTTCGAGACGAAAATTCCCCACCGGAACTCATCTTCCCCCTCAGGGGTAGGGCGGGAGAAGGGCGGGTAGTATCGAATTAAGAGGGGAAGGAGGAGCGTCCGGTTGTTTGACCGCCTCTTCGCCTTTCGGGTACTGCTCCGACACTCTAGCCTCTCCTTCCGGTTCTTCCACGCTCGTGACACTCGTCGTCACCGAAGAGTAGTCCGCTCCGGTCGAGTGCCGTCACCCCGACCCGCGTCCGTGGCCTCCCGGACCCGTGTCCGTGGCCTCCCGGACCCGCTCCGCTGCCCGGAGGTGACGAACAGTCGGGGAGAGGGGAGAGACGGCCGGGACCGGAGGCGAGCGAGAGACCGACCCGGATGTCCGTCGGGGCCGGAGCGAACCTACCGCGAGGGTCGTCCACCGACGCGTCTCCTCTCCGAAGACACGGACCGGTCTGTAGTCCGAGGGTCCTCGGTTCACGGTGCCCTACCCCCACCCCCTCGGGTTGGACGGGGAGGGACTGACGAGGGTAAGTGGGACCGAAAGGCGTGGGGGAAGGGGTGTGCGCCAACCGGGGCACACACTGCCCGTCTTCCACCCCTTCGTAAACAATTATTTGTCGACCTCAACACGTCGGTTAACTCAGGACACAAGTGTTCGAAAGGACCCCAACCTCTTCCCGATGGAACATGGGACCCGAGGTCGGGAGCCAAGAGTGACTCTCCCCGGCCAGTGACGGGTCTGCGGAGACCTACAGGCACCTGGGGTGTAACGTCGGACCTCTGGAAACGAGACACTTTGCGAAGGAGTGTGCATTCGACTCTCACCTTCAAGCCCGCGGAAACAGGGCCCCCACACATCACCCGAGTCACAGCGAGATCTCTGAGTGATCATGATCCGCACAGACCATCCGTTTCGCGAGCCGCTTGGGGGTCGTACTGACGGTGAAGGACGACGTCAGAGGGGACCTCCGCTCTCGGTCACAGATGCGCAGACACCCCGGACTCACCTCCCCGGTGCCGAAATGGACCGCCCGAACACCCGTCTCGACGGCCCCTGGGGTCGCACCGAGACGGTCGTCGGACCGAATATTGGACCCGGCCCGGTAGGAAGGTCAAAGGTGAACTGAGACCGTCACGGGGTAGACCTGACGGTCACGGGGCACCGTCTCGGTCCCGGTACCTGACCAGTGAGTTAGGGAGGGGCCAGTCCGTCCCTCTAAGACTCGGTGGCGGACGGGGTCGGGGCGAGACAGATGACATCCGGTGCACGACAGTCCTCGTCCCGGTCCCACCCCTGGACCCCCAAACCTTGACCCGAAGATGAACGGGTTTAGATCCACGGACTCCCGGAACCGGAATGCGGGAAGTGAGACATCTTCGTAGACCCGAGATGTCTTCAGAAGTCCCGTCACAGAACTCTGGGTCGTACACGTCCCCCTCCGTCCTCGAACCCGTCCGAGAGTCCGACTCCGGCTCTTCGGACCCGAGGACCCGGAGCGACACCCACAGGTTTCTCTCGGTAAGGTGACTGTACGAAGTATCATCCCTCCCTCCCCCACCACAAGAAGATGACAGTCCCGGAGACCTTGTTTTCACGTCGGGCTCCCTTATGGAACTCGCACGAACCCACCCACACGT
This sequence comes from Capra ibex, assembly GCA_006410555.1. Classification (NCBI taxonomy): domain Eukaryota; kingdom Metazoa; phylum Chordata; class Mammalia; order Artiodactyla; family Bovidae; genus Capra; species Capra ibex. The sequence continues at coordinate 1,092,606 of SJYO01018169.1, forward strand.
GGGGTCGCGGCACCTCCGGCCTCTCGGTCGTTCGGGTAGTCTATGCCTTTTCAACGACCGTCAGTACGACTACACCTTAAAAGGGGTAAGGTCTCAGTGGGTCATTACCGCCCCCGTCACCCCGAGACTGCACCGAATACGGGGTGACCCACTGGTCGACCAAAACGTGACGGGTGTCGACCTCGACTCGTAAGGGTCGAGGTCCGTCAGTACTCAGGGGAAGGAACCCGAATAGGAGACCCCGCTTCCTCCTTTCGGATCCTGACCTTTTCAGTCTAGGACTTACCCCACGGGAGTAGGACTACGTGACACGGAACGACCCCTGGAACCCCTTCACCCCAGTCGGGGATAAGGAGAGTAAAGTCTACGTTTTTTTTTTTGTTTTTTGCACAGGGGTCAAACGTGACCGAGGCCTCGGTCTCCGACATGGAAGGTAACTTCTATTCAATTCGTTGATCTCATCGGCGGAGGAGGGGTCTCGACCCGACGGTAGTGGTAGTGGTGCGGTGGGGCAAGGGGTCCGTGGGAGCTTAGGGGAGGCACCGGCCCTCTAGCCGGCTCGGAGCCCCAGGCCGCCGCCCTGTTACCGGGGCAACCGCGTAAACTCTGTTTGCGCGGAACAACCCGGGCGCCGCCCCCGCGCTGCGACGCGGGGCCGCGCGACTTACGCCGAAGACACGCGGGCCCCGCCCGCGCCTCCCGGCCCCTCCCCCGACTGCGGGCCCCGTGGGTAACCGGCGCCGCGGCCCCACCCCCCCGCGCCCCCGTCCCGGTCCGACCGCCGGCGTGGACCGGCCTCGCCCACGCCGCCGCCGCCGCCCCCGCCCTCGTACCAGGTCCGGGCCGGCTCGCCCCCCTGGGCCGCCCATGCGGGGCGGCGGAATCATTCGCGGGCCCGCCGCGCCGGGCACCGGCTTGGACGTGCGGTTCGGGCTCTTCCTGGCCCTGTTCCATACAGGACCCCCGGGCCGTGGGTGGTGGTCGAACACGGGGCGGAGTGAGATGGGGGACCCCAGGGCCGGCGCGACGAGGCGCGGGGCCTTGACCCCGACGCGAGCGGTCTGAGACCTGGGCTCGCCATGAGATGGTGAGGTCCCAGGCACGCGGGTAGGGACGACTGTCTCCCACCCTTCTGACCTCGGACTACCCCTCGTCCGACCACAAGTGGGCCGGGCGGAACAAAGAAGGGGTCCGAGGACAAAGGTCCCAAATGGGTCAAGGACTGAACCCCACCCACCCCGCCCTCGACCCGACCTCGACCCACAAGTAATTAGTAATTAGAACCTGTCCCACGGTCTCCCTCCTCTCCGCCCCTACAAGGGAGAAGGGTGGTCGGGAGGGGTCTTCTCCCCGCCAGTCTCGTCCCCGACCCGCAGTCCTATTTCCGACCTAGGGGGGACGGACACCTTCCGGAACAGGAGACGGTGAACCGCCCGTTCCGGTGGGTCCTTTCTGAACTCCCTCGCCCCGATAGAGACCCCAGGTTCTTCCCAGGGGATCGATTCGGTCGTTGAGGGCACAAAGGACCTGGTCACGAGTCTTTCCCCAGGTCGAACCAGACGGGTGGAACCATGGTTCGGTCACGAAACCGTCGTCGTGTCTCTTTCCGACACCAGGGAAGGGTCGCCCCTGGGGGGAGGGTGGACGTGTCTCGTCCTCTCCACCACCCGTGTGTCGACCGACGTCATTGGGCCTCGTCGCCCTCCCTTCCGCTCTCCCGCCGTCCGGGCTGTGGACTAGTGGACCCAACGGGTCCACTGTCCGTGGTACCTTTAGGGGTCCTCCTGCCAGGTCTACCCACCTAGGTTGGAGAGGGAAGTGCTTCTCCCACTGACTGGATTCCGGGTCTCTCCCGTTCCGGCACCCGTCCGGACGTGACTTCGTCCGCGACGCGCCGACGTGGCATGGAATGGGGAGCCTCCTCGGTATTAATGATTAGGACACTAGGGTCGCCCCTGTGACTTGAAGTCTCTCTAAACCCCTGAAAGGGTCCCAGTGTCAAGTCTACACCGATTTGCCTGAGGTTTAAGTCTCTGCGCGGACTCGGGGCCAAAGTCCTGGGTCTGAACGAGTTCTAGAGAGAAGAGACGAGGAAAACACCCCAGGATCGGAGAAGCTCAACGGTACCGACGGGGGTCGGGGGTCGAGTCCTGGGAGGGGGCGCACACGGGGATCGAGGGTCGAGACGGACTGTGAGCCCCCCACCCGTCCGACGACGGGACCCTCGTCTTTGTTGTCTCGGGACAAGGGTCGACGGGGGAGCCCGGCGAAGGAGGGACGAAGAGTGAGTCCGTCTCGGGACGGACTTCCTTCGCGGGACGCCTGTTTCTTCGCACGTCCGGAGACCACGTAGCGACCAGACTACCCGCCCCCAGGTTAGGTCGTTTCCCTCCTCACACAGGGAGGGAGACCCGAGATTCCCTGAACTAGCACAGTGGGGCCACTTTCACCGTCACTAATTGGACCCTCTTCCTATGTGTCTACGACCCTAAGGTCCGTGCCGTCGTCCGAATACTTCCCAAAAAACGCGGGGAACCTGACTCGTTCCTTATACCTGGTAGGGGTAAATCCTCGGTATGGGGTGAGGTCTGTCCCCTCCCGTGCTCCCTCGTCTCACGGGTGTCCCCAGTCGCCCGTCCCGAGCCCCTTAGCGGACCACTCCTCACTACCAAGTCTCCTTTACCCCCAGGTCTTCTTTGGAGAGAGGACGGGCGATCGGGGTCCCGTCGCTACTCCACACCGAACCCCTGGGGGTCATCATAACTAGGGTCATTACGGGTCTGAACGGTACCCTGAGGTCCGTTCAGTAAGGGAGAGACACGGAACCAAAAGAGTCTACACCTCAGACCCTGTACCCCTGGAACCGAGACCTCGTACCCTCCATACACCCACGACCTCACCCCTCCACCAGAGTCCTCTGACGTTACCGCCCACGACGGAGAGGACGGACCACCCAGATCTTCCCAGTCCTATTGTTAGGCTCCACACACGTTTCCCGAGACGTACGGGGTAGGGCAAACTAGGAGTGCCTTCCAGCACCATAGGGGTAAACCATCTTTTGGATCCAAGTCTCTCCCCTCCAGTGGACGGGTTCCATCGGGTCGAGCCCTCACGACCTCGGTCTAAAGATCGGTTTGGAGAGGTCCTAATCGTTCCGCCCGCCCGTCTAGGTCCCGTAACATGGATCGTTGACGAGTCGAGGAAAACTCTTTGGAAATATAAAATGTATAATAATACGTTTATTCACGTACTGTATGGAAAAATTTCTTTGCAAAGTCAGTGCGATCTTCCATGTCTACTACCATGACGGTCACGGGTGTGTGAGTGGAGGCCCCTAGAGTCCTCAAGACTTCGACTATGTCTTCGCTGACTGGCGACCCAATTGAGTACAACAATTGGATTGAGAAGTCAATCCCGACAAAACCCCGCTGAGTTTAGAAAGTAGTCCTCCCGACCACTAGAACAGACAGTTGCATTCTTCTGGACACCCGCCTCGGGTGGTAACGTTTCGATCGTCCACTGTGGTTTCCAATAGACAACGCCAACGTCCACACAATCGGTAATCCGCAGTACCTTTGTCCACTGACTGACGTTCTAGTCTTTTAGAAGACTCAGTAGTTCAATGTGACTGGAGAAGAATCAGTCGACGGTCTGGGGGCTGGATCGACGTCGGTAGGGGGGTCGGTCCACCCCCGCCATCCTCGTTCGACAGTCCCGAGGAACTGTGAAAGCCTCCACCAAGACGTTCAACTTTACAGAGAGACGCTAGGAGGGGAAGAGATGAGGTCGTGGGGTGACGTCTCCCAGAGTCTCTCCTTCGAAGATCTAAGAGCGTTCAGTCAGGGGGTCGCGAGGACCTACCTCTCGGTTGGAAAGGTAGACGGGAAAGTTGACACACCGAGTGTGAAAAGTCGAAGAAGAGACAGGGTCTGGGAACGACGAAGAAGGGACGAAAACCTGTGACTCCAAGTCTCTCCCACCGAACGGATGTGTCCAGTGTGTCGATGCACCCCGTACCAAGTCTGATCGGTACCAAGGGAGGAGGAGGTCGGTCTACCGTCAAAAAGTTTTACCTTTATAGCAATAAAAAGTACAAAAAGGTCTCATTATGTCCGAGAAACATTTTTTTGTTTTAATAGACACACACTTATAATACACACACACTTTCACTTCACTTCAGCGAGTCAGCACAGGCTGAGAAGCGCTGGGGTACCTGACGTCGGGTGGTCCGAGGAGGCAGGTACCCTAAGAGGTCCGTTCTCACGACCTCACCCCATGGTAGCGGTATACAATGTCTGCAGTAAAAGTACTTATGTATACCCTAGTAACCTACGTACGGTGTATCATATAAGACATTTCGTCAGGAAGTGAATCCACCACCGCTCGGAACCGACACCGGCGTCACGCACCCGAGGAGAGATGAGCACCGAGTGTCCCACATCTCGTGCCCCCGAGTCTCGGACACGTGAGTCAAAGGGACGAGGACCCGAAGCAAGGGGCCGGTCCCTAGTTTGGACGTAGGGGGCATAACATTCCGTCTAAGAGTTGGCGACCTTCAGGGGTAGTGTACCATAAAGGTTGGTAGGGGAGGACAACCTGTGACTCCAACAGAGACAAAGAGAGGAAGCGATTTGTGGTGACGTCACCGGCAGAAACACGAGGTAGAGTCTAGAGCAAACAGGAGAAACTTGTTTAAGGGTATGCATCTTCACGACCCAGCCTCCGACCCGTGAAAATCTTGATACCATAAACGACGGTTTGTGTGTGGGACTCACCCCGAAGGGACCACCGCGAGGACCATTTCTTGGGCGGACGGACACGTCCTCTGCATTCTCTGGCCCCAAGCTAGGGACCCAGCCCTTCTAGGGGGCCTCCTCTTGTACCGTTGGGTACGGTCACAGGAACGGACCTCTTAGGGTACCTGTCTCGACGGACTGCCCGGCGTCAGGTACCCCAGTGTCTCAACCTGTACTGACCTCACTGAACCGTGTGTATGTGACATACACGCTCGTGACATCCCTCTCAGAAAGACGAGAGGAGAATTTTAGAGGAGGGCACAGGGATACTCTAAGGGAAGGTCGGTGTCCTCTGTCGATCGAGATCCTGTGGGAGGGAGACGGTCCAGGGACGAGGATATACATGGGCGACTTGTTTGCCACTACGGGTAGCCACTTCCTTACCCAAGTCTCTAGTCACCAAGATGTGTTACAAGACATCTGTTACCGAAACCTCCGGGAAATAGAGGAACCCCTGTCCCCCGAGAAGGGGAGGGACAAGGGTAGTCACGTCTCCAGGAGAGGAAGGAGTGTAAAAGGGACCACTGGGGTAGAGGAGAAGGCCGGAGTCAAGGGTGGAGACACGGGTACCGGGGGTATGAGAGAGCGGGCTCTAGAGAGAGAACGTGAGCTTCGTCTCCAAGGAGGACGAGAAACGTGTAAGATGTCCGTGAGACATGTAGGGGGTCTGAGTTACATAGGATTTGACTTTGACTGGAACAGGGGGATTGGGGTTATGGTTTGGGCGGGGAGAGAATCGGAGGGGAAGAGTCCCTGATCGAGACGGGGGTCGGTCGGTCAGTGGGGGTCGTCCTTAAGAAGGGGGGGTGGAGGAGGTGTGGGGTAGTGGGTGGCTTACGACAGGTACGGTACTAGATGCCCCCCACAGGTCAGGCAGGGCTGAAGAAGGACCAGGTCCAGGGAAGTGTGAACGTGTCGGGACTGGTGGTGGTAGATCTACACGGACGAAGAGGGTGAGGAAGGGTGGGGATGTCGAGTAAGAAGTAGGACGTCGGACTGTCCTCGGGGCAGAGGAGCGAGGAGACGACTTCTGGGAGGGTCCCGAGGGGGACGGGTGTCCTGGGGTCGGTTTGGGGAATCGCACGAAGGGCTCCGGGACACACAGGACGGACGGGGACAGGACCGACACGACGATCAGAAGGACGAGTGCGTGGGTCGGAGACGGTCCGTGTACACGACCTGTGAGGGTCGGTCCGACCGGCGGACAGTCGAAGAGTTGACGGGACCCGGGAACGTGTCCGGAAAGAGAGACGGGCCGAACAAGACGTAATCAATTACGATCGGCGACTTTGTCTATTCGGAGTTCAACCGAAAGAAACACAAAGCCGACGTGGCTGACGAACGTCCTAAAGACTAGAAGAACACCGTACGCCCCCAGAAACCAACGACACACACTTCAGAATCAACGTCGGACACCCTAGATCAAGGGACTGGTCCTTAGTTTGGACCCAGGGGTCGCAACCCTCGCGTCTCAGAATTGGTGACCAGACGGTGCCCTCAGGGTTCAGGGTTCAAAATTTTCCGAATAATTGTGTTACCGTCAAAACAACAGAAAAAGGACTTAAATTAGTCTACAAACTACTAGTCTTTGCGTCTCTAGGCCCAAGGAGGGTGGAGGACCGGAACGGGTAGAGGTCTGGGTGAGTGGATCGTCCACCCTTTCCTCTAGTGTCTCTGACCGGGTGAATTGGAGTGGTCGACAGTAAAACGAGGATAAGGTAACCGGTCTTAAATCAGTGTACTCTTGTGACTCGATTCCGTCAAATCAGCGCATGGGTTACTCTTCCCCTCAATTGACGGAAACCTTTATCATTTCGCGCGGCGTCGAAGACGGTTGTCTCAGGGGATGCGGTCAAGAGGGACCGGTCGGGTTGAGGGCGGGGAGGTCCGACCTAGACCACACAAGAGACGTGGTCCTTCGAGACGGACACACAGAGGTAGTGTCGTGGGCGTCGACAGACGGACGAGGAGAGAGCGGGGGTCGGGACTTTCGGACCCGAGACACGTGACCCGCCGGACGTGGAGTCACGACCCGCAACATGTCCACGGGTCAGTCATGGACGTCTTATGGACATGACGACCGGGTCACCGTCTCTTAGGTGGACGGTTACGTCCTCTGTACCCAAGCTAGGGACCGGGCCTTCCTAGGGTGTACGGTGCGTCGTCGATTCGAGCACCCGGTGTCGACAACTCGAACACGAGATCTCAGACCCTTGACGTCGATGACTCGGGTGCACGACGTTGACGACTTCGGGCGTACGGGACCTCGGACACGAGGCGGAGTCTCTCTTCGGACATCTGGTGTCGATCTCTCGTCGGGGCCGAGCGACGTCGATCTCTTTCCGGGTACGTCGGTGTCTCTGGGTCGTGCCGGCTTTCCTTCGTTTGTTTTGGTATGTCTTTTCTTTTCAAAGGCCACCCTCGCCTCGGTTGGTCTCCGCCACAGTGACTGTGAACCCCTTCTCTGGGGAGACCGTTCCGACGTCCGTGTCGAGACACTAGTTGTGACGTGAGACCTTCCGAACCGAGGTACGTCGAGAAGAAAAAATTTAAATAAAATAACTTCATATCAACTAAATGTTACAACACAATCAAGGACCACATGTCATTCCACTAAGTCAATATGTGTGTGTGTGTGTATATATAAGAAAAGGGTAATGTATATACATAAAAAAGGTAATACCAAATAATGTCCTGTGCCTTATATCAAGGGACACGGGATGTCGTCCTGGAACTACAAGTAGGTAAGAGGTATATTATCGAGTGCCGAAGATTAGGGTTTGTAGAGTGAAATCTTTTACGAAAATGAGTACGGAAAAGAAGTATGCAGGGGTTTGACGAATGGTTAAGTCAAGTCAGCGAGTCAGTACAGACTGAGAAACGCTGGGGTACTTAACGTCGTGCGGTCCGGAGGGACAGGTAGTGGTTGAGGACCTCAAGTGGGTTTGAGTATAGGTAGCTCAGTCACTACGGTAGGTCGGTAGAGTAGGAGACAGAAGGGGAAGAGGAGGACGGGGGTTGGGGAGGGTCGTAGTCCCAGAAAAGGTTACTCAGTTGGGAAACGTACTCCACCGGTTTTAAAACCTCAAAGTCGAAGTCGTAGTCAGGAAGGTTACTTGTGGGTCCTGACTAGAGGAAATCCTACCTGACCAACCTAGAGGAACGTCAGGTTCCCTGAGTTCTCAGCAGAAGTTGTGGTGTCAAGTTTCGTAGTTAAGAAGTCACGAGTCGAAAGAAGTGTTAGGTTGAGAGTGTAGGTATGTACTGGTGACCTTTTTGGTATCGGAACTGATCTCCCTGGAAACAACCGTTTCATTACAGAGACGAAAAATTATACGATAGATCGTATAGACGAATAGATCGTATAGATCATATAGACGAAAAATTCTACGATCGACGAATAGTTTATATGATGGTGAGTCTCATCACAAGAAGTAACATCTAAAACTATTTTCGTTATTTTTCTAGGTCTCACGAACTCTATAGGTACTGTCGGTACCTCAGTATAAAGAATTAATGATGTAGTTTTACGATAACAAAATAACTGAAGGGGAACAGAGTCTACAATTTGAGAGAACTGGACAATAGTACAAAATTAATTTTCTCCTTAGACGAAACTTAGTCGCGAGTAACCAAAAAGCTATAGGATATGGTACCGAGTCACCCACTTCTTAGGTGGACGTTACGTCGTCTTTGTTTTCTACACCCAAACTAGCAATCCAGCCCTTCTAGGCGATCTCTTCCTTTACCGTTGGGTGAGGTCATAAGAACGGACTTTTCAGGGTACCTGTCTTCTCGGACCGTCCGATGTCAGACTTCCCAGTGTCTCAGCCTGTACTGACGCACTGATTTGTGCACGTGCGTATGGTAAGTGTAAAAGTCAAGTCAATTTAAGTCAAGCCAACGAGTCAGCACAGGTTGAGAAACACTGGGGCACTTGCCGTCGTGCGGTCCGGAGGGACAGGTAGTGGTAGAGGGCCTCAAGTGGGTTTGAGTACAGGTAGCTCAGTCACTACGGTAGGTCGGTAGAGTAGGAGACAGAGGGGGAAGAGGAGGACGGGGGTTAGGGAGGGTCGTAGTCCCAGAAAAGGTTACTCAGTTGGGAAGCTTACTCCACCGGTTTTAAAACCTCAAAGTCGAAGTCGTAGTCAGGAAGGTTACTTGTGGGTCCTGACTAGAGGAAATCCTACCTGACCAACCTAGAGGAACGTCAGGTTCCCTGAGTTCTCAGCAGAGGTTGTGGTGTCAAGTTTCGTAGTTAAGAAGTCACGAGTCGAAAGAAGTGTCAGGTTGAGAGTGCAGGTATATACTGGTGACCTTTTTGGTATCGGAACTGATCTCCCTGGAAACAACCGTTTCATTACAGAGACGAAAAATTATACGATAGATCGTATAGACGAATAGATCGTATAGATCATATAGACGAAGAATTCTACGATCGACGAATAGTTTATATGATGGTGAGTCTCATCACAAGAAGTAACATCTAAAACTATTTTCGTTATTTTTCTAGGTCTCACGAACTCTATAGGTACTGTCGGTACCTCAGTATAAAGAATTAATGATGTAGTTTTACGATAACAAAATAACTGAAGGGGAACAGAGTCTACAATTTGAGAGAACTGGACAATGGCACAACATTAATTTTCTCCTTAAACGAAACTTAGTCGCGAGTAACCAAAAAGTTATAGGATATGGTACCGAGTCACCCACTTCTTAGGCGGACGTTACGTCGTCTTTGTTTTCTACACCCAAACTAGCAAGCCAACCCTTCTAGGCGACCTCTTCCTTTACCGTTGGGTGAGGTCATAAGAACGGACTTTTCAGGGTACCTGTCTTCTCGGACCGTCCGATGTCAGACTTCCCAGCGTCTCAGCCTGTGCTGACGCACTGATTTGTGCACGTGCGCATGGTAAGTGTAAACTGCTTCGGAATTGTTTTGACGACCGTATGCCCTTCGACGATACAGAGATGACACCACTCAAAATTCAATACCCAGTGAATAGTATTGACTTTTTGACCGATGATCATTGAACAAAAGTACAGGTCGGAGGTCTGATTAAAATACCCTCTCCTTTTACATGTAAAGACCTTGGTTTTAACGTACGTTTTACTTGACCACAACTGTTCTCCCAATCTCATAATCGTACGTAAACGTAGAAATCTTAAAGCAGAAACAAAAAGACCTATATTTACTTATATATTATTTTATCACCTTCAGATCCAATATGATGTGACTTTAAAGGGAGACAGAAAGGGTTAAATAAAATACCAGACAAGGAAACTCGCAGTGACCTAGTCTTCCAAGGAATCCGTAGAAGATAGTAAGAAGTTTATTAAAAGGATTGTTTTGAGAATAACCCACTAGCAAGCGGTAAGATTTTACTTCAAAAACATACCATTCACGAACACCTGCAGCTTGCGGTCGAGTTCCGGCCGGTTATTTCTTGTGATACTTTTAATCAACTTAGTTTAATATGTTGCGTAACATATGTAACCGATGATCTCGTCACAACAACAGTTTCTCTTTTACTTCATTAGTTTAAGGTTCATCTTTATAATTCTCGTCTTCGTTTCTAAAAGGGAATACCAACCGGAGTTAGGTGATACTGTTCTTGTTATAAATCTTTATGCTTTTAAAGTCCAATTTTTTGTTCAAATGAACCGACGTGGTCCAGAATTGACACCGTACACCCCAGAAGCCACTGTCGTACTCCCTAGATCAAGGGACTGGTCCCCGACTTGACCCTGGAGACGTGGCCCTCACACTGGAGAAACGGCGACCTGGTGGTCCCTTCAAGGGTCTGAACGTCACGAAATTAAAAAGGCTTTGACAATGACCATGTATACACACATTTATTTTATAAATGTACAGAGAAGAATGATCTAAGGGTGAGGAGAGTGTGAAAGTGAAGAACGAGTTTTCGAGCGCGAGGTAAGGGTGGACCTGGTCCTAGAATGGAGAGGGGAGATGGAGGGCCGAGACCCGAACAGTGAAGGAGAGGAACGCGGAGTCGAAAGAGCAGATGCCATGTCTTCCCCTATTTCTCCCGAGGGACGTTTCCAATGTTCCCACGTACTACGTACCGCTCAGGGCTCGTGTCCGACTCTGAGGCCAGGTCTCAGGTGCGAGTATTTGTAGGCACAGACGACAAACTACGGTCGGGACCTGACCCGAGTCGGGGGTCCCTCTCCTCCTGAGACCCGAAGGGGACACAAGGCACCTACGACCCGCCCCGAGACCCCCTTTCTTGTGACTCGTGTGTCCCAGTCTGCGGACGACGAGGAAGCCTCCGTGACCGTCGACGAGCCAAATACTTTCACGAGCGACACCGTAGTGACTGACAGTGTCATCACTAATAATAGTTAACTACCGCTATGAACCCAGGGATCTCGGGGTACGTACCCGGTACCACCCCCGAGACCCGTAGTCTCAACTTCCTTCCTAAACCACCCCATACCCACCCCTCCGAAAAGACCCGTGGGAGACAGGTACTCGTTGCGACTCGTTCCTACTCTCTAAGGTCACGGACCCGACTCGGACTCCCGAGGATCTGGGTGGACAAGGATGTCTCTGACCCTTCCTAGGCGTAGAGACTAGTCGGGTCTAGGGACCTCCGACTAGGTCCCCACAGGACACCGTGGTGGAGTGGGTCCCACCTCCGTCCTCTCCGTCGTAAAGACATGGAAAAACTACTTCTTGGACCTCGAGTCTCTCCACTTCAGAGTAGTCTGAGCAGGAGGATCAGGACGAGTCCATGAAACGGAGGTTCCCTGGCAGGACCAACTCCAGGACCGTGAGACCCGAGAGGGTCGAAAATCCGGTTGGAACCAGAGTCCAGCACGGAACCCGTAGAAATTCGGGATCTCAAACCATTCAGGCACAAAACTGAGACCAAGACAGACGAGTACCGATTAACACACTGGAACCTGTCCACTTAAGTGGAGAGACTCGGACCCATAGAACTGGACCCCTCACCGATTGCCAACATGGACTGAGTCTCCCGTCGAAACTCTGAATTGTACTCTACACTAACCTCTTCGTTAATCGAAGGGGCGAGTGGACGGAAGCACAGGGAGGGCACCGGAAATTCGGTCAGGGTCCGAGAGACGTCCCGAGACGCCGACGGACACAGGAACCCGGTTCCTGCGGCCCCTGGAACGACTCGGGAACCTACCTCCTCGACGGGCCCACGACTCCAGGTCTCTCCCATCCCCCCCCATGGTGGGTCCCCCGTCTCCCGATCCCGTCGTGGGCGTCTCATATCCTGTGGTGGACGAGAGGGGTCCCTCCCTTGAGTACTTATAAGTGCCGACTTGTTCTCCCTCGGTCGGTCGTGTGAGGACCCACAGTAACCTCGCAAGGCAAAGGGTCACTGGCGTCTCCGTCGGACCGAGTCCGACTGCACCGAGTCCGTCCCTCTCCCTTCCCCGTCGGTCTGGACCGGGGTCCACTCACACAGAAGGAGACGGGACGCGTGCCGGGGACCCCCTCGTCTACGGGACCCTGGCTTCGGACAGACCACCACTGTGGGATCCGACCTTCCGAGTGGTAGGACCCGAACCCCAGGGACACGCCTGCGACGCCTCCTACTCGGGGCAAAGGAGAAGAAAGGGACCTCAGACGACCGGGTCGACTTGTCCTCCTGACGACCCAGACCGGCCCTCGGTCGGTAGCCGTGTGTACCTCCCGCTAGACCGACCCCATCGGGTCCTCCTGTTCTTATCTCCCCCACCCCACCCCTCCCCCTACCGGGGGGACTCACGGACCCTGACAGGGCGGTATCGCCTCTTCCCTCTGAGTCCGAGATCGGGACAGAAACGACGACGACACGACACGCTGGAACTACCCCCGAGACGGGAGAGACTCGGAGTCGGAAGACCTCCGTGGTCAAAGGTTCCACCTCCGACCCTCCGAACCCCACACGACGCTAGCAGGAGTCATGGGGTTCCGGAATCCGCAGGGACTACCAAGTCACCATTTCTTAGACGGACGGTCCTCTGTGCCCAAGCTAGGGACCCACCACTTTACGGGACCTCCTCCTTTACCGTTGGGTGAAGTCATAAGAACGGACCTTTTACGGTGCCTGTCTCCTCGGACCGTCCGATGTAAGGTACCCCAGCGTTTCTGGACCTGTGCTGACTCGTTGATTCGGTGGTGGTGGTGGAGTACCGGAGTCTGGACCCTGACAGTCGACGGACGTTCGGAGCCGGAAGACACTCCAGGGCGACATGTGTGGGAAAGGAGACCCCGACCCCGACCCGGACGCCGTGCGACCCGTCGTTGACGGTCCCTGTAGGCCCTTCTGAGTGTAACGCTCGGTTGTCGAGCTTAGGGTCAAGACGAGGCACGAAACACTGGGTCTCGAAGTCAAAGGGTCATACGTTTTATCCCCACTGTCACCCCAGACGAAGACTCCTATCGACCCACCTCAGTCATTCTACGAGACCTTTTCGGGGGCAGGGTCCCAGACCGAGGATCTCCCCGAGTCTTCACTGTGGTCTCCCACCGTTCCCGGGTCCCGGGTCGTGGACCGTCCCGTCCGGGCCGACGAAAACTCCTTCGGTCTCACCCTTTACTTCCTTACTTACTCCCTTTCGGGGCCACCCCCAGTCCCCCGCCCGGACCCGCCCCGGTCCGTCTCGGACTAACCACCAGGACCCTCCGACCAGACGGGGGACGACGGACTGGAGCGGGTCTCGGAGTCGTCGTCGGAGGGACTCAAGACCTTCCACGGGACCACTCACCCGAGGACTCTGTCCCCACCCGGGACCCCCCTCACTCAGTCTCCCGTCGTTAGGCTTGGGGAGGTGTAAAATTTCAGTCTTTGGCTCCGGGTCCCGGGGTGAGTCCCGAACCCGAGTTCAGACTCCAAGACCGGGTCGGGTCCTGACGGGACACCCTGGGGTTCCTTGTCCTCCGGCCAACTCCCCCGCGAACTCCACCCCCCGTCTAAACGCGAACCAACCGTTCCCCCTGGGTAGGGTTCCTATTGTTCTTGTCCTGAAACTCGTCCAAGGGTGAGAGAAACTCGCCATTGGTACACGGTCGGTGAAACGGACGAAGTAGAAACGCCCCATCCCGCCCCTGTCTCGATCGCGATAGTCGGAGGGGTAAAATGTCTACTCTTTGACTCCGCGGTTTCCCAAGGACACTGACTTTGGACCCGGACCCCGAAGGCCCAGTCGTGGAGGGAGAGGACTCCAGAGAGACACTGGTCTGGTAGTGTTCGACTGAAAGGGGTGGAACGTTCGAAATAGATAGGAAATTTATATCATTTATGTACAATAACGGAAAAAGACTAATTCTTCATTATATAAGAGAAATTATTTCTTTAGGTTGGGATTGTCTTTACGTTTTATATCCTCATAAACGAGTATATGGGGAAGGGATCGATACGTCTATGGTGATAATGTTGGATCTTGTGCGGGGAAGTCCCCAAAGAAAGACCCAGACGCACATAAATGGTAGTGGATATACCTGAACCGCCGTACGACAGGGTCTTGAAAGGAAAAAGTACAATCATCCAGTGCCGCACCAAAACTCGGTCAGGTAAGTCGAGATGGAAAAAAAAAAAAAGACAATTTCGCCCACGTCTACGGAGGCAGACCCTTACCCGGAACCAAACCCGTCACTTAAGGGACGACTACCTGTGACTGCACCAAAGGAAAAAAAAGACTGGTTTGACGACACTTGTGGGAATGAACCCACTGAAAGGGGTTCAGAAAGACTTCTTCTCAATCTTGACCCTCCCAAAGATGTCAGAAGGAAGCTTTCCTTTTGGGAGACCTTTGTGAAAGGAAGGGAGGGCTGGGACAGGTGGAACGGGCGGATTCTCACCTGTCTCTATACAGGACAGTGGTCCCTTCGGTCCGAGGGAGGCCACTCAAAAAAGGAGACGTTTAACGAAGAAGCACAGGAAAGAACACTCTCGTGAAAGATCTACTAGTCGCCCCCTGAGTCCCTGACCAGTCCATCCGGACCTTACGGGGAAGAGACCGTTTCCAAACACCCACGGAGGCCAGTGAGAGGGTCCCCAAGAGGAGGTCCGACCGACCGGCCGGAGACCGGGGTCCCAGTCACCACTGCACGGCACACACACTAACGCCCGCCGTACCTACTGGAGAGTGTCGGAGGTCACGGGCCCCGGGTCGCGTCGTGCCTTACCTTTCAAACTCTGGAACCGAAACGTCGATTCCCCGGTACGTTTCTAGGGGACTCAGGGTCGAGACAGGACCTGGGGGTATCGAGCCGGACTTGTCGGGGGTAAAGTCGAGTCCGGAGTCGGGGGACGACTGCCCCAAAGGTGCCAGTCTGGATTTTGGATCGGGGGTTTGCTTTTTGGTCCTTTCACTTTTCACTTCACTTCAGCGAGTCAGCACAGGCTGAGAAACGTTGGGGCACCTGACATCGGATGGTCCGAGGAAGCAGGTACCCTAAAAGGTCCGTTCCCATGACCTCACCCAACGGCAAAGGAAGAGGTCCTCTAGAAAGGTTGGTCCCTACCTTGGGCCCAGAGGATGTAAAGTCCGTCTGCGAAATGACAGAACTCGGTGGTCCCTGACTTTTCATTCTGGTCCGACGACGACTTTTCCGACACTGGCTCCCTCTTAAAGTCCCACTTACCTGACGAGGTCGAGGACCCGACGGACGACGAGTCGGACTCCAGTGTCTGACCAGAGTTCCGCGTGTCCACGGGGGACATCTGTGTCAGGTCGCCAAGGGACGACTCTCGACCTCGTGAGTAGGCCGGTGGCCTGTAGATCAATTTAGACTATAAGTCTCTTTATGACTTATTAACAATCATATTCATATAGGATCCGTAATAAACCCTGTGTGTCTATTGACTTTTTTAAACAACAAGTGGACGGTAAGTCTAAATTCGACCAACTGGGTCGGACGGTCGTCGACCTCTTCTCCGTCTCTGCACCCGTCTCCGGACATACTAGACTCAGGAGAGGAAGGAGTGGGAGTCGGAGTCAAAGAGGTGGACCAGGGGATGTCTGGGGTACCCTTGCCCTCGGTCACGCCTCTCTGTTCCTCGAGTCGGCGAGTGACCTGCCGACCCTTCCCACCGTCCCCCCGGTCCGTCCGACCGACTCCGAAGTCTTGCTACTCTCTGAGTCCGGGGTCCCGGGAGAGACATCTGTGGGGACCGGGCCCGGACCCCCATGTCCCGTGATCTTTTCCCAGAAGAAAAGGAACAAAATAAATCTGCTAAAGTAATACTTCGGGTCTTTCCAGATGTTTTTGTTTTTGTTTTTGTTTTTGACTATTGTGGGTATGTGGGTGGTGGTTCGAGTGTTTACGTTTGACTGGGTCCGTCGTCTCGGAAGGGGACGATGAACGGGGTCGGAAAGGACCGCAACCGAAACAGGTGGCACAGGTAGGCGTCGGGTCTACGACAGGAATAGACCTGACGACTCCACCCCCACGACGTGTCTCGACCGCTTCCGTCCAGGGTTACAATTTTCGACGGAGAGTTCGGTCGGTCCGGGCCCTACCACCACTCCCGAGGGACCCCGCCGGAGGATTGTACACCGGACAAGACGTGGGGGGTGGGTGGGGGGCGTCCACAGACTCTACGGCGACGGCGTCTTCTTCGCGACCCTCAGGTACCGGTTCCCCGACCACGACCCCCGTGAGAAGTGGTCGAAGGACGACGACGACATGAGGATACGGCAGGGGGGCGACATGTGACCCGACCGAAGGTGCACTCACCGGGACTACCCGTCGGCGCCCGACCCCCATCGTCTCCCAACCGAGGGTGAGACTACTGGTCCCGATGGGGGACCCACCGGTGGGACACGGACGTAGTACGATACACCCCGTCTTCAGTGTGACTTCCGCCCCCTTGAGTGGCACCTTGGGACTCGGAGCCACAGGAGTAGACGCTTCACCCACAGTGGTAGACGTGCCACCCGAGGTCACCCCGGCCCTCCACCCCTACGGGTCAGGTTCTCGTGAGCCGACCGTGTCCGGACCTAAGTTTGACGCCAGACGGACGGAGGTTCGGACCGAGCATTGGTACTCCAGTAGGACGGAGGGGTAACCCGACTAGTGGATGGGTTCGGACACGGGAAGCAACCTCCATAATTCAGCTTGATCTCCTTTAGGGGTAAAAACGTACGTCCCAAAGTACACCAGGTCGGATTATGTTTAAGTACTATTTACATGTAGTGTCACCGGTGCTTACTCTGAACAAGAACAGGAGTGTCGTTGTGGTGTTTCTCCCAATGACAGGGGTAAAGTGTCTTTTCCTTTCATTCCGGTCTATCCGCTTTGGTGACTGGACTCGGAACGTCGGACCTTGTGACCGGGTAGACCAGGGGCCCGAGGGGCTGGTACCGCTCAGGGGCCCCGTGGCGGGGGTGGGGGTCGGTGGACGAGACATCTAGGCCCCACCTCCCCGGACGTCCGGCTTAGGACTCCGAGACGGTGGGGAGGTAGGGGTCGTCCTGGAGGCTCCCGCGCCGTGGGACGAGGGGGCGGGGCTCACTCGGTCTCCGAGGGTGGGGCCGGTTGTCGAGCCGCCCTCCGACGGTCGGCGCCGCCCTGTAGCACAAGTACTTCTGCGTGTTCTGCCGGTCGTCGTGCGACGAGTTGTAGGACAAGGCGAAGCCGGTCTTCGTGCCCGAGTTTAAGCGGAAGGGGTTGCCGGCGTTGCTGAAGCTGATGGGGCGGAAGAAGCGCGCGTCGGACCACGTCCTGATGGCCGGGCCCCGGACGAAGTTGTAGTAGACGTTGGTGTACGCGAAGGTGATGCTGCTCCACGCGCCGGACCACCGCGGGTTACGGTGGAAGTAGTGGCACGAGGCGCTGGGGCGGGCGGAGAAGCTCAGGAGGAAGGTGATGAAGCCGAGGCACCACGGGAAGTGCACCTTCGAGAGCCCGGCGCTGTTCGACCGGCTCAAGGACGTCCTGGGGCTGGCGATGATGCTGGGGGCGCCGATGTTGCGGGTGATGGAGGCGTTGGACGAGAAGAAGCTGGACCCGATGCTGTCGCTGGACCTGGGGCCGTCGGGCGTCCACGTCCTCGTGTAGGACCTCCACCTCGCGGCGAAGGTGGACCACGACGACGTCCTCATGAAGCTGCTCAGCGAGCACGACGAGTTCCTGGACGACACGACCCTCGACCTCCTGCACGACATGAAGTTCGAGTTGCGGGCGGCGCGGAGCCGGCACGGCGCGGAGAGCCCGCTCGACATGGCCGCGCGGTGCCGGACCTTGCATGACCTGCGCGCGGAGATGGCGGTGAAGTTGCGGTCGAAGACCGCGTTCCACCTCCGGAAGCCCGCGCTCGCGTACCGGGCGCTCCACCGGCGGGACGCCGCACGGTTGCTCGCGTACGCGGCGTAGACGTAGCTGCCGCCGGCGCGCCACCTGCGCCGCCGGTAGGTCCTGAGCCGGTACGTCGGGACCGTCGGCGACCCGCGGTTCAGGTAGGACCCGATGTTGGAGTTCTTCTCGTAGCCCGTCGCCGTACGCGTCGACACGGCCGCGTACGAGTGCGGCCTCTAGGTCATAGACTACCTGGACCCGCAGTTGGACACCTAGTGGTTCGAGACCTTCAAGTAGGCCCTGAAGGACGCCACCACTGCGGCCCGGGGGGCGGCTCCTCCCGGGCCGCCCCCAGGGCGGCCGGTGGGGGGACGCCGGGGAGGACCACGGTGGGGTCAGGGACCCCACTCCACCCCGACAAGCGTCCCCACGCTGGTCGGTTCCTGACCCGGGTGGCGTGTGTCCCGGATTAACTCTAGTCATAAACTGATTAATCTCAACAATAAAATTTAATTTAGGGGGATGGGAAGGGGGGTTTTCTTACAAGATAAAAGACCGAGGGGAATTTCCCCTCTGAAGTCTTCATTTTCTTAAACTACACAAAAACAATTAGTCGGAGTCACCACGACTGACCGCGCCGGGACCACACAAACGTACATCCCCCACACTGACCACCCCTAACCCCCTCGGGTTCCGTCGTGTCACCCGTGGACACCTGTCTCGGGTCCCCAAGTCTCGGGTCCCCAAGTCTCGGGTCCCCACCCTGCCCCCAACCACACACAGACAGTGTACGACTTCGGGAAACACCAACTTCCTGAGGGCCCTCCAGGGTTCTGGATCTTCTAGCACACCCCCACACACACACACACACGTACTCTCACTGTCCCTCCACCCCTCGTGAATCGTCCGGGACCTAGGTCCGATTCCCAAGGACCGTGTTAGAGTAATCAGGAGTGCCATTGGGAAACTCTATCCGCGTCAGGTAGGGTATATGCGCATACTCTGAGTGTAAGACTCTTGTCTTCCCTTAACGAACTCTAAATGCAACGTCCTACTTAGTCTGGGACATGATTTGGTAGAGGGGTCCTGGGGTTTGGGAAAGGTGTCGGTTACAGACAAGCGGGACAGGGACGGCCGAGGGAGAGGGGGTGACTGGAGAGGTCCGACGGAGTAAGAGACGAACCCGAGGTCTTGAGGGAGTCAGGACCTAAAGGGGGAGGGTAGGATCCCAAGTCAAATTAATAGGTTTTTTTTTTTCCATAAATAATCGACAACCAACACGTGGGGTCGGAACTCGACCAGGACTCGTCTGTCGTCAGTCGTTCTACCGGGTCCGGGACGACCTCGAGTTCAGGTCTCTCGTCGGTACGTGTAGTTCATACTCGTTAGGCCCACCCCTAGACAGTCGAGGTTGGTGGACGGAGGGAGTCGGAGGGGTTCCCCTGTTTCCGGAAAGGAATGCAGAGATTGGTCCTCTGTCGGCGGTCTACACCTTCCGTCTTTACCGTCGGTCCTCTGAGAACCTCTGGACAAACACGGTCCGAGGTTTGGTTCACGAATATATAGAATAGGCTTATAAATGTCGTAGGATCGAAATCTCTGGTTTCAAGTCTCTCCAATTCACTGGATGGGTTCCAGTGAGTCGATGGATCACGGTCCCAGTCTTAAACTTCGGTCTATTCAGTCGGGCTAGTTAGTGAGTCGGAGGGACCCGAACTTAGTCAGAAGGACGACCTCACTCGAAGACCAGGTTCGTCCCATCCTTCCTTACTCCCTCTGGTTGACAAAGTCAAAGGACCCCAGATGGACCAAACTCGGGACTTTCAAGGGTGTGACGTCCTTTGTGGAGTCAGGACCCGTTGGTCCTGAAGACCAGTCGTACCCTGGCCAAACTGGGGTGGTTGGTGGACCCCGATGACGGACGTAGGAGTATCACAAGGAACATCGTTCTCTAAACGTGCGAGAGCCTCAGAAATAAAATAAGTATTCCTCTCTATGTTCGCTTTTATTTATTTTGACTGTTATCGATCCACATAAACGTCCTTTACGACATTGACTGAGGTGTGAATAATCTCTTAAAAGGGAGGAAAATAATTAGTCTCTCTCTACACTGAATCACGTTACAATATTGAAAGACCGAGCACCTTGGGGCATTAAGATAAAGGGACCTTGGGATTCCCGGATCTTTACGGTTATTATTAGACTATATAATAAAGTAATAAATAATAATACTTATAACCGTGAAAATCCGGGAAATCCCCTAGGTTCCTCTTGTTTAGACCGGCAATCATCTACGATTATTGTATTTCATGAAATAGTCGTAAATAGTAGACGGACCAAACAAAACTTTAGTCATATCAATAATTGAGTGTATAATTGTATTAATTGTAAAACTATTACTCCTTAACGGTCTATGACTCGTTGGTGGGACACGGGTCGTGACACGGTACACCCTTGTGCGAGTTATGGGAAACGACGAGACTCTTCCACTACCTCTGTGTCTCTTCGTCTCGGCGGTCGGGTCCCAGTGGGTCAGTCGGTTGGTATCTCCGTCCTGCGTTTGGGTCCAGTCAGTCGACGGTTCGACCACGAACGTCGGGGATCTGGAAGTCGCGGTAAGGTCAACCGGTGGAGTCGGAGTCCTGACTCCCGAGAAGGTCCCGACTTTTTCGTCCTCCAGAGGTTCGCCGGGACGTTCCCCCAGCGGAAGTCCTTGGCCTGCCGGGAACGATGTAGACCTGTCGTCTCCCGCGGTACCATGGTTCAAATCAGAACCGCCCAAGAGACAAGGACCGGTCACGCCCCGCTGGTCCGGAGACATCCGGCCTGGACACTTTCGGTCCCTCCCTAGTTCCGACGGGGGTCCCCCTTTAAGTCACTCTGATGAACAAGAGAGACAATGCCCAACTTGACATAGGGGACTTTTCTGTATGGACTTCAGGATGGAGAGTCCAGGGATACTGACCGTAAACCTTTATCCCAGAAACATGTACATTAGTTCGTTTCTGCTCCAGGAGCCACACCTGGGATTAGGCTATGTCGACCACAGGACTACTCTGTACCTTCACAGTACACTTGTGTGTACCTACGGGTCCCTGGCGCGGTGCGCTTCTGCCCGTCTCCAACCGCACAACGTCGATGGTTGGATCCTTGCGGTTCCCACTGCCGGTGGAGGCCTTCGACTCTCCGTTACTTCCTAAGAGGGCCTCAAAGTCTCCCTTGCACCGTGGAGCTAAAGTCTGAAGATCGGAGGTCTAGACACTTTCTTATTTGAGGACAACAAACTTCGGCGGGTCAGACAACCCTGAAACAATTCCGTCGGGGCTCTGTCATTGTGTGAGGGGGCCCAGTCGTGAGACGGGGAGTGGACCCGGGGAGAAAGCAGGGAGGGAGTCCGAGCGGGGATTCTCGGTGGGAGGCGGACATCGGTCTCCGGCAGGAGACGAGGTTCGGGGAGGGGGTGGTACCAGGGACGCAGGGGAAGTGCTCTTTGGTCCGCCGGCGTACGGAGACCCCGAAGCGTGTACGACAAGGATACCACATTTCGGGGGAAGGGAAACGTCCGAAGCGTGACAATGCACAAAAGTTTCGTGCGAGACGGAAGAGAGAGACCCGTGGGAAGAGACTGTTGGGTCGGGGGTCCGTCCAAGCCCCGGAGGTCCGACGTGTAACGTCGAGCCGATCGGGTCCCATCTCGGCACCCAGACGGACAGACGCTCCGGGGAGGTCCGGCCCCGGACCCAGAATACCTGTGTCAGTCGGAGGTCACCGGACCGTGTGTCAGTCGAGAATTCTTTACAACTTTCTGTCTCCTTTCCCGGGTCACCAATCCTAAGGTGCGAAGGTACCGTCCCCGCACCCACGTTTAGAGTCCCCCTGAATTCTAGGACGTCCGACGTGTCAACTCTTTTTCCTTTTATCTCTCTTTTTACCCTTCCTTCTCTTCTTTCTTCTTTCCTCCCTCCCTCTTCCACTTTTTCTCCCTCGCTCTTATCCCGTCACCCTTCTCTCCCTCGATAAAGTGGGAACTTCCGGCTGAAGTGTGGACAGGATTGACTGGACCAGGGAATAGGGACGACTCCCATTGTGGAATCCGTTCCGTGTGCTCACGTCCTCACCAAAGTAACCGTCTCTTGAGTGCACTGGGACCCCACCCCGGGTCAGCCCCCCGTTGGACTCCGTGGTCTCTGGGTATAGTCTTGGCTTTTCCCTCTTCGCCGGGGAAGGTCGAAGGGAACGGTAGTGAAGAAACCGTTCGAGAATAACTCGTGGATGACCCATGTGACACCCTCACGAAGAGAGTCTGTTCATGGATGACACACGTCCAGGGTACTCATGTGCTCGGGGGGCACAGGATCAAAACCCGAGACCGAAAGAAGAACAGGCGTCGACCCCGTCGACTGATCGGTCCTCGGGGACAGTGGCGAGTGACCTCCGGTCCACACTGGGTCGAGGTCCACTGTGTGGGTGGACGACCTAGACCCGGACCCCTCAAGAGAGGAGTGGGGACTTCGGAGCACGGGAGTTCCGACACTACTCAGTACCCGTCAACGAGGTCTGTGTACCCTGTCGGTAACCTCAGACCCTGTGTGTCACTCCAAGGTCCGGAGACAACCCCCACTCACCACCGGAAGGACCGAGTTCCTCCGAGGACGACCCTTGTGTCCTCGGCCCCCGCCGCCCCCCCCCCCGCGCGGCCCTCCGTCCCACCTCTCGTCGGGGACACACACATTGCTGTCCGCCACAGTGGAAAGTTGTACGACACCCCGTTCGAAGGGACGGGAACAAAGTGTCTCCTCCTACACTTAGGTCCGGTCAGTCCAGTTCCCAGTCACGGGATCCGTGGACCGTTCCTTACTGGAGCCGGTCCTTCTCTCCTGTCCGGACCGTCCTTCCCCACCCCGAAGACCTGTCCCCATCCGTACCCGCATCGATGGTCGAGTCGTTTTTTGTCCTCCCGGACGTCCCTCTGTGTGTCACCCCGGACGTGCGCCCTGGTCCCTCGGCCTGGGGTGTGGCGACACCCGTCGTACTCACCCGTTCACCCACTGGACTCGGGGAGCGTCCTCTCCCGTGACCGGGTCCACTCACACCGTCCCCCACCCCCTCCCCTCCCAGGATGTGCCTGGAGTCAAAGAGGATTACGGGGTCCCCGGGGCCTCCAGGGAGATTCGAGACATCGGGGTCCAGAGAAGGGTTGAGACTCCCAGAACCTCTGGTCACAGACGTGATCGCGACAGGTTATCTCTGTATCGTGCTTGGCGTTTACGTCCGACGGATACAGTGAAGTGTCAAAGATCGTCGGTGTAATTTTTCCCCTTTTCTTTGTTCACTCTAGTTAAAACTATTATATAAAACGAGTAAATGAAAACCGGTCTAACATCCTAGAATCAACGACCTGGTCCTTGACCGGGACCCGGAGCCGTCACTTTCGGCACAGGGTTGGTGACCTGACGGCCCCTTAAGGGATCTTATATAAATTGGGTTATCTCGGTTCAACAATGGTAACGTTGTCACTATACATTAGTCAACGTTGTTGGACATTAGTTATATTTTCCCAACGACTCTAAAAAAACCATGATTCAGAAGCCTTAGGAGATGCATAGAGTATGAGTGCCGTCTAGAGCTAAATCTGACCGGTGCAGAGTCTATAATCACCGGTGGGATAGCCCGGGGTGTCCACTCGCGACGTCCCCACCGTCCAGGGTCGGAATCTATACTGGACCCCCTGAGTCCTCGTCCGTGCGTAAGAAAGATCGAGCAACCCCAGAAAGGGAGCACGGACTTTTGCCGTTCACTCCCGAGGTCCGTGTCAGCGAGTGGAGTCATCGTACCTCCCTCCGGGACTTAGGACGGAAGCTTCTTAAGATGTAGACTTTCTCCCGTCTAAGGTCGATCCGACCCTCTTATTCAGGACAATGATCTGTTGACCCCAGCTCCTAATCCAGGTCCCCGGAGAGACCGGCAGGGCTCCAACCCTGAGCAACGAAAGTGGCGGTTCCCGGTCCCAATCTAGGGATCAGGCCCTTGCTCCTAGGGCGTTCGGGGCACTGAGTCGGTTTTGTTTGTTTGTCTTAATCCAGGTCTAGAACCGTCTCGTCCAGTACACTCGGA
Organism: Capra ibex; assembly: GCA_006410555.1. Classification (NCBI taxonomy): domain Eukaryota; kingdom Metazoa; phylum Chordata; class Mammalia; order Artiodactyla; family Bovidae; genus Capra; species Capra ibex. The sequence continues at coordinate 1,116,798 of SJYO01018169.1, forward strand.
GTCTAAGGAGGGAACCGCCCCCTTGCCCACATGATCGCCACAGCGGAGTCCTACTTAGTTCACTAATCGAGTCCCGGTTTGTGAGGGAACACGAAGAAAGAAAGAAATTTATACGCAATTTTTTTTTTAAAGAGGCAAATAAACCGACGCAGCCAAGAATCGACGCCGTACGAGCCAGAAACAACGTCGTAAACTCTAGAGGAAGAAACTGGTCCCTAGTTCGGGTCCAGGGGACGCGACCCTCGAACGTCAGAATGGGTGACCCGGTACTCCCTTTAGGGAAGGAACACAAAGACTCCTGTCTCCAATAGTCGAGTAAACCCCGACCCCCTGGGTCTCGATCAAGAAACTGGGAGGATGAACCTCAGCTTCCTCTGACTTTGCGTCCCTCTCCTCTTACTGAGTCCGGTCTGCCGTGACCCTGACGACTCAGGACCGGGTCCAGGTACTCAGGGCTCTCGACCAATACAGAGTCTCAGTCGCTGTAAGTGTGTCTTCACCGCGGGCGTCGGGAGTCGGGGACCTCTCCCGACCCTGGGTCGATTTGACGGGGTAGTGGAGGACCCCGGACAGACGTCTCCCAGAAGAGTCCGACCCACCTCAGTGGGGAGTAAGTCCGGACCTACTGCCCCAGAACTAGTTTGGGTACTAAACGGAGAACGACACACTGAGACCCTTTTCACGAGATGGAGAGACTCCGATCTAAGGTACAGTGAATGGGAGGGTGGACGTAACTGGACCCCCGAGGGACTCCCACCTCTCGACCCGGGAATTCTCCTGGATGGGACGGGGGTAACCACATTCCCTTCACAGTCGGGATAATTAGAGTAAATAAGGTGTAAAGTCCCTTAAGGGTCCGTCCAGGTCTCCAACTCTGAGACGTCAAAGTGATGACTCCCGGACCCAAGTTAGGGACCAACCCTCGATACTAGGGTGCTCGGTGCACCACGTTGGTTTTATTTTTTCCTTTTCCTTTTTTTTTTTAGATGTAGAGTAAGAGAGAAACCCGTTGACCAAGTAGTGATAATACGGTAAAGGGTTTCCCTCCTTCCCTTGACAACACTGAACCGGGTCCGGAGCCGAGGGGGTCGTGTCCACCCGGGGGAGACGAGTCCGTCGGACAAAGGGCGCCCGTCCGCCCGAGACGTCCGGACACCCTGGCCGTACAGGGGACGCTGACACCCCGTGACGCCTCGGGACGGGTGGGCCCAGAGAGGGACGAGACGGGAGTCAAGGCCCTCTTGCACGTCCTACAGGACCGGCAGGACGGGTCGTGACTGCTGATGAAGGACGAGGCGACCGAGGCTCCACTCGTACCTGTCGTTGTACCCTACTTCCAGTTCCCGTATGCTCCAGAGAGAACACAGTGTTCAACGGGGTTTAGTGTCCGTAACCTTCGTTGGTGTTTATACATAATAGACACATGTGTCGAAGACACATGTTAAAATTAAAGATTAGTTCATTCATAGTTGTCTATATTGGATTTATTTGTTTTGAAGTAACCGTAGGAGTCACTATAAACTCTCACCTTCTCCGAGAACTAAATGTATTAAGGGCCGAGACACTAAGGTGGTCTAAACCTCCCAGACTAGAGAAGTACGGAAACCTCGTAATCCTTTTCTTGGGACCCACGTTGTCCCAGGGGTCCCGGGACCGTCACCGGAACCCACACCGTCCCTGAGGTAGACGACAAAGAGACCCGTGGAACAGAAGGAACGAAGGAGAACCCATCACGGAAGAAAGAGATGGACGGTGGTGGTTCCGGGTGGGTCTCCGTGTGGGTGACGGTAGTCGGGTCCCTTAGTCCCTCCGTTCTCCATTCCCCCGGCCCCTCGGGAGGGTCGGGGGACCCATCGGTGCCGGACTGGGAAGGTTCCGTCGGGGGTCGTGGCCCGTAGGTCTCGGAAGAAGGGACTCGAGGACCTGAGGAGGGTCGTGGAGACTCACCTGTCATTGGGTCTCCGGTCATTGGGAGGCTCCCCGGGTTCGATCCTGAGTGACGGGGGTCCCCAGGTGTTGGTGGTGGGATAGAGGAGGAACGTCGAGCCTCGAAACTGGACTTCTTTAGTCTCCTGTACGACGCCTTCCACTCCCGTTGGGGACGGCCGGGGCAAAGGACGGGAAACGCCGTAGAGTCGAGCACCCGGTCCCTGACTTACGCCCGGAAGTCGGTGCTTTCGGGTCTCAGGACTGGTGACCTGACGGTCCTCAAGGGCCAGAAAGGAAGAAAGGTAGGAAGAAGGAAGGAAGAAAAGGAGAAAGGAAGGGAGGAAAGAACGTTGCTGGTAGATGACGTGGAGTTTTCACTCGGAGCGACCAAGAGCGTGACCCCTCTCACGTCACCACCTTTCTCTCTCTTTTCTTTGGTCTACTGATTTATCTCATCAGTTAAGGACTCTCACCTCCAACGGTGGTTCTGTCCCTCCGTCTTCCTTCGCTCCCTCCCGTCCTTCCGGAAGGAACGACTCCCGCTACACAACCGAGGCCGTGCTTGCGGGTTTTCCTCCGTCGGCACACTGCTGACCTCTGTCTCCCGTCCCGGCACGTTTCCGGGACTCCACGTCCCCTCGACCTCATCGGGTCCGCGGGTCCTCCAGCACGGAATCTCTCTTTCCCCTCTCTACTACGACTCACCCACCGGGCCCGGGTAGGGACCCCTGGGTCGTCCGGTGGAGCCCTCAGGTTCGAAAACTGATTCCCACTGACCCTCGACCCTAACCTCAATCCCAACCAGACTGGGACGAACACCCTGAGGGACCCTTCGGTACACCCCTGACCTCGGACCCCTGGTCCTCCCTACTGAGTCCCTCTCCGTCGATACCTACGTCCGAAGCGTACCAGGAAAGCCTCAGAAAGGTAGGAGTAGACACAGTCTGGGGCAGAGGAGGCAGGGGGAGTGCAGGGGTGGGAGTCAAGACCCAGGTACCTCGGGCCTTACGGGACCGTCCGAGAGTCCCCAACGCCCGTCGCCCCGGACCGGACCGCAGGGACCCAGGGGCGTCTAGGAAGCCGAGTCCTCCCCAGAAATCGACGCGCTGGGGACGGGGGGCACAGAGATCGTACACTTCAAGGCCTTCGTTGTTCTAGACCTGTTGTAGGAGTGCACCGTCGGGAGTCTCCACTCGGGGGCCGCGGGGCGGACGGGGTCGCGGGTCGAGAGGCGGTTTGGGCGAGGGTCGCGGGTCGGGACGGGAGAGCACGTAGGTAGGTCCACCAGTCCGACATGCTCGGGTCACCGAAGACGCCCGTGCTGTCCCTCCCGTCGGGGCAGACCATGGTGTAGTAGTCTCCGGACCTAGAGTTCCCGGAGGAGAAGAGGCAGAGGTTTGTTCTCTAAGAGTCTAAGTTGAAGACCTCGGACCTCGACGAGGACGCTCTGACGCTCGTCGTCTCGGTCCTCCACCCCCAGGGTCCCGGGGAGGGTCGGGGGACCCGGTGGCTTTAGACCGGGGGAGGTTCCGTCGGGGGTCGTACCCCGTGGACGGAGGGCCTCGAGGAGCCGAGGAGGGTCGTGGAGGCTCACCTGTGTCAAGCCCACTGGACGGAAGGGTCCCCGTCTCCTTCCCTCCCACGGGCAGCCCTGCCGGGACAGAGGGACGTGGACCGAAGGACCGTACTTTGGAGGTGCGGTCCACCTTGGTCCTATTCGGCCCGGGTCGGGATGGAGGACACCCGACACCCCCCGTGTCCGGGAGGACCCCAGAGTGGAGAGTCGTAAGGGAACGTCAACCCCTTCTTTCACCTCTTTTAGAGCTGACAAAAACTAAAGCTCCCCGACTCGGACTCCGTAGACACCTTCGGTCCTCACCTTGAACAGGTCCTCCACTCCCGCGGGGTGGGTCCCCCGGTCCACAGGGGAGCGAACGACCACACCCGACCCACACCCCTCCAAGAGGTTGAGGTGGGTGTCCAAACGCCGAGGAAAAGAAAAATTTATACATACATAAATGACTAAAACCGACGGTCTAGAAGGGACACTGCGTGTCTGAAGAGAGAGCAACTCCGAACACCCTAGAATCAAGGGACTGGTCCCTAGGTTGGGTGCGAGGGAGGTCACCTTCCACCTAAGAACTGGGTGACCTAGTGGTCCCTTCTGGGACGTCCCTAGGAAAGTTTGGACTTCACAGAGTGCCGACACGGTTCGGTGTCGGTAGTGGGGTTATAGTGGTGGCGTGCAGGCCCTCCAGTGTCGTTGTCCCGGACCAGGGGTCCGGCCAGTCCCAGGGGCACCCACAGGGAAGGGGAGAATATGAGGGAGGGGCGAGTGGGGAGAGAATTGACCCTCCCCCGACCCTCGTTCAGCAGTCCTTCCCTCTGGGACTATTCTAGACGGAGGGGGCCCCGTCGGTCGGACGGAAAAGAAAGACGAGTTAGGTCCTATCGTCTCTTGGATTTTTAAAATTGTAAAGTTCTTGGTGGTGCTCGCTGAAGGGTCGTCACGTCACCAATTCTAAGGTGCGAAGGTCACGTTCCTCGCGTCCAAGTTAGGGACCAACCCTTTGATTAGGGTATTCGACACGTTGCTCCAGACTTTTTCTTTTTTTTTTTTTTTTTTCCTTGGTGATACTTTTACATGATTTAACTCTTGTGGTCTGAGTTTTCCGGTGTATATAAGGGAACTATACTTTATAGGTCTAATCCATTTAGGTAGTCTCTGTCTTTCGTGTGACTATCAGTCGGTCCCGACGTCCCTCACCCCTTCCCCACTGACGATTACCATGCCCCAAAGAAGGCCGTACCACTCTTATAAGACGTTGGTCTGTCACGACTGCCAACACGTCGAACCACGTATGCGACTTCGGCGACTCGAGATGTGACACTTTCCCACTTTAAATGCCATACATTTAATGTGAGGTTAAATTCTTTTTTTTTCGGTACGGAACGTTGAGACTTACAAAGAATACGACCTTCGGCCTCTTCTGTTACCGTGGGGTGAGGTCATGAGAATGGACCTTTTAGGGTACCCCAGCGTGTCTTAGCCTGTACTGACTTCGCTGAATCGTCGTCGTCGTCGTCATACGACCTTCACAGAACAAGGGTTTCGGTGTATCTCCCCTTGGAAGGTCTCTGTACTGACTCCCCCTAAAAAAACCAGACGTCCTCAACCCCAGTAGGGGACCTTTAGACAGTTCTTAAACGTGATCACCGAAGCCCCCGTACAGACACTACCCCTGGGTTGTCGGACCTTTCGCCCTCGAGGAGAACAGACCCCCCAAACCCCCGCAGACCTCTCCGGAGTCCCGGGATCCCCCCGCCGTAAATCCGTGGACGTAGAACACGCAACTGGACTTAAACTGGGATGTCAAAAAGAGCCGTGAACTCCGTTTGATGGGACTCTAAAACTTCTTAAATTAATAACACTTTCCACTCACTTGGTCAAGGTATATGCGTATTCACCCCACCCCCTGTTACGTCCCCTGTACCTCCGTTGTCCGTCCCTTTCCTCTGGGGTCCTTTGGGACTTTGCCACGGACAGAGTCGGGGGTTCGAGAAGGGCCACCGGAAGTTGGACTAGTTCGGCATGTAGTGACTCCTCTGCGCGTCCTTCCACCACTAGGAGCCTCCACTCACCCGTCGAGGAGACGTCGACTTTCGGACTCGACTCCCGCCGGGGAGGCGTCTGGAGTCCCAAGGGCTTGCGCTCCCGTGGTCCGAGCCCCTGTGTCGACGAGACGCCCTGGGTGAGGGAATCCGTCGTTGACAACTCCGGTCACACAGGCGGACGGTCTCCCGACTCCCCGGTCCTCCCGAGACTCTCTGGGGGTCTTCGTCGGATGCACTCCCGGCGGTTAAGACCTACCTCCCTGCACTTAAACTGTCACTGAAACAGACAATACTCGACGTTCACCCGACTCAGTGGCCGAGACAGACCCAGAGGCCAAGGAGTCCGAAGGGACATTTTGCCCCTCTTATTCTCCGTCCACAAAGTTTAATGTGTACACGAGTCGTCGAGTCGGCACAGGCTGAGAAACACTGGAGACGAGATATTGGACAGTCCGAGGAGACAGGTACCCTAAGGGGTCCGTTCATCTGCCCTCACCCCACGGTAAAGGAAGAGGTCCCCTAGAAGAGCTGGGTCCCTAACTTGGGGGTAGAGGACGTGACCGTCCGCCTAAGAAATGTTGATCGTGGTGTACACTCGACGTTCACCCGACTCAGTGGTCGAGACAGACCCAGAGTCTAAGGAGTCAAAGGGGGGTATTTTGTCCCTCTTATTCTACGTCAAAAAGGTTTAATGTATGGACTATTTTAAACCTTTAAATCTTTTTATATCTTTATATATTCCTTCTTTCTCATTTAGGACAGTGAGTTCCTTGATAATAATTGTACATGATAGAAAAGTTTCTTTGAGTAAAATTTTTTACCCAAGTATGGTACAATGTGACAAAATGTTGGATGGAAAAAGTGTATGGCACACTATTTGAAATAAGATAAAACCAGTTCAGGTTTTCAATCCAACAAACATTAAAAAAAAAAAAAAAAATGGTAATCCCTTCTCACTCCGCACTTCTACGAATATCTACTTAGTAACATGTGTAGGAATTAAAAAAAGGTACTTTATTATCGGATCTTTACTTCTCAAGAAAAGGGAATTTCCTCTTACGTACCCCCTCAGGGAAAACAAAGACACAGGTGTGGGGTCCCATACAACCCACAAGTGGAGACGAGGGAGGATGAAACGAGGGTATTACGAAAGCAAGGAAGCACCTGGCTGGAACCGAAGAGTCTCGTCGCAACCCCCTCCTCCCGACTAGGTGAAACGGGGGGTCAAGACTCTCACGACCTCGACGTCCTCGACTCCCGTCCCTGACTGAACTTCCGACTCAAGTCAGAGGCTCCCTTTCCGTTCGGGTCCCATCTCGGTCGGACACGAGTCGGAGTACGAGGTCCTCTGTGACTAGACTCAGGGACGTTTCTACCACCAGGTCACCAATCTGAGTCGTGAAAATAACGGCTCCAGGACCCAAGCTAGGGACCAGTCCCTTGATTCTAGGGTGTTTGATGCACCGCACCGGTTTTTTTTTTTTTCTACGGAGTACCCGGTTGTGGACCTACCTATCACCCCCCATGGTCCCGACTTCCCCGTCCTTGACCAGTGTGTCTGTGAAACCTGGATCTAGAAGAACCGAAGACAGGACCTCCGTGACTCTCGTACACCCTCCATCCCCCTCCGACAGTATACCGTGTCCTGCCGGGACCCGAACCGGGGTGACGGGAGACAACTCGGGGACTGAGGGGGTGTCTCGGGGTGAAAACAGGGGTGTCCGTTGACCTTCGTTCTCGACGACTTTAACTAGTCGGGACTGGTCGACGGTCACCTCAAGCCCCCCTGGTACTGACTGGGGCTGCCGTTGGGGTTCACGGACTGGTTCCAGGCCACGGGTCTCCTGTCCCTCCCTCCCCTCTATCGGCACCACGACACGGACGAGTGGTGGGAGCGGGTGTCTAGTTGATGCCCCCGATGCACGGGGTCGTAATGATGGACGCGTTGGTGCACTCCCACGTCATGCTGGTGGTCCGCTGGCACCCGGCTCCGAGGAGGGACGTCCACCTGTTGCTCTAGGACAAGGGCCCGACGCACGAGTCCACCCGTACCGTGTGGGGATGTGTGTGTGTGGACCCGTGCCAGTACTCCCCGGGCCTCGGGTCCGTCCACCGTCAGTCACCCCGGGACAGGGGACGTCCACCGTCAAACGTAGCCTGCCTCCCCTGTAGCCGAAGCCCCAAAAGGACTTCTGGTTCTACCCCCTCGCCGTCGCCCGGCCTCTCTACTGCCTCCACGACCGGTCGGTCGCGATGTTACGGGTGTACCACGGCCTCCTGCCCTCGGAGTGGACGTGCCTTCGGCCGCAGACACTCACAACCGTCCCTTACCGAGGAGGACCTGGACCCCCACCCCCCGTCCACGTAACGACACGTAGTCAAGGGTGGTCCATCCCCCGGGACCGAGGCCCGAGAGTCCACACCGTCACCGTGGGTACAGATCATGGACCTGTCCTCCCACTCCAGGGTCCACCCGCAGGAGAGACTTACAGACAGGACGGTTACATCTGCAGGACTCCAAACTGTTGTGGATGTCGCACTAGGTGGGGTTCGTGTAGTCGATGTGGCACCTCCACGATGAGGGCCTGGTTTGGAGGGACCTCTTCTATCTCTTTAAGATTTCGGAGCGTCAAGGGCGTGGGAGGAGACGCCGGAGACCCAGACGTCACTCGAGTGTCGGAAGGGACCGGTCCGGGGGAGGTTACAGGGGTTCCTACCCTTAGGATGTCTCGACCAGGGTCGGGAAGACAGTGTCACCCAGACGTAGAAGCCTCGACGACCCTGGCACCGCCGGTCTTTTCGTTGTCTTTTTGAGAGGTCGGGGACACTGAGTTCGAGTCTCTTTTGAGGATCCGGGAAAAGATGGTTGGCTATGACTCAGCACTCAAAGGCAAGACTTTATGTAACACAATTTTGTTTTTTTACACGTCCCGAAGGGACTACTGAGTCACCATTTCTTAGGCGAACGGTTGCGGCCTCTGCCCAAACTAGGGACTAGGCCCTTCGAGGGTGTGCGGCGTCTCGTCGACTTGGGCACGGGGCGTTGATGACTCGGACGCGAGACCTCAGGTCCCCGACGTTGATGACTGCGCACTCACGGGCTCTCGGGCACGAGGCGTTCTCTCTGGTGGTGTCACCCTTCGGACTCGTGGCGTTGAGCCGTCACCGGAGGACGAACGACGTTGACCCCTTGTCGGGTGCGTGTCGTCACTTCTGGGTCGTGTCGGTTTTTATTTATTTACGAAAAATTTTCTTTCTTTTACACTTTATATTATACTGACTGTCTTGACCTTTGTTAACGGTGACTTTTCTATTACGTAATGAGTATCAAGGGTTCTCTTCTCCCGTACCTAAGGTGTCCCCTAGTGGGACTCTTTGTCCCCCGCACCCACCCTCCGTCCCCCCAGTACTCTACCTTCCTCCCCCTCCTGGACGTCCGTTTTCGGAAACAATACCAAAGGGGTCTCCCTTACCCACTCCGCCCCAGTCGTCCGAATCTTAACCGACAAAACTCACTAAAGGCGTCCGAGATCCCGGTTCCCCAACAAGGTAAACAGACCTTGGACCACGACCCATGGTCGACGGGACTCAAACTCGGACTATGTCCTCCTCCGACCTCACACCCGAGGCACAAACTTTTCGTGTGAGCACCCGTTCTGAGAGAGAACAACAAGTCAACGAGTCACCACCGGTTGAGAAACGCTGGGGTACCTGACGCCGTGCAGTCCGCAGGGACAGGAAGTGATAGAGAGCTTCGAACAAGTCTGAGTACAGGTAGTTCAGCTACTACGGTAGGTTGACAGAGGAGGAGACAGCGGGGGAAGAGGAGGACGGGAGTTAGAAAGGGTCGTAGGTGTAGAAACTGACAGAGAGATCCTTGACCGATAAGGACCCTCCCCACCAGGGAGGTCCCAGTCGTTTCGGGGTCCACAGTTTCGTAGTCTCATGTCTTTTATCCTCTACTCTGATTATCAATGGATCGTTCGTCGACGCGGCGACGGGGAGACTTATGTGTAAGGAAGGGGCCGTTCTTTCTTGAGAACCGAGTGTGCAAGAGGAGGGATCACACTCCCATAGGTTCTTAACCACGTGGACGAGTCGGAGGGAGGAGAGTCCCTGAGGGGACCACCAGGTCACCGATTCTGAGTTTGAGGCTTACGTCCGACGGACCCAAGCTAGGGACCAGTCCCCTGATCTAGGGCGTACGACGTCGATTACAGGGACTCAGTGTTGGTTCTGGACTTCGTCAATTTTTTTTTTTTTTCTTCTTCTTTCTTTAACGTAAAACAAAGTTGTTTCAACTCAAGTCAAATACGGTCGAGAGAAGGGATAAAGCTATCGATTACGAATTATTTTAGGTAGGAATGGAGAAATTGATCGTAAACTGAAACAAATAGAAACTGTGATGGGTCGATCTGTGCCAACTATATCCTTCATAGGTGGGAACACCTTTCAAGATGACTCACCACTGCATGTAGTACCCCACATGTTCCACCGGAAGACTCCTCTCCTGGTGGTCTCTCTTTGACTGGGAAGTAGAGGAGGTCTTTCGGGGTGGTTACTCCGTCCCATCTCCCTTTAGCCTGGTGACTAATTATTTTTATCCTTTCGTATCTTTCTATAAACTCTTCTTCCTTCCCCCGTAAGATTCAACATGTGTTTGTTTGGTACATATTTTTCACACTTGAAAGTTTCAGACTAGTTCCATTGTTCACTTCGACTTGATAATTATCATTTAAGTCGGACTATTGGTGGTCAAGTCCGAAATTAGTGGAACCCTCTTTGGGGGTCTATATCCGGTGGATTAGGTCTCAATTAACCGGTTATTGAGTTTCGAGACTATGGTTCTTTATAGATTTTGTAAAAATGAAAAAGTAAACCTAGATACCTTTAAATTTCAAGGTTGTTTGGTCACTTTTTGTTTATAACTTTAAATTTCTACGGTTTCTTATGTCAACATTGGGTTCCTGATGTGGTTTCTTTCCATGCCTTTGTTTATCTACCAACAACAAATCGGTGACTCAGCACAGGTCTGGAAAACGTTGGCGTACTTGACATCGGGTAGCCCGAGGAGACAGGTACCCTAAAGGGTCCGTACTTATGACCTCACCTAACGGTAAAGGAAAAGGTCCCCGAACAGGGCTGAGTCCCGGACTTGGACGTAGATTATATGACCGTCCAGGTTATGGACGGTTTCCATAAGAGACTCTGTGGTCTCTTCGGGTCCTTTGTTCCTATTCTTTCTTAGTTATTTCATTAAAGTGCACCCTACAGAGACCTTGTTCGAATCTATTTTGACATCATTGCTAAAAACCTAAGGGACCCAAAGACATAAACGATAAGTCCATAAACTCCACGAGTTTTGGTAGTCGACATTACTTAAACATCAAGTGTCCATTCCATATTAAGGGTACCTAGTCTGTGGTTCATTGACAAACTATTAAGGGGTCCGCTCCAACACTGTCTCGAGACCAAACCATGCCTCAGTTCCGAGGCTGGACGGGACGAGTGACAAACGAGGGACGGGTGGAGGTGACGTTTGAACACGTTATCGCAGGACTGGTCATAACGAAGAGACTTGTAGACGGAAACGGGAATGGGAAGTGTGATCCGGGTCCCAATAGCAGGACGGTGTCCTCCTTAGTGTAGACACAGAAGAAGCTTTTCGAAGTTTCCGGTGGCGGGTGAGACTATCGACTATCCGTATCAAGGACGCACCGGACTGGAGTCAGAAAACTCGGGGGACGGGAACCTCATAGGGAGAAGGGAAAACGGAGACCTCCGAAGAAATACGTTTGGGTAGGTAGATCTTGTAGAAGGAGGATGAGTTTATGGGGGTTGAGTTTATGGGGGTTGAGTTTATGGTGAAGGAGACCCCTTGTAAGGTTCTGGAGGTCTCGTCACCAGAACGAGTCTGAAGATAATCTTGGGAGATAGAAGTCCGTCGGTTCTGTCTATAACCAATTCCTATGTCCTGAACCCACGTTTATTCCCAAGTTTGGGACCAAGTCCGAGAATGGTCGGACACTCTGAGTCAGACCGTGTACACTTTACCCTTGCACCCAGGTTTCTACTCGTCCTTTGAACTGGGTACGAAAGTAACCCGACTGTCAATTCCCCCACTCAGTCTATGGTTTGGTTCGGTACAGATTACTCTCATTCAGAGACGTTTTCTCTTCGTCCCCCAGACGGACTCGTAACTCTTCTACCCTTCCTCCGTCCCTCCGTGCTTATCCGTCATATGCTCCTCCTCCCTTCCCTTACTCGAGTCCAGTCTTCCTTACCGTACACGTTTCCGGGACATCGTCCTCCATCGTCGCTCCCCTCTGTCTATCGAGGTATGTGTGGGATAAACCAGTAAACGCCAAACCTTTCCGTTCCAGAGAGAACAGAAAACATCTTCTTTGTCTCCGTAGGTTAGTACCGGGGATTAGGCGGAGAAAGGGACCAGGGTCCAGAAACCCCCGTCAACCAGTCTTAGGGGAACCGGTGGAGAGAGAGAGGGGGTCCGGGAACGTGGTAGAGGCAAAGATCCCATGTCTACTACCACCCCCATACCAGTACATTCCAGGACGGAAGGGACCCCAGTGGGACTCAACCAACCCCCTCTAACCTCTGTGAGGGGGTCGACGGGATCTCGTATTAAAGGTAAGGAGTCCGTCCGGGTCCACACTCCGGCGGGACGGGACCCGTAGACTCAGTCCACCTGGAAGAGAGAGGTGGGAAGGTGGGTCCCACTGGGTTCGGTTCGGGATGAGAGGACCTCCTTGTAGGTCGCCGTAAACGGGTCGGATCTGTAGGTGTCTTACCCTAGCCAAATCGGCACTACCCTCTTCTCACCCGTCCTCGAGGACCGTCTCGTCTAGAGTACGGTTGTTACCGCTATGGGAAGTGGCGTGGTCGAAGGGAAGTCAATCGTCCAATGTCCACACTTACTCCTGACGCTCGTCCCGGTGACTCTCTACGGTCCTTAAAAGCCTCGTCGACCCTCCACCCTCCCTCTCTAAGGCGGGACTCACCCGTCCCTCCACTCCCTAGCCCCAGCGTATGGAACTGTCGCGGCAGTAGTGTCGGGCCGAAGAGCCGGGCACCCAGTCCTCGTGGTTCCTTTACTCGGTGCAAAGTCTTTCACCCTCCTCTGCCGTGTAATGAATTCTCCCCTGGGCCCACGGACCGCGGGTCTACCCATCTTACCTTCGGGAGGTACGGGTCGCCACCGAGTCCGAGCCCCGTCCTGTCGACAAGACGCACCCTTTTTGTCCCCGAATTACACCCTGGACCTTGGTGGGAGCCGTCTGTCTCCGAATCGTGGACCGGGACGTGGTTGACAGATCTAAGGTTAGGACCGAAACGACGGACGGCTCACACTCTGGATCCCCCCGCCCCAAACCAAAGTCAAAGGAGTGGGTATTTACCCTTATTAGCATCATGGTTAGAATCTTACACAGACCTCTTAATTTGCTCTGTTACGACCTGACAGGGTATGCCGTTGGTGACAGGTGGACATAATTAAACGAACTGACGGAGTTGTCTCGTGGGTGTGGCTCACCGAGGTCGTCACTCTAAATAACGGAGCATCTAGACCTCCGATCTTCCGGCCCTAGTTCCCCGGTCGTCCGAACCAAAGGAAGCTCCTGCCCCTCCTTCTTAGAGAAGAGACGAAGAGGGGATCGAAGACCACCAAACGACCGATAGAAACCACAAGATGCCGAGTATATATCTTCGTAACGGGACTAGGCGCGGAAGTAGAAGTGCACCGGAGGAGGGACAGCCGTGCGTACATGGGTTTACGGGGGAAAAGTATTCCTGTAATCAGTATAACCTAATCCCCGGGTGGGATGAGGTGAGACTGGAGTAAAATTGACTACTGTAGACATTCCTGGGACAAAGGTTTATCCGGTGCAAGAATCTATGACCCTTACATACTTGACCCCCCGCCTGTGCTACGTCAGGTATTGCGGTGCTCACCCCTCAAGGGACCGTCGGGTCACCAATCCTGAAGAGCGAAAGTGACGGTGCCCGGACCCAAGTTAGAGACTGATCCCCTGATTGTGGGACGGTCGGTACTCTGCACTGGTTATTTTTGTTTGGTTTTGTCTGCCCCTTAAGGGCCCATCGAGTCACCATTCCTTAGACGGACGGCTACGTCCTCTGTGCCCAAACTAGGGGGGGAGGCCCTTCTAGGGAATACGGAGCCTCGTCGGCCCGGATACAAGATCTCGGACTCTTCTCGTTACTGACTCGGGGGTGCGGTGACGAAACTTCGGACGCGGGACCTCAGGCTCGAGTCGTGGTTCTCTCCGGTGGCGTGTGGCGTCACTTCTCGTCGGGGTGGGCGGCGTTGGTCTCTTTTCGGGGGCGCCGTTCCTTCCGGGTCGTGTCGGCCTTCATTCGTTTATTTGTTTGTCGTTACATTTCTGTTCGTTTGCCTTCTTGTAGCACGCACCGACCGGGTCGTAACCTTTACTCCGACCAACCTCAACTTTACCCGAGGGGTTTTACTTACGACCTGAAGTTACTGAATTGTGTGTTTTTTCTTACGTGCCAGTCAAGTCAAGTCAGCGAGTCAGCACAGACTGAGAAATGCTGGGGTACCTGACGTCGTGTGGTCCGGAGGGGACAGGTAGTGGTTGCGGGTCTCGAACGAGTTTGAGTACAGGTAGCACGGCCACTACGGTGGGTTGGTAGAGTAGGAGACAGCAGGGGAAGAGGAGGACGGAAGTTAGAAAGGGTCGTAGTCCCAGAAAAGGTTGTTCAGTCAAGACGCGCAGTCCACCGGTTTCATAACCGCGAAGTCGTAGTCAGGAAGGTTACTTATAAGTCATGACTAAAGGAAATCCTACCTGACCGACCTAGAGGAACGTCGGGTTCCCTAAGAGTTCTCAGAAGAGGTTGTGGAGTCAAGTTTTGTAGTTAAGAAGTCGCGAGTCGAAAGAAATATCAGGTTGAGAGTGTAGGTATGTACTGAGGACCTTTTTGGCATTGAAACTGATCTACCTGGAAACAACCATCTCATCACAGAGACGGAAAATTATACGACAGATCCAACCAGTGTCGAAAAGAAGGTTCCTCGTTCGCAGAAAATTAAAGTACCGACGTCAGTGGTAGACGTCACTAAAACCTCGGGGGGTTTTTATTTCAGAGAGTGACAAAGGTACCAAAGGGTTAGATAAACGGTACTTCATTTCACTACCCTGAGTTACGGTACTAGAATCAAAAGACTTACACCTCGTAATTCGGTTGAAAAAGTGAGAGTAGAAAGTGAAAGTAGTTCTTCGAGAAATCAAGAAACTAAAGAGAGTAATAATTGAATAACTAATTTATTACTAAAGTAAATACTTAGTATAACTAATATGTGGTTTTACTATTATGAAGTCTCCGTAATCCAATTTATTTGATATAATAATGTTAATTTTAAAAGTACACAGGTTTAAAATTAAATCACACAAATTTTAAATTCGGAAATTTAAAATTTCTTAAATTTTAATGGTTACACCGAGGGTAATGGGTAATTTGTCGGACTTGATTATAAATGTTTCGGGAATCTTGTCCCGAACCGGGTATCTTTTGTGACCCTTTCACAATCAATTTATTTCTGAAGAGAAATCTCCACTGAACAATGGACACCATAAATTTTTTATACTGAAGGGTTCCTCACTCTCTTCAACCCCTGTTCAGAGAAGAGAAGAGGCGGAAAAGGAGATAAATGACCTAAAACAAAATGCAAGACCTTTGTATCCCGAAGGGTTCACCACGTCACCATGTCTTAGGCGACGTTACCTCCTCTCCGCCCCTTCTAGGGGACCTCCTCCTCTACCGTTGGGTGAGGTCATAAGAACGGACCTCTTAGGGGACGTGTCTCCTCAGAACGCCCGATGTCAGGTACCCCAGCGTCTTACAACTAGTGCTGAAACGTCACTCGTGTGTGTGGCACGCCGTATGCCGTGTACCAGGATGGAGGAGGTTGAACAAAGTGCCATAAAAAAGGTACAACAATATTTCAGAAGTAGTAGTATAATTCGTGTCACCAAAAGGCTTTTTAACAAAGGTTATAAGAATAATCGGTGTTTGTTGAAATTCGACCTTTGTAAAACGACCAATCCTAATAATAACCCATTGCACCATCTGCTAACTTCCTAAGATTGTTATGTATAACAGGCATCAAAGATCTTTTCGACTTTACCTCAACGTCAGGACGGTCGTTGTATACTTACAGAGGTAAAGTGGTTGAATATTTCTTTAAATAATAGCAAAAATTTCGCTAAAACACAGACACATACACACACAAATACAACAAAGCAACGACTAAACAACCTCCTTTTTCGCATAGTAACGAACATATGTATAAGGAAACCACTGGACCTCCAATTCGTGATTGGTGAACTAATAACGGAGGCATGTAAGACAGAAGACTATTGACTGTGGAACACAGGAAGCCGGTAAGAATAGATAAACACACGGAAGAAATATTACCGCAAAGGGTTGGAGAAAACCTTGGTCCCTGGTCAAAACACCTTCTGTTAAAAAGGCATCTGGGGTTCCCCCACTCCCCACCAAAGTCCTACTAAGTTCGTGTAATGTAAATAACGCGGGAACTAAAGATGATAATAATGTAGTCGAGGTGGAGTCTAGTAGCCCGTAATCTAGAGTCTCCGACCCCTGGGGACGAAATATTCCTATAGTTAAAGACAGAGTAAAATAAAAAAGGGTTTAAGTGTAATCGGTTATAACTGAATTACGGAATTAAGGTAACGAACAAAGTGTCTAAAAACATACAAATATATCCGTTTGGTTAACTAACGGGAAACGCTAAAGACGGTAACGAAAATTCGCGTCTGGTAGGGGAAGATCTTTGCACCATTCGCAGCGAAAATGAAAGAAAATCGGAAACCATTAAAGAAAAAGAAAAAAGGGGAATTCTAAATTTTAGGGAGGTCCTGTCATGACGGGTTTACTTTATATTACGTTCGGTGTTTACAACTCGGTGTGTACATTAAAATTTAAAAGTCCAGTAGTGTAAGAATTTTTTCACTTTTATCTCTTCCGTCTCGTGCGTCTCCTAAAAATCCCATCACTCGAACACTTAAATGAGATACTATGGTGCTACCACTTATACAGTAATCTGTAACTGGTTAGGTATCGTACATGTTGTGGTTCAGTAGCTAACATTATTTGCAGGGAAGACCACCCCCTACAGGTGTCACCCCCTCCGACACCCCACTCCCCTGGCCCGCCCCGCCATATACTCTCGAGAGACATGATGAAAGACGAGTTAAAACGACACTTAGGTTTTGACGGGAATTTTTATTCAAATAATTAAATTTTTAATATCTAATAATTTTTCACTTTTTTTATCACATTAATTACAATTGTTATATAATTGGGTTATATAGTTTTTTTAATGAAGTTGTACATTAGACATATTGTTAATTAGTTACTTGAGAAAGTAAAACCCCTCACGACAGAAGTTTTAGACCACACGTAAAGTATCAATATCGAGTAACGGTAAACGTGATCACTGTTCGGTACAAGGGTTACGGACCGGTGTGCACCGACCTCCGGTGGTCGAACCGGTCGTTTCGCGTCTTGCACCAAATTGGTTTTCACTCCTGTCTCCCATTTCCAAGGTCACTGGTCTAATTGGTGGGAGAAGTGGAAGTGGAGGGTGGACAAGGAGAGGGAGCTTTTAAGGACGGGTCCGTTGGACCCAAAAGAGTGGTAGGGACCACTGGAGACGGACCGAGAGCCTACGGCGGGACCTGTGGACACAGTCGACGGGTCGTGGAACCTGAAGGGTTGGGAGGTGGTGGGCGGGCCCCGACGGTAGACGGGTGACAGTGGAGGGTCAGGGTCCGAAATCCGACTCCTCGAGTGGGACCCCTCCCTCGAGGGGTGTGACGGGTTCCGACTACTGGTGAAGGAGGGTGCGACCGACGCTCCACTCCGGTCGACCCCAGCAACCTCCGACTGTCCCACCGTCCCTTACCTCCCACGAAGTCCTTCCCTCCCTCTCCCACGTAAAAATCGAGAGATGGGGCCATCCAGTAACGAGACCACTCAGAACTGTCATTATTGATACTAATCCTCGGGTAGGGTCCAACGGAATACGTTAGGAGGCCTGGTAGAAAAAAAAAAAAACCGGTTTGGAGTCCCGTGCACCCTAGGATCAAGGGGTTGGTCCCTACCTTGGCCGTGGGGGACGTAGCCGTCTCGCCTCAGAATTGGTGACCTGGTGGCCCCTTCAGGGAGGAGGTCGGACAGAACTTCCGACTTTGGTAAGACGTAAAGGGCCTCGAGATGCCCGATCCCTCGTGACGGTTCGGGGGTGGGACACCAGTTCTGGTCCCCGTCCGCCCGTCTTTCCGTGCGCTGGTGGTCCCCCCACTTGGTTTAAATAATTCAAACAACCCTTCCTCTAGACCATACTAGGGACTTTCAACGGGTGCACAGAGACTACGGGGGGATAGAACGGACAGGGAGCCCTGGGACACCCTCGGGGACCCTGCTCCAGCGGCCCTCCACCCTCCTCGGACCACCGGGCGGGGCGGGGGGTTCGGGCCGGACTCCAGACACGAGGCCCTAGGGAGACCCCGCCCAGTGGAGGGACGTCGCCCATCCCACACGGAGGCGCTGACACCCTTTTCCGGGACTCGCCTCCGCGTTTCGACCTTCCTCCCCACGAGAAACCGGCACCCCCGCCCTAGTTGTAGGCTGGGCGGGCAGTTTTTGTCCGGCCCGCCGCCCCGCCCGTCTGGACAGGACCTGTGCCCGCGAGTCCCGTAGTACTCGCCGGCTCGACCCCTGGACTCGGGGGTCGTCGTCCGCCGCGACTGGGCCCACTCCTCGAACCCTCCCCCCTCCGACCCCGTCCCGGGCTCGTCGGGGCCCCGTGTCGGCGCTTTCCCCTGGGCAGCTGAGGTCACGTGTCCAACAGGTCCCTCGACCCGTGGGTGGACCCGGTCCTCGGGGGGAGAGACCCGGAAAGACGCTGAGTCAGGGCGAGAGGTGGAGACGGCCGCGGACCGGTGGCTCGGGACAGGGAACTCCCTCCACCTCCTCCCACCGGGACGGAAAACGTGACTCCGTCGGAACCCGTCTGTCGGTGGGTCCAGAGGACGGGTCTAACGTTGGAAACAAACGAACCAAAGAGAGGCGCCGAAAGACTTAGGGGTCCGCCGTTCGGAAGAGGGATAACAATTACAAAAGTAATTTCCCTTTACCCCCACCCCCCTAACCACGATAGTTCTGTCAGGATACCCTGAGGAGACTTTCACTTTCACTTCAACGAGTCAGCACAGGTTGAGAAACCCTGGGGTACCTGACATCAGATGGCCCGAGGAGGCAGGTACCTAAAAGGTCCGTTCTCATGACCTCACCAACGGTAAAGGAAGAGGTTCTTTAGAAGGGTTGGGTCCCTAACTTGGGGCCAGAGGGTGTAACATCCGTCTGCCAAATGGCAGACTCGGTGGTCCCTTCAGACCCGGAGTGGACCATCACAGAATTGGTACTCCTCGAGAATCCACGATGTCGTAAGTAAGACAAACGGTCCTTAAGGAACCGTTAGGTCACCAATCTTGAGTGACGACACCGGACCCAAGTTAGGGATCAGTCCCTTGATTCTAGGGTGTTGGGACACCGTACCGGTTTTTTTTTTTTTTTTTTAGTCAAACGTCTACCGGTCTCCGACCTTCGACACTTAAGTCCCACCGTTGCCGCCCCCTGTCTCCCCGTAGCGTTGACAACGACAAGGCAGGTAGTCAGTACGGACTGAGAAACGTTGGGATACCTGACATTGGGTGGTCCGAAGAGACAGGTACCCTAAGAGGTCCGTTCTTATGACCTCACCCAACGGTAAAGGAAGAGGTTAGTGTCGGCACCGAGTGTGGAATTCGGACACTTTCCCGTCAAAGTCTGCGACCTCTTCCCAAAGAAAACTCCGAGGACCAAACACTCGGGGTGTACATAGACCGTGGACGACGTTCGGTCCGGACTTAGATTTCGGAAATGGAAATGTCTGAGGAAACTGACCGTGTTTACATAGTAATAGGGGTGAAGTATCTGTTCCTTCGACTCATAGTCTTTCCAATTCGATGAACGAAGGTTCAGGACTGAGAGTACTACGTTATATGTCCGTTGCAGAGGTCTTACAAGACCACCCGGACGTAGTCTAAGTGGTCCCTACCAATATTTTTGTCTCTACCGTGTTGGGAGGGAGTTTGGATGTCTTGTTCCCAGAACACCCTGTTTCTTGGGGAGTCCAAACTCTTCTTAGGTTGAGAAGGACGGTACCACCCGACTCCCGACCGGGTAAGGGTCCAGCGTCGGACCAGGCCCGTGCACGACGATTGAGACGCCCCAGGGACCCGTCCTGACTGGCCGTCTGACTCCGACCCTTCCAGACCCTGTCCCAACCCTAACACCCTCGGGGAGACTGGTAAAGTAGGGGAGAGAGTCAAGGCCCTGTTGGAAGTCCTGGACGAGGGGTGTGACGGGTTCCGACTACTGGTGAAGGAGGACGCGACCGAGGCTCCACTCCGGTCGACCCCAGCAACCTCCGACTGTCCCACCGTCCCTTACCTCCCACGAAGTCCTTTCGCCCACCCTTTGAAACCCCCTGTTGGGAGTTCTCACCCGACCTTAGAGTCAAGGGCAGGTTTAGTCGTGTCGTGTTTTTAGGATGCCGCGGAGTCAAAGAAGTAGGTATTTCACTCGTATTCCGGTGGAGGGGTTCCCACAATACTTAATTTACTCTCCCACATCACGGACCGTACCCACCCGTTGTCCCACTCCACCCCAATCCCCACTGTGGACCCTGTAAGAGTCCTACTGTCCGGACCGGTCCAGAACTCATTTATGGTGACTTGACAGAAGTCCGGAACGGGAACCCAGACAGAGGTCAAAAAACTTCTGTCCCGAAGTCCACAGCAAGAGAGTCCCTGGACTGTGGTTCACAGTTCACTCGTAAGTCTCTTACCCACATTAATTTCCGTCTCCTCCTTAAAGGAGATCCTTAACGGTGTCATCACTTCTTATCAATCTTACTGTCTTTGGTGGGATCTTGAATCCCCTAGTTCAAGTACAGTAGAGTCGTATAGGGTACCCTACCGAAAACTCGAACTCGGTCCTCTCTTCAGTCTTCGGTCCGACCTTAGTCTGTCTTGGCACTAACGATCGGCCCACGGGTATGTTCGACGGAGCCAAAGGACCGGACACATTACGACCAGAGATGGAAGTTCTACGACACTCAGTGTGGACTCCAGTACCCGTGTGTGTCTCGGACGTGTCTCCTTCCGGAGGGAAGACAAGACAAAGTAAACTAGTAACCAACAAACAAAAAAAAAATTGTTTGAAATAAAAAATCTTGGTAAGATATTTCTAAATGTCATCTCAACACTTCTATCATGTCTTTCAAGGGTATCTACGACGCGCAATTGTGAAACGAAAGTATACATACAAACACTGGAAATTACTTGGCAATAACGACACACCAATCATTAATTCTAGACACAAAATAAATCTGAACGAATCACAAAAAGGCAAGGCCCTAGGATAGGTCCTGTGGTGTAAGGTAAAAGAACAGGACAGAAAAATCCGGGAGAACCGACTCCGTCAAGGATAAAGTAAAAATTACAGTAAAATTACAGAAAAAGGGGTGGGTTCGATTTTTTCCTCAACCTTGTCATCTAAAGAAAAGAAAAAAAAAATTACACCTCATATTAACGAAATGTTACGACAATCAAAGACGACATGTTGTTTCACTTAGCCAAGATGTATATGTATGTACGGGAAGGGGAACGTGAAGGGAGAGCGGGGAGATCCGCTAGTGTCCCGGGACTCGTGGGTGGGGGGTAGGGTGGGGAGACCCAGTAGTGTCCCGGGGTTCGTGGGTGAGGGGTAGGGTGGGGAGATCCACTAGTGTCCCGGGCTCGTGGGGGGGTAGGGGGGG